>JAWMAR010001808.1:183132-198292 GCA_036785375.1 Leucoraja ocellata
TATATATATATGCGTGTGTGTATATATATGCGCGTGTGTGTATATGTGAGTGTACGTGTCTTAATGTATGTGCGCGCGCGTGTCGGTATGTATGTGTGCGCCTGTCTGTGTATTCGCGTTTTTGTGTATGTATGTGCGTGCACGTGTGTGAATGTGTATGTGCGTGCGTGTGTCTGAATGTGTATGTATGTGTGTGTGTGTGTATGTGTGTGTGTGTGTGTGTGTGTGTGTGTGTGTATGTGTCTATAATGTGTTTTGTACCATTCTGTTTTGAGATGTTGACTGTATGTGTGCGATGTGTTATTGCTCAAGACCGACACAAAATGCTGGAGTAACTCAGCGGGGCAGGCAGCATCTCTGGGGAGATGGAATAGGTGACGTTTTGGGTCGAGACTCTTCCCTCAGGCCCGAAACGTCACCTATTCCTTCACCCCAGATGTGCTGCTCGTCCCGCTGAGTTACACCAAAGACAGACATAAAATACTGGTGTAAGCCAACATCTGTAGTTCCTCCCTACATGTGGCATTGCACAATACATGTGTCTCTTCCTCCGCTGGAACGGGAAGGTTTTAATAAGTGCTAATGGAAAATGTTGCGATTTGCATATTGTTTTTATTTTTGCCTTGGTGTGTTGCGAATTAATTGTCCGACAGAGTTTCGTCACGAGTTTCATTACTTCTGAATAGTGAAAGGCCTGGATAGAGTGGGTGGTGGAGAGGATGTTTCCACTCGTGGGAGAGTCTTGGACCAGAGGCCACAGCCTCAGAATTAAAGGGCGTTCTTGTAGAAAGGAGACGAGAAGGAATTTCTTTAATCAGAGGGTGGTGAATCTGTGGAATTCTTTGCCACACAGACGGCTGTGGAGGCCACAAGTCAGTGGATATTTTTTAAGGCAGAGATAGATAGATTCTTGATTAGCGCGGGTGTCAGGGGTCGTGGGGAGAATATAGACAACAGGTGCAGGAGTAGAGGCCATTTGGCCCTTCGAGCCAGCACCATTCGCCATTCAATATGATCATGGCTGATCATCCCCAATCTATATATACACGCACGCACATATATACACACACGCACATACACCCAAACACATGCACACACATACATAGACATGCACATACATATTCACACACACACATGCATACATACACGCGCACGCACACATATATCCCCGTTCCTGCCTTCTCCCATATCCCCTGACTCCGCTATCTTTAAGAGCCCTATCTAGCTCTCTCTTGAAAGTATCCAGAGAACCGGCCTCCACCGCCCTCTGAGGCAGAGAATTCCACAGACTCACAACTCTCTGTGAGAAAAAGTATTTCCTCGTCTCCGTTCTAAATGGCCGACCCCTTATTCTTAAACTGTGTGTGTGGCCCCTGGTTCTGGACTCCCCCAACATCGGGAACATGTTTCCTGCCTCTAGCGTGTCCAAGCCCTTAACAATCTCATATATGTTTCAATGAGATCTCCTCTCATCCTTCTAAACTCCAGAGTGTACAAGCCCAGCTGCTCCATTCTCTGAGAAGGATGGGGTTAGAAGGGAGAGACATGACTGAATGGCGGAGTAGACTTGATGGGCCGAATGGCCTAATTCTCCTCCTATTACTCATGACCTGTTGACTTCTGTTGCTTATCAACCCTAATAAGTATTTCCTGTTGGTACACAAAAATGCTGGAGAAACTCAGCTGGTGCAGCAGCATCTATGGAGCGAGGGAAATAGGCAATGTTTCGGCCCGAAACGTTGCCTATTTCCTTCGCTCCATAGATGCTGCTGCACCCTCTGAGTTTCTCCAGCATTTTTGTGTACCTTCGATCTTCCAGCATCTGCAGTTCCTTCTTGGACACAAGTATTTCCTGTTGATATGAAGGTGAAGGGAATTTTGTAAGTGTAGATTTTGTTAATCCCCCTTTCATGCGGAGTGATTTTGAATTAAAGAATTACTCTGCAGTTCACGAGGGGCAGAATTTTAATCACAGCCTGGAAATGATGGAAGTTGAGTTATTTTGGGGAAGGGACTGTTCTAGACTGATTCCTGGGATGTCAGGACTTTCATATGAAGAAAGACTGGATAGACTTGGCTTGTACTCGCTAGAATTTAGAAGATTGAGGGGGGGATCTTATAGATACCTACCAAATTCTTAAGGGGTTGGACAGGCTAGATGCAGGAAGATTGTTCCCGATGTTGGGGAAGTCCAGAACAAGGGGCCACACACACACAGTTTAAGGATAAGGGGGAAATCTTTTAGGACCGAGATGAGAAAAACATTTTTTTTCCACACACAGAGAGAGGTGAATCTGTGGAATTCTCTGCCACAGAAAGTAGTTGAGGCCACACAGTTCATTGGCTATATTTAAGAGGGAGTTAGATGTGGCCCTTGTGGCTAAAGGGATCAGGGGGTATGGAGAGAAGGCAGGTACAGGATACTGAGTTGGATGATCAGCCATGATCATATTGAATGGCGGTGCAGGCTCGAAGGGCCGAATGGCCTCTACTCCTGCACCTATTTTCTATGTTTCTATGTTCCCCAGTCTGAAGATGGGTCTCGACCCGAAACGTCACCTATTTCCTTCGCTCCATAGATGCTGCCTCACCCGCTGAGTTTCTCCAGCATTAAAAAAAAAAATTTTAATTTAATTTTTATTCGAAGTACAATAAAGTCACAGTAGTACACGCCACATATAGAAATAACAGAAGTAAGGAAAGCGGGAAAGAGTCGTGATGGTGCAGGAACGTGTTGGGAAAAGAGAGCCCCTTAGGAAGAGAGTTAGAGAAAAAAGTTAAGAAATAGACTCTAGAAAAGAAAGAGAGAAAGGGAAATAATCGCGCTATTATAAAAAATCTCCGCAAAAAGGGACATGCCAACCATATACCCCCCGTTATCAGATCCTGGCACCATTTATTTTTTAAATTACTGTTGCACCTTATACTTGTAGTAAACATAGAAACATAGACAATAGGTGCAGGAGTAGAGGCCATTCGGCCCTTCGAGCCTGCACCAGCACCGCCATTCAATATGATCATGGCTGATCATCCAACTCAGTATCCCATCCCTGCCTTCTCTCCATACCCCCTGATCCCTTTAGCCACAAGGGCCACATCTAAGTCCCTCTTGATATCACCTATGATAGAAAGATAGACAATAGGTGCAGGAGTAGAGGCCATTCGGCCCTTTGAGCCTGCACCATTCGCCATTCAATATGATCATGGCTGATCATCCAACTCAGTATCCCATCCCTTCCTTCTCTCCATACCCCCTGATCCCTTTAGCCACAAGGGCCACATCTAACTCCCTCTTAAATATAGCCAATGAACTGTGTGGCCTCAACTACCTTCTGCGGCAGAGAATTCCACAGATTCACCACTCTCTGTGTGTGAAAAAAGTTTTCCTCATCTCGGTCCGAAAAGATTTCCCCCTTATCCTTAAACTGTGTGTGTGTGTGGCCCCTTGTCCTGGACTTCCCCAACATCGGGAACAATCTTCCTGCATCTAGCCTGTCCAACCCCTTAAGAATTTTGTACGTTTCTATAAGATCCCCCCTCAATCTTCTAAATTCCAGCGAGTACAAGCCGAGTCTATCCAGCCTTTCTTCATATGAAAGTCCTGCCATCCCAGGAATCAGTCTGGTGAACCTTCTCTGTACTCCCTCTATGGCAAGAATGTCTTTCCTCAGATTAGGAGACCAAAACTGTACGCAATACATCTAGCCTGTCCAACCCCTTAAGTTCTTAAATGCAGACCACGTCTTTTGGAAGTGGTCTGCTTTGCCTGCGAGGAGGAGTCTCAGATCTTCCAGGTGTAATGTTTCGAACATGTTCGAAATCCACATTTTTATTGTTGGTATAGGAGCGTTTTTCCAGAATTTCAGTATAAGCATTTTTGCAGTTATTACGCTGTAATTAAATAAATTCTTTTGAAACACGTTTAGCTCAGGGCTACCTTCCGTTATTCCAAAGATAATCCAATTCTGCTTTCGGTATCAGTTTTATTTCTAATAATTTTGTGAAGATTTCAAATATTTCGTTCCAGAATTTTTGGAATTTTATCTGCGTTCAGATGATGTTGGTCGGTTTTACCACACACAACAGTACAGTATAGGAACAGGCCCTTCAGCTCGCAATGTCTGGATGCCCAGATGAACTAATCTCCTCTTACATAGAAACATAGAAATTAGGTGCAGGAGTAGAGGCCATTCGGCCCTTCGAGCCTGCACCGCCATTCAATATGATCATGGCTGATCATCCAACTCAGTATCCCGTACCTGCCTTCTCTCCATACCCTCTGATCCCCTTAGCCACAAGGGCCACATCTAACTCCCTCTTAAATATAGCCAATGAACTGTGGCCTCGACTACCCTCTGAGGCAGAGAGTTCCAGAGATTCACCACTCTCTGTGTGAAAAAAGTTCTTCCCATCTCGGTTTTAAAGGATTTCCCCCTTATCCTAAAACTGTGTGGCCCCTTGTCCTGGACTTCCCCAACATCGGGAGCAATCTTCCTGCATCTAGCCTGTCCAACCCCTTAAGAATTTTGTACGTTTCTATAAGATCCCCCCTCAATCTCCTAAATTCTAGAGAGTATAAACTAAGTAATCTTGGAGTAATAGATCGGGTAGACGCACAGAGTCTCTTGCCCAGAGTAGGTGAATCGAGGACCAGAGGACACAGATTTACGGTGATGGTGGGGGATAAGATTTAATAGGAATTTTTTCATATTCAATCAATTAACGCAAACAGTTTTGGTCACCTAATCTGAGGAAGGACATTCTTGCCGTAGAGGGAGTACAGAGAAGGTTCACCAGACTGATTCCTGGGATGGCAGGACTTTCATATGAAGAAAGACTGGATAGACTCGGCTTGTACTCGCTAGAATTTAGAAGATTGAGGGGGGATCTTACAGAAACTTACAAAATTCTTAAGGGGTTGGACAGGCTAGATGCAGGAAGATTGTTCCCGATGTTGGGGAAGTCCAGAACAAGGGGCCACACACACACAGTTTAAGGATAAGGGAGAAATCTTTTAGGACCGAGATGAGAAAAACATTTTTTTTCACCCACAGAGTGCGGTGAATCTGTGGAATTCTCTGCCACAGAAGGTAGTTGAGGCCACACAGTTCATTGGCTATATTTAAGAGGGAGTTAGATGTGGCCCTTGTGGCTAAAGGGATCAGGGGGTATGGAGAGAAGGCAGGTACGGGATACTGAGTTGGATGATCAGCCATGATCATATTGAATGGCGGTGCAGGCTCGAAGGGCCGAATGGCCTCTACTCCTGCACCTATTTTCTACCCTTCTTCAGACCCGAAACACCTATTCCTTTTTCTCCAGAGATGCTCGTGCTCCGCTGAGTTACTCCAGCATTTTGTGTCTACCTTTGGTGTAAACCAGCATCTGCAGTTCCTTCCTCCACACTTCAAAGACCTGCATTTCGTTGTCTCTGTACTGTACACTGACAAAGTTGAATCTGAATCTGAACTAAACACAAGCCTGCCGGCCATCATGCTGTATACTCTATCGGGTCTCGTAGAGTTGCTGCCTCACAGCGCCAGAGACCCGGGTTCGATCCCGACCACGGGTGCTGTCTGTGCGGAGTTTGCACGTTCTTCCTCTGAACTGCGTCGGTTTGCCCCCGAGATCTTCGGTTTCCTCCCACACTCCAAAGACGTGTAGGTTCGTAGGTTATTTGTCTTCGGTAAAATTTGGTAAATTGTCCCCGTGTGTGTGTGTGTGTGTGTGTGTGTGTGGTGTGTGTAGGGGGGTGTTAGTGTGCGGGGATCGCTGGTAGGCTCGGACTCAATGGGCCGAAGGGCCTGTTTCCGCGCTGTGTCTCTAAACTAAACTAAACTCCCGTTAGCCTCCACAATGCAGCGGAAGAGAGGACCAACATCCTCTTTGTACCTAAAAAAAAACAATGACTCACTACACATGTTTTGTGTAGTTGTAAGGAATAACAGGAATCATATTGAAATTCCAGCCGCGCGTTATGTGCCCGTGTTCAGTTTAGTTCCGAAAAAGACCCGCGCCGACCAGCAATCCACGGGCCCTAACCACTACATAGAAACATAGAAATTAGGTGCAGGAGTAGGCCATTCGGCCCTTCGAGCCTGCACCATTCGCCATTCAATATGATCATGGCTGATCATCCAACTCGGTATCCCGTACCTGCCTTCTCTCCATACCCCCTGATCCCCTTAGCCACAAGGGCCACATCTAACTCCCTCTTAAATATAGCCAATGAACTGGCCTCAACTACCCTCTGCGGCAGAGAGTTCCAGAGATTCACCACTCTCTGCGTGAAAAAAGTTCTTCTCATCTCGGTTTTAAAGGATTTCCCCCTTATCCTTAAGCTGTGACCCCTTGTCCTGGACTTCCCCAACATCGGGAACAATCTTCCTGCATCTAGCCTGTCCAACCCCTTAAGAATTTTGTAAGTTTCTATAAGATCCCCTCTCAATCTCCTAAATTCTAGAGAGTATAAACCAAGTCTATCCAGTCTAGGAGCAGGGAGGTTCTACTGCAGTTGTACAGGGTCTTGGTGAGACCACACCTGGAGTATTGCGTACAGTTTTGGTCTCCAAATCTGAGGAAGGACATTATTGCCATAGAGGGAATACAGAGAAGGTTCACCAGACTGATTCCTGGGATGTCAGGACTGTCTTATGAAGAAAGACTGGATAGACTTGGTTTATACTCTCTAGAATTTAGGAGATTGAGAGGGGATCTTATAGAAACTTACAAAATTCTTAAGGGGTTGGACAGGCTAGATGCAGGAAGATTGTTCCCGATGTTGGGGAAGTCCAGGACAAGGGGTCACAGCTTAAGGATAAGGGGGAAATCCTTTAAAACCGAGATGAGAAGAACTTTTTTCACACAGAGAGTGGTGAATCTCTGGAACTCTCTGCCACAGAGGGTAGTTGAGGCCACACAGTTCATTGGCTATATTTAAGAGGGAGTTAGATGTGGCCCTTGTGGCTAAGGGGATCAGAGGGTATGGAGAGAAGGCAGGGATGGGATACTGAGTTGGATGATCAGCCATGATCATATTGAATGGCGGTGCAGGCTCGAAGGGCCGAATGGCCTCTACTCCTGCACCTATTTTCTATGTTTCTATGTTTTTTTTCGTTTTGGTTAGTCTAGTTTTTGGTTTTTAGTTTGTGTTTTGTGGGGGGGTGGGGGGGGGGGGGGGGTTGAACCAGGGTTTGCTGTCTCTCCCTGCGGGGGGGAATGCGACTTTTTTTGTCGTATTCCCCTTCTCTGCCTCCGTCTGCGCTGAGGCCTAATGGCGGAGCTGGCGACCTCGAGGCTCAGGAGGCAGAGCCCGCCAGGACTCGCCCCCGAGCTCGCTGCCGGCTCGGGGCTGGAACGGCGCTTCCCGTGAGGGGCTGTGACGCTCCCGTGAGGGCGGCCAGCACGAGGGAGGAACGGTGCTCCCGTCGGAGCGGCCGAGCTCGGAGAGGTACGGCGCTCCCAGCCCGAGGCAGGAGCGGCGCCCATGTTGGGGCGGAGTGGCGCAAGGTTGAAACAGTAACGGTACTCGCGTGAGGGCGATCCAGCTCGGGGATGGGACGGTGTTCTGGCGGCGGTGACCTGAGTCCGGGGTTCGGCCGCGGGCCGCGGTGATTGAGCCGCGGGACTGATTTACCATCGCCCGGTGGGGTATCGCCTCAGGACTATCTTCTAACTTGTAGGCGTGCGGGTTGCTTGAACTATACTGCCGTTGAATTACTGTTGCCTAACGCTGGTTTAAACCATATAACCATATAACCATATAACAATTACAGCACGGAAACAGGTCATCTCGGCCCTACAAGTCCGTGCCGAACAACTTTTTTTCCCCTTAGTCCCACCTGCCTGCACTCGTACCATAACCCTCCATTCCTTCTCATCCATATGCCTATCCAAATTATTTTTAAATGATACCAATGAACCTGCCTCCACCACTTCCACTGGGAGCTCATTCCACACCGCCACCACTCTCTGGCGGTAAAGAAGTTCCCCGTAAAGAAAGGTCTCGACCCGAAACGTCACCTAGTCCTTCTCTCCAGAGACGCAGTCTGTCCCACTGAGTTACTCCAGATTTTTTTTTGCGTATACTAACATCTTCCTACACGGTTTGATTCAGATTCAGATTCATTTTAATTGTCATTGTCAGTGTACAGTACAGAGACAACGAAATGCATTTACAGAGACAACGAAATGTTGTTATTTATTTTTGTATCTTTGTATTTATTCTTCCCGAAATTCGCTGGAAGTTTGGGAAGATTAATTAATTAATTTGGGAAGATTTTTCCTTTATTATTAAAATATTCTGTGTGAGGCGCGGTGGTGCAGTGGCAAAGTTGCTGCCTCACAGCGCCAGAGACCCGCGTTCGATTTAACCCAGTTTGCGCGTTCTTCCGAGACTCGCGTGAGTTTTCTCCGGGATCTTCGGTGTCATCCCACGCTCCAAAGACGTGCAGGTTTGTAGGTTAATTGGCTTCTGTAAATTGTAACGTTTCGGTGTTTGTGTGTGTGTGTGTGTGTGTGTGTGGATAGTGCAAGTGTGCGGGGCGATCGCTGATCGGCGTAGACTCGGTGGCTGTTTCCCCGCTGTATTTCTAAACTCCAAACGTAAGGCTGTTCCGGAGGGCTCTGAGATGAGTTACCGGGATTGAGGGAATTCCGGTGGCCAGTTAGGAAAGGGGAGATGCAGCGAGACCTGGGTGTCATGGTACACCAGTCATTGAAAGTAGCCCATGCAGGTGCAGCAGGCAGTGAAGAAAGCAAATGGTATGTTAGCATTCATAGCAAAAGGATTTGAGTATAGGAGCAGGGAGGTTCTACTGCAGTTGTACAGGGTCTTGGTGAGACCACACCTGGAGTATTGCGTACAGTTTTGGTCTCCTAATCTGAGGCAGGACATTCTTGCCGTAGAGGATTTGAGTATAGGAACAGGGAGGTTCTACTACTGTTGTACAGGGTCTTGGTGAGACCACACCTGGAGTATTGCGTACAGTTTTGGTCTCCTAATCTGAGGAAGGGACATTCTTGCCATAGAGGATTTGAGTATAGGAACAGGGAGGTTCTACTGCAGTTATACAGGGTCTTGGTGAGACCACACCTGGAGTATTGCGTACAGTTTTGGTCTCCTAATCTGAGGAAAGACTTTCTTGCCATAGAGGGAGTACAGAGAAGGTTCACCAGACTGATTCCTGGGGATGTCAGGAATTTCATATGACGAAAGACTGGATAGACTCGGCTTGTACTCGCTAGAATTTAGAAGATTGAGGGGGATCTTATAGAACTTACAAAATTCTTAAGGGGTTGGACAGGCTAGATGCAGGAAGATTGTTCCCGGTGTTGGGGAAGTTCAGAACAAGGGGTCACAGTTTAAGGATAAGGGGGAAATCTTTCAGATTGCCAAGTCAAGTTTATTTGTCACATACACATACGAGATGTGCAGTGAATGAAAGTGGCAATGCTCGCGGACTTTTGTGCAAAAGACAAACAACCAAACAAACTATAAACACAATCATAACACACATATTCTTTTACATAATAAATAATGGAAGGAAAAACGTTCAGTAGAGTTAGTCCCTGGTGAGAAAGGCGTTTACAGTCCGAATGGCCTCTGGGAAGAAACTCCTTCTCACCTCTCCATTCTCACTGCATGGCAACGGAGGCGTTTGCCTGACCGTAGCAGCTGGAACAGTCCGTTGCAGGGGTGGAAGGGGTCTCTCATGATATTGTTGGCTCTGGAGTTGCACCTCCTGTTGTATAGTTCCTGCAGTGGGGCAAGTGAAGTTCCCATAGTGCGTTTGTTCAGCCGAACGCACTACTCTCTGCAGAGCCTTCTTGTCCTTGGCAGAGCAAATCCCAAACCAGATGGTAATGTTCCCGGACAAGATGCTTTCCACCGCCACTGCGTAGAAGCACTGGAGGATCCTCGGAGACACTCTGAATTTCCTCAATTGCCTGAGGTGGTAAAGGTGCTGCCTTGCCTTACTCACGAGTGCTGAGGTGTGTGATGACCATGTCATATCCTCAGAGATGTGGACTCCCAGATATTTAAAACAGTTCACCTATCCACAGGATCCCCATTTAACCTCAATGGAGTGTACGTCCTCGGATGATGTGCCCTCCTAAAGTCCATGATCAGCTCCTTCGTTTTTTGATGTCAGGCTGTTCTCCTGGCCCCAGAGTGCTAGATCAGCCACCTCCTCCCGGTAGGCCTTCTCATCGTTGTCTGAGATCAGGCCCACCACCACAGTGTCATCAGCAAACTTAATTATTGAGTTGGAGCTGAACCCAGCCACACAGTCATGTGTGTACAGGGAGTACAATAGGGGGCTGAGGACGCAACCCTGGGGCGATCCTGTGCTCAGGGTGAGGGACTTCGATGTATTCCCTCCCATCTTGACTACCTGGGGCCTGGCGGTGAGAAAGTCCAGGGCCCAGGCACACAGGGAGGTGTTGAGCCCAATTCCAGTAGCTTCCCGGCCAGTCTGGTGGGGACTATCGTGTTGAAGGCTGAACTGTAGTCTATGAACAGCATCCTCACGTAGCCCCCCTTCTGGCTGTCCAGATGGGAGAGAGCGGTGTGCAAGACCTGGGAGACCGCATCGTCCGTGGACCTGTTCGGACGATATGCGAACTGCAACGGGTCCATGTTCCGAGGGAGGAAGGCGCAGATGTGATTCTTCACCAGCCTCTCAAAGCATTTCATGACTACCGAGGTAAGGGCCACCGGACGGTAGTCATTCAGACAGGCTGGGGAGGCATTTTTTGGTACCGGTACAATGATGGATATTTGAAGCAGGCAGGGTCAACGGACTTGTCCAGGAGTGGTTGAATAATGTAGTGAGCACTGGAGCTAGCTGAAGTATTCAGAAGGCTTTGGGCCTAGTATATTGTGCCAACCTTGTATTCAGAAGGCTTTGGGCCTAGTATATTATGCTAACCTTGTATTCAGAAGGCTTTGGGCCTAGGTATATTGTGCCAACCTTATACTAGGCCCAAAGCCTTCTGAATACAAGGTTGGCACAATATACTAGGCCCAAAGCTTCTGAATACATTGTGCCACCTGTATTCAGAAGGCTTTGGCTGGTATATTGAACCAACCTTGTATTCAGAAGGCTTTGGTGCTAGTATATTGTGCCAACCTTGTATATTCAGAAGGCTTTGGGCCTAGTACATTGCGCCAACCTTGTATTCAGAAGGCTTTGGCCTAGTACATTGTGCCAACCTTGTATTCAGAAGGCTTTGGGCCTAGTATATTGTGCCAACCTTGTATTCAGAAGGCTTTGGGCCTAGTACATTGTGCCAACCTTGTATATTCAGAAGGCTTTGGCCTAGTATGTTGTGCCAACCTTGTATTCAGAAGGCTGTGGGCCTAGTATATTGTGCCAACCTTGTATTCAGAAGGCTTTGGGCCTAGTATATTGTGCCAACCTTGTATCAGAAGGCTTTGGGCCTAGTATGTTGTGCCAACCTTGTATTCAGAAGGCTTTGGGCCTAGTACACTGTTCAGCTTCCTGCAGCTTGGTGTACAGTATGTTTTTGGCATTACTGATCTGAAATCACCAAAGTGGGTCCCTGCACAGTGACTGAGGGAGGGCTGGTGTGAGCTCGTGGCCAACAGGAAGGGTGGTTAGTTTTCCTGCTGTATTTATAACAGTGCTGCTGCGTTACGTCACCATTGTGTCCATCTGTTCCCAATAACAAGCTGAGATGTTCCTGCCGAGGTCTTGTGTAGTTTGGAGATACAGCACGGAAACAGGCCCTTCGGCCCATGGACCGATGACCAGCGATTTCCCCCGCACACACACACACACACACACACACACACACACACACACACACACACACACTCACGCACACACACACTCACTCACACACACTCACACACACACACTCACCACACTCACACACTCACACACCACACTCACACACCACACACACACACACACACACCGCACACACACACTCACACACTCACAACACACACACACACACACACACACACACGCACACTCACACTCACACTCACACTCACACTCACACTCACACTCACACTCACACTCACACTCACTCACACACACACGCACTAACGGGCCCTTTCCCACTTTCCTCCCTCCGGAGGTTGTCCCCATCAGCGTTCAAGATTCAATTTAATTGTCATTTTGACCCCTTGAGTCAAACAAAATGTCGTTTCTGCAGCCATACATTACAAACAAATAGACCCAAGACACAACATAATTTTCATAAACATCCATCACATCGCTGTGATGGAAGGCCAAATAAGCTTATCTCTCCACTGCACTCTCCCCCCCCCCTCCCCCCCCGAAGTCAGAGTCAAAGTCAAAGCCCCCGGCTGGCGATGACGATTGTCCCGCGGCCATTAAAGCCACGCCGGGTGGTGCGAGGTCGCACACCGGGTCTTGGTGTTAGAGCCCCCGGCGTGCGCTCGCAGAGTCCCGCGGCCATTCCAAGCCGCGCGGGGCGGTGATGTCAGGCCCCGCTCCAGGAGCTCTTCGACCCCGCAACTCGGGCGGGAGAAGTCGCCGTTGCGGGAGCCCTGAAAAGCGGTCTCCCTCCAGGACCTGCGGGCTCCCGGTGCTGCCGTCCGCCAGACCGCAGTTGCAGCCTCCGAATCTCCGGAGGTCGGGCCGCAGCAGCGCTCCACCACCGCTCCACCCGCTCGGACTCGGCCAGCCCCGCGACGGTGAGGTGAGTCGTCGGCACCAGAGCCCCCGGTCTTCTCCTGTTGGAGGCCGCTCCTCGTTGCAGCCCCAACGACAACGGAGACCCGACAAAGAAAAGGTCGGGTCTCCCGTGCAGGGAAGATTAAAAGTTACCCCCTTCCTCCCACCCCACCCCCACCCCCCACACACACACACCCCAACAAAAAATAACAAAAACTACATAGAAAATAGACAAAAATTATAAAAACGCGGACGGGCTGCAGAGGCCGCTGCTGACGAGAGTCGCGCCGCCTACCGGAAGAGGCAGTGAGGCAGCAACTCTACCGCTGCGCCACCCCTGTCTTCTAACCTCAAGTAACCCTTGATTTTTCCCTCTCTCTCTCTCCCCATCCCTCCCCCTTCCCAGTTCTCCATTTTATCCCTGTTTCAGAAAGAACTGCAGATGCTGGAAAAACCGAAGGTAGACAAAAAATGCTGGAGAAACTCAGCGGGACGGGCAGCGTCTATGGAGCGAAGGAAATGGGCGACGTTTCGGGTCGAGATACATCAGTCTGAAGAAGAAACGTCACCTATTTCCTTCGCTCCATAGATGCTGCCTCACCCGCTGAGTTTCTCCAGCATTTTCTTTATTAATTGTCCATCTTCCATTTTATCTCAGTTTGCTTTGTGGCGAATTTTCCTCGCCAACAATGACCGATTTCCACTTTGTCTGCTTCTCTTTTGATGTTTTCTTTTTCACACCTTAGCCTTCCTTATCTCTGTCTCCCCTCTGTGTCTGAGGGAAGGGGTCTCGACCCCAAACGTCACCCATTCCTTCTCCTCCAGAGATGCCGCCTGCCCCGCTGAGTTACTCCAGCGTTGTGTCTCCCTGCTAAACCGTGGTTTAAAGCACCAATAAATAGCCATATGAAGTAAATCCCACACAATAGAAACATATAGGTGCAGGAGTAGATGCCATTCGGCCCTTCGAGCCTGCACGGCCATTCAATATGATCATGGCTGATCATCCAAATCAGTATCCCATCCCTGCCTTCTCTCCATACCCCCTGATCCCTTTAGCCACAAGGGCCAAATCTAACTCCCTCTTAAATATAGCCAATGAACTGTGTGGCCTCACTACCTTCTGGGCAGAGAATTCCACAGATTCACCACTCTCTGTGTGGGAAAAAAATGTTTTTCTCATCTCGGTCCTAAAGGATTTCCCCCTTATCCTTAAACTGTGTGTGTGTGGCCCTTGTTCTAGACTTCCCCAACATCGGGAACAATCTTCCTGCATCTAGTCTGTCCAACCCCTTAAGAATTTTGTGAGTTTCTATAAGATCCCCCCCCTCAATCTTTTAAATTCCAGCGAGTACAAGCCGAGTCTATCCAGTCTTTCTTCATATGAAAGTCCTGACATCCCAGGAATCAGCCTGGTGAACCTTCTCTGTACTCCCTCTATGGCAAGAATGTCTTTCCCTCAGATTAGGAGACCAAAACTGTACGCAATACTCCAGGTGTGGTCTCACCAAGACCCTGTACAACTGCAGTAGAACCTCCCTGCTCCTATACTCAAATCCTCTATGGTAATAATGTCCTTCCTCAGATTAGGAGACCAAAATTGTACACAATACTCCAGGTGTGGTCTCACCAAGACCCTGTACAACTGCAGTAGAACCTCCCTGCTCCTATACTCAAATCCTCTATGGTGAGAATGTCTTTCCTCAGATTAGGAGACCAAAACTGTACGCAATACTCCAGGTGTGGTCTCACCAAGACCCTGTACAACTGCAGTAGAACCTCCCTGCTCCTATACTCAAATCCTTTTGCACACAAGCTGTTGCTGCGCTGATTCAAATGACGTCTTCTCTTTTTTTGTGTTGTCAGTTTTGTATTCTGAACTAGGAAAGTCCCCCCCCCGTCGACACTTTTTTTCAGCTGTCAATGTTGTGTGTACAATATTCTTCAGAAGTAGTTATTGTGTTGCGCTTGGCTCTGTCTCGGCTCGGCTTGGCATCGTTTGACCAAGGCAATGGATTTTTCCTTTGGGATCAAAGTGTGGGATTATAATGAGGTCGGGACACAAAGTGCCGGAGTAACTCAGCGGGCCAGGCAGCATCGCTGGAGAAACCCTTGTGATTGAGGCAATGCAGTATAATGTGGATAAATGCGAGGTTATCCATTTTGGTGGCAAAAACGGGAAAGCAAACCATTATCTAAATGGTGGCCGATTGGGAAAGGGGAGATGCAGCGAGACCTGGGTGTCATGGTACACCAGTCATTCAAGGTAGGCATGCAGGTGCAGCAGGCAGTAAAGAAAGCGAATGGTATGTTAGCTTTCATTGCAAAAGATTTGAGTATAGGAGCAGGGAGGTTCTACTGCAGTTGTACAGGGTCTTGGTGAGACCACACCTGAGTATTGCGTACAGTTTTGGTCTCCAAATCTGAGGAAGGACATTATTGCCATAGAGGGAGTGCAGAGACGGTTCACCAGACTGATTCCT
>JAWMAR010001809.1:0-110608 GCA_036785375.1 Leucoraja ocellata
AGATGAGAATTATTAAATTAGTTCTTGTTGTGTCTATTGTTGTGTTCTGCTGCTCACTGCCTCTTGATGACTATTTCCTGTTGATATAAAAAGACAATTTTAATATAGAGATTGTCAGCGGTCAAATTGTACGAAAGAAAATCAGAGAATTTATCTCAGAAGTCATCATTCAAAAAACACGCTGTTAATGCCAACCTTCTTGGTCGATGTTACCATCCTTCAGGAAACCTTTGACATTTCCCTTCATCTTTCAACCAAAAGGCTTAGTGTTGACATATTGAGGAGTTCTGTCCACCGCTTCAAAGCTTTTACTCCTAAGCATTGGACATTCATCCCAAACAATGATTCACTTGCCTCATGAAATGTGCCGTCTTGGAGTTCTTCTCGATGTTGCACAATGTATCCTCGGCCACTTGGATGGGTATCTTGAATCGAGAATGTGTAGTTCTTCCACCAGGCATTAATGTAGCTGCTATCCCAGAGGATACTACAGCAATAGCCACATCGCCTTGACCTCTAACGTTTCCTGACATGTTATTGAAAAAAACAGCCTAAAGACAATTTCAGTTGTAATGAACACTGCAGATTTCGTGCAAAACATTTTTTCGAGGTGGGGGCTGTCAGGGTGGATTGGGGGGTGGCAAATGTCGTGCAGCCAAGGGAGGGGCGTAGCTTCAGGCGGAGGCTCTCGTGAATTGATGAGAAGGGAGGGGGGGGGGTCTCCTCATGCAGGGGATGTGGGCGGCTTCAGTAGGGGGTGCATCCTATAGCCAGGCGGAGGGCAGCATCTTAAGGTGGGGAATGTCAGTGGAGGAGGGTGTGGGGAGTGAGCGATTTACTCATGACCTGTGGACTCACTCACTGCCTTGGGATTAACTCATGGCCTTTGGTCTGACTGACTGACTCTCACGGCTTGTGGACTGACTGATGCCCGACTTCTGGAGTCACGTCCGACTATTGTAAATTGAAAACTGTAACATTTACATTGAGGAACAGCTTCTTCCTGACAGCCATCACGCTATAAAACATAACACATAAGCTCTGAACTACGAAAGACTATATTATTTGTACTATTTGTTGATCACACACACACTCCACCTCACAGACTCTCACACGCACACACAGACTCATTCACACACACACACAGACTCATTCACACACGCACATTCACACACAGACTCATTCCACTAACACACAGACTCATTCACACAGAATCATTTGCACACACCCTCATTTACACACACACATACACATACTCATTCCCACACACATTCTCACACACACACGCAGACTCATTCACAGGCATTCTCACACACGCACACACACAGACTCATCCACATACACATTCTCACACACACATGGTCACACACACATTCTCGGTCCCTTTGAACACGGTCAGTTTTTCGGAGCCTCGCGCGATGTTTGGACCAGCTCCGCACGACTCATAGGGCTCCGGCGATCG
Source organism: Leucoraja ocellata (assembly GCA_036785375.1). Lineage (NCBI taxonomy): Eukaryota > Metazoa > Chordata > Chondrichthyes > Rajiformes > Rajidae > Leucoraja > Leucoraja ocellata. The sequence goes on from JAWMAR010001809.1 coordinate 1,463, forward strand.
AAGTGGGACCGGCCCCGCGAGGCCGTACGGCTCAAGCGACCACGTTAGGTCGCGCTTGTCGCATGCAGTCGCATGCTGTCGGACCGGTCCTTTAGTCACTGACGGAATATTGCGGACAAGAGGTGACACAAGTACCTGGGTCTTGGAATATTGCACGATCCGTGCTCACTTCTGTCCAATGAACTAAGTATTTGATTAACATGTTTCCGCCCTCATTTCATATGTAGATGCTCACCACGTCTCTCTATGTATCATCGCTATGCTGTCACTATCCCTTCTTCCCACCAACCACAATGAAGCTTCACCTGGTCCTTACCTTTCACCCCACCAGCCAGGCATGCAACAGATAATGGTCTTTCAATTCCGGCATATCCACTTTGATCCTATTACCCGTCACAGCTTTCCCTCCGCAACTCCTGTTTCTCAAACTTCCCACCCACACTGGAGAGACTCAACTTGTACTCGCTCGAATTTAGAAAATTGAGGGGGGATCTTATAGACTTACAAAATTGGTTGGACATGCTAAATGCAGAAGATTGTTCCCGATGTTGGGGAAGACCAGAACAAGGGGTCACAGTTTAAGGATGAAGGGGAAAGTATTTTAGGACTGAGATGAGAAAAACATTTTTCACGAGAGTGGTGAATCTGCCACATAATGCAGTTGAAGCCAGTTAATTGGCTATATTTAAGAGGGTGTTAGACTTGGCCCTCTGAGAGGGATAGACAGAGTTGACGAGGATAAGCTTTTCCCACTGGGAGTAGGGAAGATTCAAACAAGGGGACATGATTTGAGATTAAGGGACAGAAGTTTGGGGGTAACATGAGGGGGAACTTCAGGTAGGTAGGCCGCTGGTGGGGGCGGGGGGGGGGGGGGACGGAGACGCGACTCGAATAATAGTCGCGTCCTCACCAGGAACGGGCTGAAGGACGGTATCCCCCGCACCGTGCCCTCTTCCCCCACATAAAGACATTAAAACAATCATAAAAAAACACACATCAACATAACTAAAAAAACAAAAAAACAAAAAGATACCCGGCTGAAGGTGGAGGCTGCTGGCACCAGCGGCACCGGAAGTACAATATGGACGGGAAAGGAATGGAGGGGTATGTTCTGAACGTAGGTATATGGGACTAGGGGAGAATATGTGTTCGGCACGGACTAGAAGGGTCGAGATGGCCTGTTTCCGTGCTATAATTTTTAGATGGTTATATGGTTACTCCAACTCATCATCGTACCTGATGTTCCTGATATTGCCTCCTGTATATTGGAAAGACCAAGCGCCCATTTCACCGCACATTTGTCCGCAGTCCACCAAGACTTGCAGAAAACCAAAGTCGTTAATAATTTTACCAACAAACCCCATCCCTTTCCTAAACTGACATTTATGTCCTGGGACTCCGCCGCTGCCGGAGTCGGGCCGCACGAAAAATGAGGACGACACTTCATATTCCGTCCGAGTAGCATATAACCCAACAGTAGGAACGCTGCATTCTCCAACTTTACAAACTTTGCATCCTCTACAAAACACCCCCTAGCCAGTCTCCCCGAAACACCCCTCCCCATTTATTCCATTCCTGTCACACTGAGCCTGACATGACATGTACTTAAATATCTCCCCTCACACCTCCCATCCCTGCATAGAGGGAGTACAGCGAAGGTTCACCAGACTGATTCCAGGGATGTCAGGACTTTCATATGAAGAAAGACTGGACAGACTTGGCTTGAGAGAGAGAGAGAGAGAGAGAGAGAGAGAGAGAGAGAGAGAGAGAAGAGAGAGAGAGAGAGAGAGAGAGAGAGAGAGAGAGAGAGAGAGAGAGAGAGAGAGAGAGAGAGAAAGGGAAGGTGAAAAGTGGGTGAGAGGATGCAGATAGAGGGGGAGAGATGGAGAGATGAGAGAGAGAGGGAGAGAGAGAAGAGAGAGAGAGAGAGAGAGAGAGAGAGAGAGAGAGAGAGAGAGAGAGAGAGAGAGAGTGAGAGAGAGAGAGAGAGAGAGAGGGAGAGAGAGGGAGAGAGAGAGAGAAGAATGAATCAATTTCACACAATGCGAATATGTTCAGCCGGTGAACCCGGGTAATGTGGAACGTGCGGGGTTCCAGCGAGGAATCGACAATGCCCACGTTCGAGGAGCGATGTTGAAGAGGCGTGACTCCGATCTGACCGTGGATGCAGGGACCGACGTAATGCGTGAGCCAGAGTGGCGCAGCTAACTTGGTCAACACGGGAGTGACATGGGCCATCACAGGGGGAGGTGGGGGATCTGGGTGCAGCTACGGATTCCCTAGATCATCTCAACGCTGCATGAGCCCTGCAATTAAATTGAGGGGAGATTTCACCAACTGCTTTAGCTGTTTCCTGAAACTAGTCTGGGTCACGGCGTAAAGGGCAGTGTTTGTGCAACAGCTCAAGAGCTGCAGCATTGAGCCCAGTTCTCGTACAGAATCTGGTGGCAGCGGAATCGCAGCGAAGTAATGATACAGTCGCACCCAGATTGAATACACTGTAAACAGTACCCATAACAGGATGAAATTCCCCGAGACCACGAGCAGTAAAATTAGGGCTTTCCTGCGTTTCTCCATCTCCGGGTCTCTGGGACTCTCCCTATCGATGGGATCCCGAAGCCTCCCGCGGGCTCTGCTGGCGACTAATACATGTCTGATGGTTAAAACATTAAGCAGGAAAACCAGCACCAATGGGATCACAGGGGTCAGGATATAATGAAGGAGCTCGATTGATGCCCAGACCACTGACCGATAGGCACCTGGTGCCCCCACACAAAACCAAGGGGCATTAAAAGTATTATATTCCGTGTGAGCATGAAATACCAAAATATGTTCTTTAAACAGCTCAGCACGACCACTGTCCCCACAACCACGGCAGCTGTTCTCGCGGTACAGTATTTACTTTTCAGCTTCTGACAACAAATAGCGACAAACCGATCAAACGTGAACGTGACCGTGAACCAGACAGAACAGTCGGTGGTCGCATAAAGCAGGACAGCGTGGATATTACACACGGGAAGGTTCCCTAAGAACACTATATGATGAGGGAAAGTAATTGGTATATGCCTCAGTATCAGGTCAATGACAACGACCAGTAGATCCGCCGTCGCCATGGCGACCAGGTAGATAGTGACTCCTTTCGAGAGACCGCACTTTCCACGGGACAGGACCACGATCGTCACCACGTTCACTGCCAGGAATAGAATAAACACGGATTTAAAATATAGAAACATAGATATATAGAAAATAGGTGCAGGAGTAGGCCATTCGGCCCTTCGAGCCTGCAACGCCATTCAATATGTTCTTGGCTGATCAACCAACTCAGTATACTGTACCTGCGTTCTCTCCATAACCCCTGATACATTTAGCCACAAGGACTACATCTAACTCCCTCGTAAATATAGCCAAGGAACTGGCCTCAACTACCTTCGGTGGCAGAGAATTCCAGAGATTCACCACTCTCTGTGTGAAAATTGTTTTTCTCATCTCGGGCCTAAACTGTGACCCCTTGTTCAGGACTTCCCAAACATTGGGAACAATCTTCTTGAATCTAGCCTGTCCAGCCCCTTAAGAATTTTTAAGCTTCTATAAGATCCCCCTTCAATCTTCTAAATTCTAGCGAGTACAAGCCGAGTCTATCCAGTCTTTCTTCATATGAAAGTCCCGACATCCCAGGAATCAGTCTGGTGAACCTTCTCTGCACTCCCTCTATTGCAATAATATAATATAGGGCAAGATTTAAATGTTGTTTCTGTATTGAACAATAAAGACATTATAATGTCCTGGAAATACGTTGTAGTGAATGGGTTTTGTTGCAATTAATCGCAGAAGTAATCGTAAAGAAACGTAATATTTTCCACAAAGTAAAACAAGGGATGCAGCAAGCATATTCCTGATGAATATACGTTTTGCTAGGTCAGAATTAAATGAGACCTGAGGGATGCCTCAAAGACACGTTGCATAAGCAAAGGTACAACATGTGTCACATATATTGATCCTGAAATATGTTTAGATTCCTGCTGCTAATAATGTTTTACGCCGCTATATTTGTACGTGGGCCAGCAGCCAATTATCCTGGCAAGTAAGCCGGATCCTCAGGAGTTGATTAGTTCACTGCCGGACATACATTTTACCATTTCGCCACTTACTTTCCTGTTTTCACATTCCTTCAAGTTGCAAAATGTCGCGCATTCACCCATGAGAACTAAAACAAATACTTCACATTCATTCACAGAGTGTTTTGAAGGAAAAAGTTGAAAGCCTGGAAAAAGTGACAACTTGATGCATACACTGGGAACACTGAGGTCGATGACCAAGTGCCGTGGACCAGGCAGGTAAATAAACTGGCCATGTAAAACTTGAGATAGGATTGTAAACGCGGCATATTTTACAGCATGAGAAATGGTGAGACTACGAATGATTATGCGGAATGTTTAAATCTGACAGGACATGGCTGCAGAATAACAGAATAATTCATGCGATCTCAAGGGTTAGAAATTGGAAAACATTGAAGAGATAGTAATGAACCTGCGATATAAAATTCGTCTGGGACCAAGTATTATTCTGTATACCGTGCGCTAAACAACACTGAGAAGAGAATGCCAGTGCCGAATCTATTGGATTTTTTGAGGAATTAAATATCAGGACAGACAAAGGAATATCAGTTTGATATTTACTTGGGTTTCAAAATACATTTGATAAGGTTCTACACGTGAGGCTGCTAAAGGAGGGGGATAATATTAGAGGGACTATGCCAGCAGGGATAAACGTTGGCTGATATGGTAGAAGGCAAATAATTGGAATAAAGGAAGTTTTATCTGGATCGCTGCCAGTGACCGGTGTTCCGCAGGCTGGTGATACTGCGGACGCTACTCTTCCATTGTTTCGTAATTACCATATTTTCTATGTTTCTATATTGGGGACGATCAGCAATGATCACAATGATTGGCGGAGCTGGCTCGAATGGACGAATGGCCTCATCCTGCACCTGATTTCATTTTTTTATATGTTCCTATGATTTGCATAAGGGAACGGAAGGTTTCATGGCCACGTTTGCGTATGACGCAAAGCTAGGCGGGGAGGGCCTGTATTGTAGGGAAAGCTGGAAGTCGTGGCAGGGTTGGAGAGTGGACAAATAATTGGCAGATGGTATAAAGTGTACAAAGTGTGCAGTGATGTATTTTTGGTAGTAAGAATAAAGGCGTAAATTATTTTCGAAACGGGGATAATTCAGAAAACGGGGGGGCAATAGGGCTTCGGAGAGCTGGAGCAGGATTTCCAAAGAGTTAATTTGCAAGTTGAATCGGTAGTAGGGAAGGCAAATGCAATATTTCGAGAAGGCTGGAGAAGAAAAAAAGTTGTAATCCTGAGGATCATAATGCCCTGCCATGACATCATGTGTAGTAATATTGGCAGTTCTGGGCCCCATATCTGAAAGTGGATGAGCGAGCAGAGGAGGTTTACAAGAAAGATCCAGCGGTTGATTGGGGCCTATATTCGCTGAGGTTTAGAGGGTGAAGGGGGCCTCAGTGAAGCTTGCAGAATAGTGAAATTCCTGGAATGGAGCGAATACGTGGAGTGTGTTTCAATTATTTGGAAAGTGTAGCACAAATGTAGATATAATAAAATAATGCACCTTTGGAAAGTAGATGAGGACAGACTTCTTTAGTCAGAGGGTAGTGAACCTGTTTTAATTTATTGCCACAGATAGCTGTGGAGTGGATCAGTGGATATTTTTAAGTGGAGATGGACAGATACATGAGCAGCACTGGTGTCAAGGGCTATAGAGAGATGGCAGGAACATGAGGTTTAAGCGAAAAAGATAAATCTGAACACGACTGTACGACGGAGTAATCTCGATGGGCTGAATGGCCTAATTCTGCTGCTATGACCTATGAACGCGTTGAAGGAGGCTGTGAACGGTTCACTGCTGACGTGCAATCCATTAAATTGTAATGTTAAAAATATGAACTTTTGGTTGGAAGAAATGGACCAGCGACCAGACTGGTTAAAGATGGAAAAGGAAGACTGTTAACCCTTTGAAATTGGTTCGATTCTGTTTGCTCCCACAAAATTGAACAAAAAAACCTATAGTGAAACCCCTATAATATACAGTGGTATATGAACTTGGAAACAATTAAAAGACTTTAAAATTGGATAAGTTATCACTCTTTCTTCCCATTGTAAATAACCTTCATTTAAACCTTCTATGTTGGATCATTTCTCACAATGGAAACATTATGGAATTGAACATCTCTTGAGGAAAGGCACCTTTCTCTCATATCAGGAGTTACAACAACTTCACGCAAATGACTTGTTCAGATACTTAGAACTTAGAGATTATGTTAAATCAAATGCACAAGACTATAGAACAAGAAATCCAGATACTCTTGATGAATGTTTGAATAAACATCCTAATACAGATCAATTAAAATCTCATATTTATAATATCGTATTAGATAGTGAGGTATCACCGACGGCATTATATAGGCAAACATGGGAAAATTAACTAGGCCAACCAATAATTAAAGATATTTGGGAAGAAAGTTCACAACATATACATCAAGCATTCGTTAAATGTCAGACACTCTTTAATACAGTTTAAAGTATTACATAGATTACGTTACTCTAAAACAAATTAAATAGAATCTTCCCACATATCTCTCCAATTTGTGATACATGTCAGCATTTAGAGACTAATTTAGAGTCATACATTCGTAAACTGTATAAAAATTAAACATTTCTGGACGGATATTTTTAGAATAATTTCTGAAGTTGTCAACACCCAATTGGATCCCGACTCAAAACTAATAATACTAGGAATATCAGAACAAAGCCTAACACTTACAACACGCCAAAGACACTTTCTCGACTATAGTATATTAACTGGGAAAAAATAATATTAAAATGTTGGAAAGGTCCTATAACCCCCGCAATTAAAATGTAGATTGTGGAAATGTCGGAGAACTTACATTTGGAAATAACTAGACTTGTCTTAACGGACAAGAAGAACTTTCCGTCAGAATATAGTCTCCATTTATTGACGATTTGAAGGATTAGATTGGTTCAGCACGGGAACCTGACTGAAGCTCGCTCAGGATTAGATGAATAGTTATACTTTATAATTTACGAACCTATCTCCAATGTTGTATTATTAATACATTATTCCATTCTCCTTTATCATGTTTTTTTTAAATATTGTACAAACACGAGTTATTTTTAACGTAGCATGTGGAGCACAGCAGCAGCAGCGTGAGATTTGCGAAATAGCGGTGTGTCTGGCTCATTGCGACGCATGGCTGCCAATGGAAGGGGAAAATGGAAGGTAGAACGGCGTGTTGGCAGTGGCCGTGTTGGAAACTGCTATGTGAGATGCAGGTTGATTTTCGAAGGCAATTGTAGTACTTTGGCTTGGAACATAGCACAGTTTAGTTTATGAAGAGTCCCTTCAGCATACAATGCCTGTGCCAAACATGATGCGCGAATCAGCTTTTATCTGCCTGCACATAATCAATACCCCTCCATTCCCTGTTTATTCACCTGGCTATCCACTATGGTGAGTGTAGAAGTTGGGATCTCAGGTTAAAATTGTACAAGGCGTTGGTGAGGCCAATTCTGGAATCTGGTGTACAGTTCTGGTCGCCTAATTATAGGAAGGATGTCAACAAAATAGAGAGAGTGCAGAGGTGATTTACTAGAATGTTGCCTGGGTTTCAGCAACGAAGTTACAGAGAAAGATTGAAGAAGTTAGGTGTTTCTTCTTTGGAGGGCAGAAGGTTAAGGGGGACTTGATAGAGGTCTTTAAAATGATGAGAGGGATAGACAGAGTTGACGTGGATAAGCTTTTCCCACTGAGAGTAGGGACGATTCAAACAAGGGGACATGCCTTGAGAATTAAGGGACATAAGTTTAGGGGTAACATGAGGGGGGACTTCTTTATTCAGAGAGTGGTGGCTGTGTGGAATGAGCTTCCAGTGAAAGTGGTGGAGGCAGGTTCGATTTTATCATTTAATAATATATTGGATAGGGATATGGACGGGAAAGAAATGGAGGGTTATGGTCTGAGTGCAGGTACATGGGACTAGGGGAAAATAAGTGTTGGGCACGGACGTGCGGGGCCGAGCGTGTTGTAATTGTTATATGGTTATATGGCTATCCAGGAAGCTATTAAATGCAACTGCCGTACTGAATCATCACTGCCGTTAAATAGTTTATCCCGCATATTTCCATTGAACATTGCGCCACCCATATACAATCTATGCCCTCCACCGTTTACTATTTCCATCCTGGAAAAATGCTGTGGCAGTCTACCTTATCTTTGCTTCACATAGTTTTTTTATACATCTAGAAGTTCTCCCCGCAACATCAGGGCGCCCCAGAGAACACAACGTAAGTCTGTCCAATTCCATTAATTTCTATTTCTAACAAACTCCTTGTAATCCCGTTATCATTCTGGGAAACCGCATCTGCATCATTTCCAGAGCCCTCACATCCTTTCCGTAAAGGGGTGAAAAAAACGGTAAGCAATATTACAAATGGGGCCTATCGAAAAGCTTTTGTTTCTGATTCAACACTTCCATATGCTTACCCTCAGAACCTCAAGAAATGAGGTTTCAGAATTTTTGAAAATTATAAGGAAGATGAGTAGTTTGTAGTACGTTTAACACAAGGTTATAGGGTTATAGAAACTTACACAATTCTTAAGGGGTTGGACAGGCTAGATACAGGAATATTGTTCCCGATGTTGGGGAAGTCCAGCACAAGGTGTCACAGTTTAAGGATAAAGGGAAAATCTTTTAGGACTGAGATGAGAAAAACATTTTTTACACAGAGAGTGGTGAATCTAAGGAATTCTCTGCCACAGAATGTACTTGAGGCCAGTTCATTAGCTATATTTAAGAGGGAGTTAGATGTGGTCCATATGGAGAGAAAGCAGGTACAGGATACTGAGTTGGATGATCAGCCATGATCATATTGAATGGCGGTGCAGGCTCGAAGGGCAGAATGGCCGACTACTGCACCCATTTTCTATGTTTCTATGCTAAGGTCTTACATACAGGGGAGGCATGGTGGGGTCATGTCCAACTTTGGGTACTTAAGTATATCACTGAGGCGATAAGTAGATTGATCATGGCGCTTGGTTCCACAGCACAATTCCTTTAGTTAAAATAAACATTGGAGGTTGTTAACTAGCACCGGTGTAATAAAACTGATCAGGATTACTGACATTTATGGCGCCAATTTGTATACAAATGGGAGAGGGTTTTTCTTTAAGTAACAGAGACCATAAGGTTAAAGATAATTCTGGGGCATAGGTGAAACTATACGGAGACGATGATCAAATTAATGATGACTCATTTAAAAATAGTAGAATCTACATGTAACCATGTTGTTGTGAGAATATAAAAATGCAATGGGTACTGTGAATGCGCTTGAGAGAGAAAGATAGATCAGCCACCATTGAATGACGGAGTCGGCTTGATGGCTGAAAGATCTACTTCTGTTGCTATGACGTATTAAAGGGTTAAAGGAGGTTGAGAACAATTCACTGACCTGACCCTACTGACGTCGAGTCCATTGATGTGGTAGCTGAGGTAGTTCAGTTTAGTAACAACTGGAAAAGTTGTTATTGGAAATCAAATCTGAGGAAAGACATTCTTGCTATAGAGGGAGTACATTGACGTTCGCCTGATTGATTCCTGGGATGTCAGGACTTTCATGTGAAGAAAGACTGGATTGCCTCGGCTTGTACTCGCTTGAATTTTGAAGACTGAGGGTAGATCTTATAGAAACTTACAAAATTCCGTAAGGGGTTGGACAGGCTAGATGCAGGAAGATTGTTCCAGGTGTTGGGGAAGTCCAGAACAAGGGGTCACAGATTAAGGATAAGGACCGAGATGAGGAAAACATTTTTCACACATAGAATGGCGAGTCTCTGGAAATTTCTGCGACAGAAGGTAGTTGAGGCCAGTTCATTGGCTATATTTAAGCTATAATAAGTTTGATTGAGCCATTGTGGCTCGGGGAATGAGGGGGTATGGAGAGAAGGCAGGTACAGGATACTGAGTTGGATGATCAAACATGATCATATTGGATGGCGTTGCAGGCTCGAAGGGCCGAATGGCCTTCTCATGCACCTATTTTCTATGTTTCTATGTTTCTAAAACCTTATTCGTCGAAGGGTGAAGCTTGAGATTTTCTTGTGCGGCCAAAGGTAAATTATTACTGGTAGAAGACTGGGTTCGGTGATGGGATCTTACCCATTTGCGCTGAGTGTTAAGTATTTTAATACGAACGCAAGTGAAAGGATCGCAAATCTGATGATTGCAAGAAAATCTGTGGCATCGGTGTTAAGTTAATCCTGTCGTTCAGACAATTTTCCGTTAACTTCCCAGCCATTGTTATTTTACTCAGTGGCTCAATACGCGCTTGCGTTAAGGCAACACATTTTCGACCTCTTGCCAAAGCTACAGATATGATACACAAATGCATGTCAACGAAAAATACTAACAGCTTTCAGCTGCAGTTATCGCATGTCGTGGAGGAGTGAATTCTATGGAGACGAAAAACAGTTAGCAATTCAAGGCAACCAACTAACCTCCTAATTGGAAATTGGCGGCAGCAAGCAAACGCTAATAGCATACAGATGGCAGCTAGCGGTGGGCAAGTGAATTCAGCAACTGCATTGTAGTTGCCAAAGGTTTGCAGAACTAATAGCTGGAGAAAATGAACAAGCAATGTGGCATAGATAACAAGATAAATTGCAATCAGATGCTGTTTATATTATTAAACTGGAAATTAACAACTTACCAGGAACAGCAATAATGGCGAGGAGCGGATAATAAATCACTTGAATGGTAGCAAGTGCATGCGTAAGTCCGAAATCTACCGTCAACCAGTCATAATTTGCAAAAATATATTGGGCATACGGGAAAACATTTTTACCCGTTCCAGCAACCCGTTCCGCACTTTTCAGTTGGCGATCCATTACTGTCGCAGCATACTCTCCTGTTTCCAGAGATCGCTCCTTCCTCTCCCCGGTGTAGAGCAGGAGGTCTCAGACAGAACACTGCGGTATCCTTAGCTCTAACGCCGTTATACCTCATTAACAGCAACGTTTATTTATTGGAGGGAGATAACATGCGATGACACAATCAGTCCCGATGGAGATTTGCGGTAATGATATTCCACGAACAAGTTGCTATTGTTAACCATTTACGTATAGAAGGCTGGAGGATTCGACAGTGCTGATGTAACACAGATGTTGAAAATAAAATAATCTGTTCATCAGGTCCAACAGAAACGATTTTATTTCGAACAATATCGCACTTGCACAGGGAGAAGGAGAAACAAACTTTCTCCCATATGGTACAAACACGGGTTTACTTTCAACGTCGCATGTGGAGCACAACAGCGGCGAGGTAGATGCGAAATAGCGGTTTGTCTGGCTCATTGCGGCGCATGGCAGCCAAATAGGAATAGGGAAATGTAAGGTGGAGCTGCGTATTGTCCGTGTGGGAAACTGCTATGTGAGGTACAGCTTGATTTTCGAAGGCAGTTGTATTAGTTTGGCTTAGAACGTAGTTCAGTAGAGTTTATGAACAGTCCCCCCAGCTCACAATGCCTGTGCCACAAACCTGCTCTAATCCGCCCGTACATAATCAATATCCCTCCATTCCATGTTTATCCACGTGGCTAGCCAGAAAGCTATTAAATGCCACTGGCGCACTGAATCATCACTACCGTTAAAGAGTTTATCCCGCATATTTCCGAAGAACATTGCCCCACCCACATAAAATCTATGCCGTCCAGCGTTTATTATTTACATTCTGGAAAAGCGCTGTGACGGCCTACCTCATCCTTGTTCTCATAGTTTTTTATACATCTAGTAGTTCTCCCCTCAACCTCGGGCGGCCCAGGAAACACAACGTAAGTCTGTCCAATTCAATTTATTTATATGTCTAGCACACAACCTGTAATCCAGTTATCATTCTGGGAAACCGCATGTGCATCCTTTCCAGAGCATTCACATCCTTCCTCTACTTGGGTGAATAGAACAGTAAGCAATATTACAAATGGGGCCTATCGAAAGGCTTTTGCTTCTGATTCAACACTTCCACATGCTTACCCTCAGAACCTCAAGCAATGAGGTGTCGGAATTTTTGAAAATTGTAAAGAAGAAGAGTTGTTTGTAGTACGTTTAACCCAAGATCTTACATACAGGGGAAGAATGGTATAAATGTCCATCATTGTGCAATTAAGAATATTGCTGAGGCAATAAATAGATTGATCATGTCGTATCGATTCCTCAGCACAGTTCCTTCAGTTAAAATAAACATTGGAGGTTGTAAACTAAGAGCAGTGTGATAAAACTAATCAGGATTACTGACATTTACGGCGACAAAGTGTATTCAAATGGGAGAGGGTTTTTCTTTAAATAACAGGGAGCATTAGGTTAAATATATTTCCGGGGAAAGGCATAGGTGAGGCTATACAGAGACGATGATCAACAATGACTCATTTCAAAATTGTAGAATCCACATGTAACCATGTTGTTGTGAGAATATAAACATGCAATAGGTACTGTGAATCTTTGATATACTTTGGTGTTCTCCGAGTATTAATACTGCGAACTGGTAAGACATTCAATAAACCGAATTGTTCGAGAAACTGAAGACATATCTACGATATGTGTTATTTTGTGCATGTTTCTGGCTGTCATGGTACACCAGTCATTGAAGGTAGGCATGCAGGTGCAGCAGGCAGTAAAGAAAGCGAATGGTATGTTGGCTTTCATAGCAAAAGGATTTGAGTATAGGAGCAGGGAGGTTCTACTGCAGTTGTACATGGTCTTGGCGAGACCACACCTGGAGTATTGCGTACAGTTTTGGTCTCCAAATCTGAGGAAGGACATTATTGCCATAGAGGGAGTGCAGAGACGGTTCACCAGACTGATTCCTGGGATGTCAGGACTGTCTTATGAAGAAAGACTGGATAGACTTGGTTTATACTCTCTAGAATTTAGGAGATTGAGAGGGAATCTTATAGAAACTTACAACATTCTTTCACACAGAGAGTGGTGAATCTCTGGAACCCTCTGCCACAGAGGATAGTTGAGGCCAGTTCATTGGCTATATTTAAGATGGAGTTAGATGTGTCCCTTGTGGCTAAGGGGATCAGAGGGTATGGAGAGAAGACAGGTACGGGATACTGAGTTGGATGATCAGCCATGATCATATTGAATGGCGGTGCAGGCTCGAAGGGCCGAATGGCCTACTCCTGCGCCTAATTTCTATGGTTCTTTGTTTCTATGTTTCTCACTGAGCTGGGCCCTACGCAAAACGAGATTCAGGGTAGACGTTTAACACAAAATTCCCTCTTACAGAAGGCAAGCATACCTTATGCTTTGTTAACATGTATTGGCACCTTAAGAGATTTGCACCTCAAGATCCCTCTGTAGGTTGTTCACGGTCTTGACACTCATTGCATATTTTCACCTTACGTTCAATCTCACAACGTGCAGCACGTCAGACTTTCTTGATTCACGCTCCATCTGCAATCGGCTTGAGAGTCTTCTGTGAGGACTTGAGAGTGATATAAAGTGATGTTAATCTTTTGAAATAAGGAACTGCAAATGATACTTTATGTAGGAAAGACTAAATGCTAGAGTAGCGCAGTAGGTCACGAAGTATCACTGGAAAACATGAATATGTGACGTTGCGGATCGGGTCCTGTTTCAGACCGCTTCTTTTATATTTAAATTTGCGCTAGTTGTGGTACATTGTAAATGTCAGTTAATACATAATTATACTTTTCTTGCAGGACGTGTGAGATCGGATTTCCCCGAGGACATGACCTGTAGGAAGTACGTCCTGCCGGAGCTCCTCATTGACGGCTGTGAACTGTAGATGCGGCTGGATGGCCGCAGAATTGTCTGCGAGCAAGATAACGGCATAGCTAGGAGTTACAGTGAGGTAGTCGTATCTCAGGTGCATGCAGGCAGTAGATGTCTACCAGGCATCGGTGTAGATGTGATGCAGAAATCCAATTTGACACCTACCCACTTCCCGGAGGGCACGTGTACCCTGTTGCGGGTGAAACGTGATGGGAGTACAGCAGCAGAAGCAGTCTGTTCTCGGGCACTAGACCTTGCTTGAATGCAGACCGGGAATGTGTAGGAGCAGACAGCGCGATTCAGATGGGGAACTCATTGCTTAGTGGAGCAGTCAGAATATTATGTGGCCGTAATCATACCTCTGGGATGAGGTGCTGCATCTCGATACTCGCGGCCTGTTGATTCGAAGCTGGTAAAGAACATTCGCATTGCCGATAGGTACACAAAAATGCTGGAGAAACACAGCGGGTGCAGCAGCATCTATGGAGCGAAGGAAATAGGCAACGTTTCGGGCTGAAACCCTTCTTCAGACTGGTCCCATTGCGGATGTTGAACAACCGGATGTCATTATACTTGTTGCACACATACCATGTGTAGGCAACTGGATGATGTCCAGCAGACTGACTACATGGAACGAGGAGTTCAGTTGGTCGTTGAATTTCAGGGTCACGAGGGCTATAATCCACGGAGTATGCCAGATCCGCTATTCAGATCTTTACCTCTGACAACTATTCTGGGGGCAGAATTCACCTTTACCAAATGATCTGGTTACATGTGAATTGGAGAATACAATGGACTTTGAGTGAGCTCGGTAGTGCTACGCGGGAGGGCTTCAATTATTTGGAACGGGTGGTGGAAACCAGCGTAGAGGATGCGCAAATAGAAGAACTGTTGGGAAGTTAGAGGCTATTATCGGTAACGATAAACGGAAGGAAGGCAAGAGGATTTTTCAGGATGTGGTGAAACCGAATGGCTGATGCGTGTTTATTTCAGCGCAAGTTTTCGCGTGCATAGCAGAGCCTGCATCTTAAAGGATTTAGAGCCTCGAACTATGATGGTTGCCATTATTAATATTTGTTGGCGGGAGGGGCAGAAATAGCAGCTCAGCTTTTCAGGGTTTTGATGTTTCATACAGGGTAGAGAAGGAACTAAAATAAGTGAACTAGTTGCCCTACTAATCAGACATAACGTTACGGTGGCACAGAGTTGTATTCGTCCACAAAGCTCAGAAATGCGAAAGGTGCAATCTAATGTAATTAAGCTGTAGACTTCCAAAAACATGACAAATGATAGAGCAATATAATGTTACCAGTTATTAAAATACGCATAGTTGTCGTAGTGGGCGACATTAACTTCCACAACTGAGGCTTTCTCGATGCACAAGGCTTAGATGAGCATAATATCTCTCCAATGGCTTGTAGATTCAAGGGTTGGAGATACTTAAAAGTCATCCGAATTTCTACCTTTACCCCCCACACGTGATTGGATCCAGATTTCAGCGCGTCGTGGCGGAGGAATGCTCTACAATCCAAGCCCCCGATTTGTAGGTAAACCCCGATCAGGTTCGCTAGAGTCTCCAATCCATGAGAATTAACATCGGTCTTTCATGTTTAAGAAGGAACTGCAGATACTGGAAAATCGAAGGTCGACACAAATGCTGGAGCAACTCAACGGGGAGGCAGTATCTGTGGAGCGGAGGGAATAGGCAACGTTTCGTGCCGAAACCCTTCTTGAGACTAATGTGAGGGTGGGGAGAAGAGGGGGGGAGGGGGAGAAGAAAGGAAGAGGAGGAGCCAGTTGACTGTGGGAAACTGCGAAGGGGGGGAAGAAAGTAAGGACTGCCTGAAATTAGAGAAGTCAATGTTAATACCGCTGGGTTGCAAACTGCCCAAGCGAAATATGAGGTGCTGTTCCCCCCATTTACGGTGGTCCTCACTCTGGCCATGGAGGAGGCCGAGGAGAGAAAGTTCTGATTCTGAATGGGAGGGGGAATTTGAAGTGCTAATCCACCGAAAGATCAGCTTGGTTATTACGAACAGAGCGGAGGTGTTCGGCGAAGCGATCGCCAAGTCTATGCTTGGTCTCACCGATGTAGAGCAGCTGACATCTGGAGAAGCGCATACCGTTGATGAGGTTGGTGGCGGTGCAGGTGAACCTCTGCCGCGCATGGAAAGACTGCTTGGGTCCTTGGAAGCGGTAAAGCGATAGTGTAGCATTTCTGTCCAGGTGACCTTTCTGTCCTGGGACTCCTCAACTATCAAAGTGAGATCACAAGCAAAACGTGGGGCACAATCCCATATTCAGAGATGGTAGCTTACAAACCTAACGACCTGAACAATTATTTTTTCCAATTTTAAGCACCCAACAGCCTTCCTGTTGTATCTTCTCCCTACCCTAACACGTGGCTGACTTCGCACCAGCTCCTCTGCAACGCCTTCACCTCCATTTGTAGAGTTTATAATATACAGTGTTCATAATTCGAAAATTGTCAATCCCCATTCATTGGGGATCTGCAGTTGGGACTGGAAACAGTGGGTTGTTCCGTATATTATTTAATGACCGGGAGCGATTGTGCTTACGTTCGCGGATAGTCACTAAACTGTGTGCAAATAAATGTATTCATTCTAACTGCTACGAGTGGCAGTAAAGACACCACTAAACCATTGAACCATTGCCATCATTATAGTTTATCGTGAACTGGATAGCACGCAACAACATACGTTTCACTGTTCATCGATACACTTGACAATAAACAACTAATCTAAAGTAGATGGTCTCAACATTGCATTCCAAACTCCACGGTGACCTTTCACACAATACGTTGTAATCATTCATCCACCCGACTTCAAAATATTCATAGAAATTCAAATGTTAGTCAATCAATTATGCACTGCTCTTTTAGGAAGGGATTTCCAATATTCGCTTCCTCGTGGGCGTTGATTTACATGAGAAACAATGTACGTGTGACAGAGGTTCCAAGAATTCGGACTGGAGTCAACAATGAACTTGTATGAAGTTAATTCGACCCAGTGCGCAGGTTGGAATCACAGGAGATAAATTAGGTGTTTACTCTGGGAGCAGACAACCAAAGGCCAATCAAAATTTACACATACACGCTGGTAATTTCGAGCGGATTTGCTGGTCACGTAGTCGGCAGGATTCGAACCTGCGCGGGGAAACCCCAATGGATTTCTAGTCCATCGCCTTAACCACTCGGCCACGACTACTGCGGTCTCAACAATTCGGCTCCAATAAGGAAATGTTTGACGACAATCGATTAGTGTATCTTGCAACGGACAGGGACGACATTGATCCCGGAATCAGAGAAACGAGACTTTTCCTGAATTATAGTTTGAAATGTCACAATGTCAGGCATGGTCGTGTCATGAGAGAGAAGCAGAGTTAAAGATGAGGTCGATGTGGTTTTACCCTGAATTCCGTGTGGGCAGTTGGAGGGGTGTACTCTTAATCATTGCGGGACGAGGTTTGTCTACCCCATCGCGCCAGCAGCACAGACAACGTGTTACTCTCAAGCACTGAATACGGGTATCACCATCAGAGGCAGCAGTATTTTTTATGGCGCCCAGCTGCCCAAGTCTCCAGGCTGGTACGCACGGTGTGGTACTCCTATTGTGCTGTCAATGAGGGTACCAGGGCGCTCACACTAAACCCCGGCAGCACTATTGTTGTACATTAACATAGAGGATGAACTGTCCCCTATGATTGGGTTCTGTTGGACTGTAAGTCGATGATCCAGTTGGATAGGTGTGTGCTGACTACAAGTCCCGCGAGTTTCGTAATAAGCTTGGATTGTACAATGACACTAAAGACAGGGTTGCATTCTATGAATCGATGTCAGTCGTAGGTGTATATCTTATCCAGGTGTTCCAAGGATGAGTTCGTCCGTGGATCTTTTATGGGGGTAGCCGAACTGCAGTGCGTCAATGCTGTTGGTGAGAACTCGTTCCATAACTAGCGGTCTGCGTAGCTCCTGCTGGCGCGGTTTCCGGAGCCTGGGTTCCCCCGTTCGGGACCCCGGCGGAGAAGAGCTCCGACCGACGGCCCGCGGCCTACTTCTACTGCGGGCGCGGCAGGAACTTAACCCCCGCAGTGGGATCCCTCACCGGGGATCGCTGGAGAAGATATTAGACCGCCGGCCCTTCGGTCTGCGGTGCTTCTGGCGGCGGCGCGTCGGGGACTTTAACTCTTCGGCCGTCGGCCAGCGGCCTACGCAATCTTGAAGCCGCGGTCTCCGGTGGAGAGGCATTGAATTAGGCCCTACCTGGACTTACCTTGTCTGCACATCTGGACGCTTGCAGCGGCGACTGCGGAGGGTTGTGCTCACGACCTCGTGGGGAAATGAAGGAGGACTGACAACATTTTGTGCCTTCCACCACTGTGATGAATGCTCTGGTGGGTGTTTGTGTTAAAATTTTATTGTGTATTGTGTGCTTTTTTTTATTGTACAGCTGCTGGCAAATTCATTTCACTGAACTTTATGTGCACATGACGTATACAATTGACTGACAGACTGACTGACACAATATTTCATTATGATGGATGTTAAGGCAGGAGAGATGTTTTTATTTGGCACTGGGATGATGATGGCCATCTTGAAACAGGTGGTACATTAGAACGGAGTAGGGAGGGATTAAAAATGTCCGCGAATATTCCCGCTAGTAGGTCTGCGCAACTAATACGGGCAAGACTAGGGACTTCTTCTGGGCCTCTGTGTGTATGTTTGTTGTCTGTTTATATATATACTAGACTGAGTGGGACCCGTTAGGTCCCAGCATCACACGTGAGGGCAGGACACCCAATGCAATATTTCACCTCTCCATCTATCCCAATATTGCTACTGGCCAGGGGAAGGGGGGGGGGGGGGGACTTTCTGTTGTGCTAGTAAGAGAGTTGTGGGCCGAAGGTACTGGTTTACAGAGGGCTAGTATAGACTTTGAGGGCCGAATGGATTTTTGGGCTGGCAGCTCAGTCACTGAGGGCTGGCAGCTCAGTCACTGAGGCCTGGTAGGACACTCACTCGGACCTGGCAGGCAGGCTGGCGGCTCAGAAACTGCCTGAAATTCTGCCCTAAACAGGTGACAGACTAAGAGAGAAGGGGAAAGAGGTTGGACTGACTGGATTATTGCGCTGACTGTTCAGTCATTTACGGCTGGTGGGCTGGCAGTTCACTAACTCACGGCTCGTGGGCTGGCAGTGCAGTCACTCACGCCTGGTACGCTGGCCGTTCACTCAGTCACCCCACCTACCTTCACCCCCCCCCCCCCCCCACTGTGCTCCTTGTCATTCCTCTGCCACCCACACATTCAGTGCATCTCCCCACAACTTCCCCCATGCATTCTTAGTTGCTCTCCCACAGAGCAGCCATTCCTGCCTATTAGGTTCCTATTGTGACGAAGAACACAGAGGCATCAAAAGTGCAAAAATGATTTATTAACGTTTAAAATGTGAATGACTATTAAAATATAAGACCAATTTAAATGTTAAAGATGAGAATTATTAAATTAGTTCTTGTTGTGTCTCTTGTTGTGTTCTGCTGCTCACTGCCTCTTGATGACTATTTCCTGTTGATAAAAAAAGACAATTTTAATATAGAGAAAGTCAGCGGTCAAATTGTACGAAAGAAAATCAGAGAATTTATCTCAGAAGTCATCATTCAACAAAACGCGCTGTTAATGACAACATTCTTGGTCGATGTTACCATCCTTTAGTAAACCTTTGACATTTCCCTTCATCTTTCAACCAAAAGGCTTAGTGTTGACATATTGAAGAGTTCTGTCCACCGCTTCAAAGCTTTTACTCCTAAGCATTGGACATTCATCCCAAACAATGACTCACTTGCCTCATGAAATGTGCCATCTTGGAGTTCTTCTCGATGTTGCACAATGTATCCTCGGCCACTTGGATGGGTATCTTGAATCGAGAATGTGTAGTTCTTCCAGCAGGCATTAATGTAGCTGCTATCCCAGAGGATACTACAGCAATAGCCACATCGCCTTGACCTCTAACGTTTCCTGACATGTTATTGAAAAAGCAGCCTAAAGACAATTTCAGTTGTAATGAACACTGCAGATTTCGTGCAAAACATTTATTCGAGGTGGGGGCTGTCAGGGTGGATTGGGGGGTGGCAAATGTCGTGCAGCCAAGGGAGGGGCGTAGCTTCAGGCGGAGGCTCTCATGAGTTGATGAGAAGGGAGGGGGGGGGTCTCCCCATGCAGGGGATGTGGGCGGCTTCAGTAGGGGGTGCATCCTATAGCCAGGCGGAGGGCAGCATCTTAAGGTGGGGAATGTCAGTGGAGGAGGGTGGGGGAGTGAGCGATTTACTCATGACCTGTGGACTCACTCACTGCCTTGGGATTAACTCATGGCCTTTGGTCTGACTGACTGACTCTCACGGCTTGTGGACTGACTGATGCCCGACTTCTGGAGTTACGTCCGACTATTGTAAATTGAAAACTGTAACATTTACATTGAGGAACAGCTTCTTCCTGACAGCCATCACGCTATAAAACATAACACATAAGTTCTGAACTACGAACGACTATATTATTTGTACTATTTGTTGATCACACACACACTCCACCTCACAGACTCACACACACACACGCACACACAGACTCATTCACACACACACACACAGACTCATTCACACACACGCACATTCACACACAGACTCATTCACACTAACACACAGACTCATTCACACAGACTCATTCGCACACACCCTCATTTACACACACACATACACATACTCATTCCCACACACATTCTCACACACACACAGACTCATTCACACATTCTCACACACGCACACACAGAGACTCATCCACACACACATTCTCACACACACACACACATTCACACACACATTCAAACACGCACATATTCACACAGTCACACACACACACACACACAGACATATATACATTCACACGCACATATTCACACACACACACTCATCACACACACCCTACACCTCACACAGACTCACACGCACACAGACACAGATTCACACACAGACTGATAGACATGCAGACTCATATATACACACACACTCATATATACACACAGACTCATCCACATACATTCATTCACACACATTCATTCCCACACACATATACACACACAGACGCATTCGCACACACACACATATTCACACACACATATTCATTCACACATATTCACACACACACACACATATTCACACACGTACATATTCGCAGTCACACACTATTATTCACACACACATACTCACACACACATATACACACAAACACACACACACACACACACACACACACACACACTCACACATATATTCTCACATACATATTCACACACATACACACACACACAGCTTCAGGCAGGGGTTCTCGTGAGCTGATGGAAGGGAGGGTGTCCTCATGCAGGGGATGTGGACGGCTTCAGTAGGTGGTGCATCTTATAGCCAGGCGGGTGGCAGCATCCCGAGGTGGGGGATGTTAGTGGAGGGGGGGGGGGGGCGGTGGTGAGTGACTTACTGATGACCTCTTGTCTCACTCACTGCCTTGGGATTGACTCATGGCCTTTGGACTGACTAATTGACTCTCACGGCTTGTGGACTGACTGATGCCCAACTTCTGGAGTCACGTCCGACTTTTGTAAACTGAAAACTGTAACAGCTACATTGAGGAACATCTTCTCCCTGACATCTATCAGGCTATTAAACATAACAAATAAGCTCTGAACTACGAAACAATATATCATTTGTGCTATTTGTTGCTCACACACACCCTCCACCTCACACAGACTCACACACACACAAACAGAGACTCACACAAACACAGACGCATTCACACACACAGACTCATACACACACACACACACACACACACACGCACGCACGCACACACACACAATCATATCCACAGACTCATATACACACACAAACTCATTCACATTCACACACTCACACACAGACTCATTCACACACACACACACAGACTCATTCGCACACACACACATACCGACTCATTCGCACACACATTCTGACACACACACCCACACACACAGACTCATTCACACACACACACACACACATTCACACACATACACACACTCGTTCACACTCACACACAGACGCATTCATGCACACACACGAACTCATTCACACACACACATACACACACAGACTAATTCACACACACATACACACACTCATTTACACACACACATACACAGACTCATTCGCACGCACATTCTTACACACACAGTCATTAACACACACATTCTCAAATATGCACACACACAGACTCATTCACACACACATTCGGTCACACACACACACACACACATATTCATACACACACACATTCACACACATATTCATTCACACACACATATTCACACACGCACATATTCACACACACACACAAACATTCACACACACACTCACACATACATTCACACACACACAGATACATACACACACATATACATTCACACACACACATATACATTCACACACACACATATACATTCACACACACATATATACATTGACAAACACATATATACACACACACACATTCGCACAGACACACTCACACACACATATATTCACACACATATTCACACACATACATACACACACAGACACACACACATATACACACACAGATATTCACACACATACTCACAAATACTCACACACACACACACATTCACACACACAAAATACTAAAATGCTATGTAACTTCAGAACGTGTTTTTTTAATTTGTATTTTATTAGAAGTACAATAATGTGGTACCTTGTAGATTCCTAATATATATTGACATGTTACATTTTATTGACAACATTTTTTTTTATCAGTAAATGGAAGAAAAGAAAGAGATTAGTAGAAACGTAGAGAAGTGCGTGATATTGAACAGTGAGGCAAAGCAAAGAAGAAAAAGAGAGAAAATAGAGAGAGAGAAAAGGCGATAGAAAACAGGAGACTGAAGGAGAAATAGCTATTTATTATCTTGACCATCCTTGATCCGATCCTGAAACAGTTAATTTCTACAGTTATGTGGCACCATATGCTTGCAAGAAGTCGATAAATGGAGACCAAATCATTAAGAATTGGTCTACTTTGTCTGTTAGGAGTCGCCGCAAAAACATATTAAATATACAGTGTGTAAAACGAATCTATAAATCCTGCTCTGGAGGCTGCTGCTGTAACAAAATGCTACTTTTAAATAACATCCAACAAACACACATACAACTAAAATGCCAAGTAACTTCAGAACGTGTTGAATATACAATGTGCAAAACGAATCTTTAAAGCCTGCTGTAGACGTTGTAAAAACTCTTTACAACAAATACATTTTCTTTTCGGTAAACATTTACTTTAAACAGCCAACGGAAACAAATTTGCAAACTTTACAACACATATTTTCTTTTCTGTAAACATTTATTTTAAACAGCCAACAGAAACAAATTTACAAACACTTTACAACCAAACATTTCCTGAAGAAAACACAGACACACACACACTCACAGCCAATACTAAAATGCCAAGTAACTTCAGAACATGGTAAATAGACAGTGTATAAAACGAACGATTCAAACGTTTAAAGCCTGTTGTAGAGGCTGCTGTTGCTGAAACAAAATGCTGCTTTTATATAACGTCCAACAAACATACACTTACCAGAGACAAAACAGCCAGCTCTGTGGAATTATTCAGCAGCGCCTGCACTCCGTGTCTTCTGCAGGCAACGCCATCTTGCCTCCGACTGGAAATGACGTCATCGACGCCATGTTACCGATAGCCGGAAATGACGCCACAGGCGCCACCTTACCGATGACCGGAAATGACGTCATCGATGCCATCTTGATCCCAGCCAAAATCACACAATGAGCGCCAATGTTTAACTTAAACACAGTTCTAATCAAATAAAAACGTTTATTCATGCTTTATCCTTCTGAAAACCGTTGCAACCATTTTTAAACTCAAGAGAAACAAATTTGCAAACTCTTTACAACAAATGCATTTCTAAAAACATTCATTTCAAAGACAATATAGATAAATTTACAAACTCTTTACAACAAATGCATTTCATTTTCTATAAACATTCATTTCAAAGACAATATAAACACATTTACAAACTCTTTACAACAAATGCAATTCATGTTCTATAAACATTCATTTCAAAGACAATATAGACAAATTTACAAACGCTTTACAGCAAATTCATTTCATTTTCTATGTTCACAAAATGACTTTTGGTTGTCGGGTGTCTGCAGCCCAATTGTTTGCCTCGCCTTTTTTTTAACGTGTTTGTGGTCACAAAATGAATTTTGGTTGTCGGGTGTCTGCAGCCCAATCGTTTGCCTCGCCTAATGCAATATCCTTCTCCTTGGTGAATACCGATGAAAAGAAATTGTTCAATATTTCCCCCATCTCTTTTGGCTCCGCGGATAGCTGTCCACTCTGACTCTCTAATGAAACAATTTTATCCCCCGTTACCCTTTTGCTATTAATATAGCTGTAGAATCCCTTTGGATTTACTTTCCGCTTACTTGCCAAAGCAACCTCTTATCTTCTTTTAGCTTTTCTAATTTATTTCTTAAGATTATTTTTACATTCGTTATACTCCTCAAGCACCTCGTTTACTCCATGCTGCCTTTAATTATTGTAGATCTCCCTCTTTCTCCGAAACAAATGTTCAATTTCCCTTGAAACCCACGACTCTTTCCAAGTTTTACTATTTCCTTTCAACCGAACAGAGACATAAAGATGCTGTACTCTTTAAATTGAATCTTTAAATGTCGTCCAGTCCATTTCTTCTCCACACCATTCCACTCAAACAAACTGTCCCAATTCGCTCCTTCTAAATCCTTTCGCATCTCCTCAAAGTTAGCCTTTCTCCAATCAAAAATCTCAACCCTAGGTCCAGTTCAGATCCTCTCCATAATTATATTGAAACAAATGGTATTGTGATCACTGGACCCTAAGTGTCCCCCAACACATACCTGACCTGACCTGTCTCATTTCCTACCAGGAGGTCCAGCACCGCCCAATCTCTAGTATGTACCTCTGTGTATTGCTGCAAAAAACTATCCGGCACACATTTTATAAACTCCAAACCATCCAGCCCATTTTCAGAATGTGTTTCCCAGTCTATGTGTGGAAAATCGAAATCTCCCACAATCACTACCTCGTGCTTACTACTAATATCTGCGATCTCCTTACATATTTGCTCTTCCAATTCTCGCTCCCCATTAGGCGGTCTATAATACACACCTATAAGTGCTGCTACATCTTTCCCATTTCTCAGTTCCACCCAAATATCCTCCCTAGACAAGCCTCTAATCTATCATGCCAAAGCACCGCTGTAATATCTTTCCTGACAAGCAATGCAACACCTCCACCTCTTGCTCCTCCAATTCTATCACACCTGAAGCAAAGAAATACTGGAATATGTAGTTTCCAATCACAAGCCCTCTTGCAGCCTCGCCTTTTTTTTTTTACAAGTTTGCGTTCACAAAATGAATTTTTGTTGTCGGGTAGCTGCAGCCCAATTGATTGCCTCGCCTTTTTTTTTACAAGGATTTGCAAGGTTTTACAAGGAGAAATGACAGTAGATAGAAGTGAGAGCTGAAGGGACACATGCGGCAGAGGGGGCTCTGAGGGAGGTGGCCAAAAATGACGGCCGTAGGTGGCGGCGTTCTCTCGGAAATCGCAGCACAGATCGGGAAAAGCGGTCAAGAACTGAGTTTTAGTAATATAGATTGTGAATGTGGTCCCACCAACGTCTTATACAACTGCCACATGACCTCCCAACTTCTGTATTAAATACTTTGACTGATGAAGGCCAAAGTGCCTGAAGCTATTTTGACCACCTGATCTACCTGCCACTCTACGTTCAAGGAACCATGCAACTGGTCTCCTAGATCCATCTGCTCTACAAAACTACCCAGAGGCCTACAATTTACTGTGTAGATCCTGCCCATTTTCAACGCCCCAAAATACAACACCTCACACGCCTATTTATTAAATGCCACCAACAATTCCTCTGCCCACCTGGCCATTCGATCCAGATCCTGCTGCAATCTTTCACACACATCTTCACTATCAGCAAAACCACTTGCTTTTGTTTCATCAGCAAACTCGCTAATCTTGCCCTGTATGTTCTCATCCAAATCATCGATGTAGATGACGAACAGCAACGGGCCCCGCACCGAACCCTGAGGCACACCAGTAATCACAGGCCTCCAGTTCGAGAAGCAACCTTTCACCATCACCCTTTGCTTTCTTCCATGGAGCCAATTTGCTTTCCATTCAACTATCTCTCCTTGGGTCCCATGCGACCCAACCTTTCAGAGCAGCCTCCCATGCGGACCCTTGATGTGCCGATGGCCTAATTTTACTCCTATCACATGATCTTATGAGTTTATTAGAGACCCGTGGACTATTCTAATCGGACTTTATCCTGCACTAAGCGTTATTCTATTTATCCTGTGTGTACACATTGTGTGGTAATCATGCTTTAACGTCGCGTAACTATGTGACGTCCGTGTTATATTATGCAATTTGTTCGCGTGACTCGCGAGCAATGAGCATACGCAACGCCGGTACCGAGGGACTGATGAGTGTGCACACTTTCCCACAGGTACAGGTGACACTGCCGCAGTGTATAACACTCCACAACACAGCGCCACACACACACACCCTCGGCAGAGATGCACGAACCCGTGAACAGCCCAGTCTATTCCATCTGCTATATTCTCATTGGGGTTTTCGGCGTTCCGGGTAAGTCGTGTATTTATTTCTAACGTGCAGTGGCGCAGCTGGTATAGCTGATGTGTGTGTGTGTGTGTGTGTGTGTGTGTGTGTGTGAAGAGAGAGAAGAGAGAGAGAGAGAGAGAGAGGGAGAGAGAGAGAGAGAGAGAGAGAGAGCGAGCGAGGAGAGAGAGAGAGAGCGAAGAGAGAGAGAGAGAGAGAGAGAGAGAGAGAGAGGAGAGAGAGAGAGAGAGAGAGAGAGAGAAAGAGAATGTGCGCGTGCGAAGTTCCACTTTCTTGCTGCGAACGTGTCAAATAACTGAAATAAGCGAAATGTACTTTAAATACACTCACGTTGCATCTGCGGCCCTGCCCTCGTGCGCAATCTATTAATCACAGGATGTTTTTAAATATATATATTAAGTAGCACTGCCCTGTGCCCTACATCACCGGCTCGAATGTCCCCACCATCGAAAGAATTTAGGAATCGATGTTCAGAAAGGCAGCCCGCTTCATCAGAGATCCACACCACCCTGGCCACATACTCATTTCACCGACCATCGGGAAGAAGGTACAAGAAACTGAAAACTGTTACATCCAGGTTCAGGAAGAGTTGCTTCCCTGCAGCCAATATGCTATTAAGCACTACAACCTCAAATACGCTCTGAACAACATTGACTATTATTTTTATTATTGCATTATTATTGTTTGTGTGTGTGTCCGTATGCGTGTATATACATATATATATATACACACGGATACAGACACACAGGCTCACACACACACACGCACACGCACACGCACACACACACACACATACACACACACACACACACACACACACACACGCACACACACGCACGCACACACACTTATATAAACACATATATATATATACACATATGTATATTATATAAACATATATACACACACATACACACACACACACACACACACACACACACACATATATATATACATGAATATTATCTATATAATATATGTGTACTTAGTATTTGTGAGTATGTGTAAATGTACGCGCACTGGACTTTATTTTCTCTTGTTTTTATATTGTTTACACTGTACTTTGTAGTATGCCAGCCGTCTTAGGGCTAACGGAATCAAGGGATATGGGGAGAAAGCACGAACGGTGTACTGGTTTTGGATGATCAGCCAAGATCATATTGAATGTCTGTGCGAACAAGAAGGGCCGAATGGCCTATTTTCTATGTTTCTATGTTTCTATGTTTGTATCTTCTGTTGCGCTGCTGCAAGTAAGAATGCCATCGCTCAATCTGGGACATATGACAATATAACACATGACTTGATTCTCTCCCTTGATCACCTAATATTTTCCCATTTCATCGTGTTTGTTTTATTAGTCAAGCGTGTAATTGTAATATGTTGACATTGACATATTTGGGCGGCACGGTGGCGCAGCGGTAGAATTGCTGCCTCACAGCGCCAGAGACCCGGGTTCGTTCCTCACTACGGGTGCTGTCTGGGCGGAGTTGGTACGTTCACCCTGTGACCTGCATGGGTTTTCTCCGACTGTACCGATTTCCTCCCACATTCCAGAGACGTACAGGTTTGTAGGTTAATTGGCTTCTGTAAATCGTAAATTGTCCGTAGTCTGTGTAGGATAGTGCTCATGTATCTATTTTATATTGCCTGTTGAATATAGTTCTCAGCATTGTAGCTCACCAATTCCCGAGACAAAGTCCAATCTCCACAATGTGGTAGACAAAAATGCTGGAGAAACTCAGCGGGTGAGGCAGCATCTATGGAGCGAATGAAATAGGCAACGTTTCGGGTCGAAACCCTTACTCAGACACAATGGGGCATACCATAGCTTATAGAAGGCCCGTTCAGAAGCATGATAACATAAAAGGGAGAAGCTGTTGCTGAGATTGGGTGTGCGCTTTCAAGCTTCTGTACCTTCTGCCGGACGGGAGTTCAGAAACATTGATAATGATGTGTAGGAAGGATCTGCGGATGGTGCTTTCCACCGAAGATAGACACACAATGCTGGGGTAACGCAGCGGGTCAAATCAGGGGCAGCATCCGTACAGAAAAGGAATAGGTGACGTTAAGTGTCTAGACCCTTGTTCAGACTGTGGGTGTCTATGTTTATGTCGGCAAGGCCAGCAGCATAATCAAGGAAGAGTCGCACCCTTGCCACTCTCTCTTCTCCCCTCTCCCATCGCGCAAAGGGTTCAGAAGTGGGAAAACGCGCATCTCCAGATTCAGGGACTGTTTCTTCCAAGCTGCTTTCAGGCAGCAAACCATCCACATCACCAAATAGAGAGTAGTGCTTAACTACTATCTACCTCTTTGGTGACACATCGACTATCCTTGATCAGACTTTACTGGGTTTACTTTACACTAAATGTTATTTATTTAACACATATCAATACACAGCGAATAGCTCGATTGTAATCATGTTGCCTTTCAGCTGACGGGATAGCAAGTGACAAAAGCTTTGCACTGTATCTCAGTGCACGTGACAATAAACAAAACTGAACTGAAGTTTACTATTTCTCAGCTCCAAATTAACTTAAAAGCATTACACATAGAACGGTACAGCACAGTAACAAGCCATTCGGCCCACTATATCTGTGCCAAATATGATAGTCACACTCATCCAGCATGGAAACAAACCACTTTAGACCAACTTGCCCACGGCGAGGGGGCCTAAAGTGTAGATGGGGCCAATGGTGGGAGGTTACTACAGAGCTTTGTGAGACTAGAATGATCATTGCTTTCACCAATTAATTTGGCGGTTTTTCTCCCTCATCAGCGAACGGGATTTCCATTTTGGTCCTCTCCCGGGGCAGATGCGGCCTTACAGGGTGTATCACCTATTACTTGGTGGGCATGGCGGTGGCGGATCTCCTGGTCGTGTTCACGAACGTCATCGTCAACCGAATTTTGAGCGTCTACTTCCCAGCCAGCTTCCTGAGCGTCACCCCGCTCTGCGCGGTCAAGACGGTCGTCCTGATCGCCTCCAAAGACTGTTCCGTCTGGCTGACGGTCGCTTTCACTTTTGACCGGTTCGTTGCAATTTGTTGTCCGAACTTCCGGAACAAGTACTGTACCAGGGGCCGGGCGGCTCTGGTAATAGGTCTGGTGTGCGCGGTGTGCCTCTTACGAAACATCCCCTGGTATTTTACATTTGAACCTTTATATTTAATCGGTAACGTACCTTGGTACTGCATGTTCAAATCTAACTTCTACACGTCAGGACCATGGATAGCGTTTGTACTCTTCAGTCTTGTAGGAACTCCCTTCGTTCCATTGGGTTTGGTCCTCGTTTTCAACGCATTGACGATAAGATACATCTTACTGTCTAGTCGCATCAGAAGAGGGCTCCGGTGCCAAAATAGTTTGGGAGACGAAAGTGACTCTGAGATACAAAACAGGAAACAATCGGTCGTGTTACTCCTGGCCATATCCGCCAATTTAATAATCTTGTGGTTGACGTTCGTCGCCCATTTCATTTTTGCTCGGTCGACCGGGTTATACTTTTACAATACATCCGACCCCCTATTTTACTTTAGCGAGACGGGTTATCTGCTCCTCCTACTCAGCTGTTCCACCAACACACTCATTTATGCCGCGGTTCAGTCCAAGTTCAGAGAGGATTTGAAATACCTCGTGATGTATCCATTCAGGCGAGCCGCTGAATTAATCAATTCACATTTTTAGTCAGAATGAAGAAACAAGGAACTGCAGATGCTGGTTTGCACAAAAGGACACAAAGTGGTGACGTGACTCAGCGGGTCAGGCAGCATCTCTGGAGAACATGGACAGGTGACGTTGAGGGTCGAGACCCTTCTTCAGACTGAATGTAAAGGGTGGAGGGAATGGGGAGGGGAGAAAACTGGAAAAGAGGAGATGCAATAAAAAAAAGTGTGCTAGATAATAGGTGAACATTGGCGACCCACTGAATTAATAAAATCACATCAATTGCAAATGTTATTGAAGAGCGAAATCAGACGTTTTGTGATCCACGGTTCATTTTGTTTACCCACCTTAATTTTCTTATCCCCTTCTTCCCGAATCTAACCTATATTTCTATCGCAAAGTCTTTAGATTTATAGAATATTGTTATAGAAATATCAGTCACAGTTACATTGATAACACAACACATGGATTTCAACAAGTTGCTTCCTTTGAAGAAACATGACCCAAACATTCTGATTTATTATTGATAACTACTAGCGCGATACAGCAGAAAGCATTGGGTTGCGGGCTTCTTCTTGGTTCTTGGTTTCTTGGTCCTCCAAAATATTCCAAATTTAATTTAAACTGGAGGAGGTGAAGGGGGGATTTAGCCAGAAAGGGTTATTGGGAAGAAATAGCAACTTTAAATTTAGTTGCACGGTCAATTAAGGTAACTCGGTAACTCAGCGGGTCAGGCAACATCTCTGGAGAACATGGATATGTACAAAGTGCTGGAGTAACTCAACAGGATAGGATGCATATAAAAATAGGTGCAGGTGTAGGCCATTCGGCCCTTCGAGCCAGAACCGCAATTCAATATGATCATGGCAGATCATCTAAAATCTGGGCCCCGTTCCTGCTCTTTACCCATATTATTTGACTCCTTTTGCCCTGGAGACCTAAATCGAACTCTCCCTTGAAAACATCCAGTAAATTGGCCTCAACTGCCTTCTGTGTCAGAGAATTTCACAGATTCACAAATCTCTAGATGAAAACGTTTTCTCAACTCAGTCCTTTCTTAACTTAAAGGATTCTTAAATTGCGACGCCTGGTTCTGGACACCCGCAACATCGGGAACATTTTTGCCTGCTGAAGCAAAACAATAATTTCATTGTCCTATCTGAGGCACATGACAATAAACTCTCTTGAATCTTGAATCCCTCCACATCCTCTTCACCCTCCCTCTTATTTCCATTCTCCTCCCCACGTCCAGTCCCTCCATCACGTCTCCCTCCATCTCCATTCTCCGAATTCAGTCACTTCCTCTCTCCATCGACAACCCGTCTCCCTCCCTACTCCCCTCCTCTCCTTCTATCCCCCTCCTCCCCCACTCCTCACCCCATATCCCCAACCTACACTGCGGTTCGTCACCTTCCCCACTGCAGTCATCACCCTCTATCCCCTACACCCTATCTCCCACACGGCCCCCACCTCTCCCTCTGTCCCCCTCCACCGCTGTTCTCCCTACTCACTTCCCCCACTTTCTACTCCCTCTCTCTTCCTACCGCCTCCTCTTCCTCGTCGCTCCACCAGATAGGCGATGAATTTGCGTCCGAGAAGGAAAGTTCTGGAAACTTTAATATGCCAATCAATCCTTCCCACATGAAAACCCCCCACTCCCACCCTCCATAAGATTTGATTCCAATGTTGTTTGTAATCTACCTCCCCCTTTACCACCCCCTCCCTTGGGGTGGAAGCGGCTGACCCCATTGTGATGTCCTTGCCGGCTGCGAGAATGTTCACGGGCAGGTACTATTGCGATGCTATTTCTCTAACTGCCACACTGCTGAATAGTTCTCAAACTGGATTCCCATCTCACAGCTCACAAGAAAAGTTCTGGAAATGAAACCTCTCTCCTACATCACACCCCCACAAAGGAAATTCCCACTCCCAATCCTCATCCCACTTTCCACACACACACAAACCACCCTCTCCCCACACATACTAACCCGACACCCCCCTCCACAAAGGTACTACGTTGTGCTCGGCATTGGCTAGATGGCTGAATGGTCTGTTTCCGTGCTGTTTGACTATATGACTCTTAGACCCTTTCACACAAGTTCCATTTTATCCCACCACTACATTCACTCCTTGCACACACGAGGCCCAGCGCAAATTGGAGGAACAGCATCTGATATTTCGTTCGGCTACTTACATTCCAACAGTGTGAACATTGAAGGTACACAAAAATGCTGGAGAAACTCAACGGGTGCAGCAGCATCTATGGAGCGAAGGAAATAGGTAATGTTTCGGGCCGAAACCCTTCTTCAGACAGTGTGAACATTGACTCCTTTAACTTCAAGAAACCCTTGCTTTCCTCCTCTCTCCATCCCCTCCCCTTCCCAGTTCTCCGACCAGTCTCACTGTCTGTGCTGGACCACTTTCTGTTTACAGGTATTAATGCCACCTGCTGGATATTCAGGTTCCTACAGCATTGTGTTAACTTCCTGCCTAACAGGAAATGTATCATAAACCAGGAAGTCCAGCTCAGGGAGAGTACCGCATGATATAGGCTGTATTTCCAGTGTGTAATCTACTGCCATCCTACCGCACCAGCTACTTAGACGCATTGTCTGTGAGTAATTATGTTTGTGTAACAGCATCTTTATACGTTGTTGTGCAGGATTGCTATTATTAACACAGTTAAGAACGTTTCATGTTCCCTGGCTAGTTTCTTACATAACAGCACTGTATTTAGTGGTGGTATCATAGTTTATGTTTCTATACCAAGTGTATAACGTTACTAAATATGCGGTTACCCTTTCTGCTTGTATGTTACAGTTTCACAGTTGAATACAGTAAAGAATCAACGACATCGCGTGTCTACGGGTCATTATTGGATTAATTATTTAACTTGCTAGATAGCTGGATAGGGACATTCAGCAGGTCCACTATAGTGAAAAGACAGCACCACATCAAGCTGTACTACAGGGTTGCTCACGTCACCACATTGTTCGTCCACACCTCAACGCCATGGCAACAAGCAACCAAGACAACGCTTCACAGAATGAAGCCAAGTCCCTCAGCGTTCCAGTGCCAGCATGGCCGCCCTTAAAGCACGTACTAAAGGAAAAGCAGCCGAAGCCAGAGCAGCATTCGCTCAGAGAGAGATAGATACGAAGGTCGACGCTGCGCGGATGCAGGCAGAGGCTAAGCGGATGCAGGCGGAGATGATAGTCGAGTCTGCGCGGATGCAGGCGACCTTAGAGGCCTTGCAGCTAGAAAAAGAGATGAAAGCAGCCATCGCAGAGGCCGACACCATAGAAGCAGGTTTATTAGCAGAACAAGGGTCACGTGATAGATCACCGAGCCCTGTTCACCCTCAAACCCAACACGAGCGTATTCTGGACTACGTCATAGAGCAAGCCAGCATTAAGTCAAGCCAACATGTCACCGATTATGATATCGAGAGTGGTAGCACACTATTTGGTTCATTGCCGCCCGTTCATCAGACCAAATCCAACCTGGACAGTTCATTTCATAGGCATCCCAATCCTGGTAATGTGTAAGGAAACGTGGAACCTAAATTGGAGAATAGAAAGCCAACGGCAACCTTTCTGCACAGCAGCTATATCAACTATCCTCAAGCCACCAACGTTATCAATCCCACCACCATGGACCTCGCCAGATACCTCGCCCGCAGCCAGCTCGTTACAACAGGATTGACGGCCTTAAATGACAAGCCTGCGAATTACTGGGCTTGGAGATCCTCCTTCCAAAACGCCATAGCAGGCCTGCGCCTTTCACCCGGAGAGGAGCTAGATCTTTTGGTAAAATGGCTTGGAAAATAAACCTCGGAGGAGGCAACAAGAATTAAGGCTGTCACCATGAGGAATCCACCAGCAGGTTTGAAGATGGCTTGGAAGAGGCTCGAAAAAACTTATGGTTCACCCGAGTCTATTGAGCAAGCCCTCTTTACCAAGCTTGAGAACTTTCCCAGATTCACCATCAAAGAGCCATACAAGCTACGTGAGCTCGGGGACCTTCTGTCAGAAATCGAAGCGGCAAAGGTCGATGGGTATCTACCTGGTTTGTCTTACCTCGATACCTCCAGGGGAGTTGCACTGATCGTTGAGAAGCTTCCTCATAACATCCAGGAAAAGTAGTCCGGCTTTGGATCCAATTATAAAC
Organism: Leucoraja ocellata; assembly: GCA_036785375.1. Taxonomy (NCBI): domain Eukaryota; kingdom Metazoa; phylum Chordata; class Chondrichthyes; order Rajiformes; family Rajidae; genus Leucoraja; species Leucoraja ocellata. The sequence goes on from JAWMAR010001809.1 coordinate 35,978, forward strand.
GTCGCCACCGCATCTCTTTCCCCCCATTTAAAATGTTTGCCGACTTTATCCACGCGGAGGCAAAAACCAGTCCGGATCCCAACTTCAATCTTCGCCTCTCTCGTCGAGCAATCGTCCAGAGGGAAACCAGAGGGAGATATGGTAAAACTCTCGTCTCCGTCCACAGGACACAAGCATCTCCAACAACTCCCGAGACACAGATATCCAGTGATCCATCCAAGCAGTGTCCCATTCATGCCAAGATTCACCCATTAAAGAAGTGCAGAGCCTTCAGAGAAAAGAGCCCGGAAGACCGCAAACACTTCCTTAAGGGACATTCCATTTGTTTCCGCTGCTGTTCCTCCACAAGCCATTTCGCCAAGAACAGTACAGCAGCAGTGAAATGTACCGAGTGCAACAGTGACAAACACCTCTCCGCTCTACATCCAGGCCCAGGCCCCAGGAAGTCAGAGCCATCTCCCCCCGTATATGAGCACGGCGGGGAGGAAGAGGTAGCTGTAAACCAAGAGATCACCGAGTGTGCGGTGATGGGGTCAGCGCGAGAGCGTCCGCTAAGATATGTCTCATCTCAGTCTATCCAGAAGGACGTCGCCAAGTGGCACGCAGGATGTACGCCATCTTAGATGAACAGAGAAACCGCTCTCTTGCAACATCCGAGTTTTTCAATATCTTTGGGATCGAAGGAAATCTTAAGCCATATTCACTGCGGACATGTGCCGGGCTTAATCAGACTGCAGGTAGAACAGCCTGTGGTTACATGGTGGAGTCTGTGGATGAGAAGACATTGCTCCCTCTTCCTCCACTCCTAGAATGCAATCAAGTGCCTAACAACCGTGCCGAGATCCCCACTCCCAATGCTGCGCGTCACCACAGCCATCTCAGATGCATTGCCAACGTGATTCCTCCACTGGACCCAAAGGCCAAAATACTGCTCCTATTGGGAAGAGATATTCTGCAAGTGCCTAAAGTAAGGAAACAAATTAACGGTCCCAACAATGCCCCGTTCGCCCAAAGCTAGACTTGGGATGGGTCGTTGTCGGCGATGTATGTGGAGCACATCGACCCACCCAAGTGGACACCTACAAGACCTGCCATCTAGGAAACGGTCGACCTACCTACCTCACACCATGCACGAGCCACGTTACGGTGAAGGAGAAGTTCACGTACTCGCCTCTTTGTGAGGATGATCCAGAGTTGATGTCCATGGACTGTCTACGGGAGACCACATGTGGACAGATCCTGGGGCAGTCAGTCTTCCTTCGTACTGCCAGCGATAACGACCTAGCACCATCGTTCGATGACCTGAGGTTTCTCCAGATTATGGATGACCAATGTTACCAAGATAACTAAAATAGCTGGGTCGCACCTCTGCCGTTTCAGTCACCCAGGCAGCGTTTGCCCAATAATTGAGAATACGCTAACAACAGACTCACTTCTCTCCGGCGGACGTTGGAAAAAAGACCACAGATGAAGGCGCACTACTTGGAGTTCATGGACAAAATGCTCAGCAATCAGCATGCAGACGTAGCCCCATAACTCAGAGCTGATCAAGCGTGTTGGTATCTTCCCTCAATTGGAGTCTACCATCCCAGAAAGCAAGATCAAATTCGCGTAGTGTTTGACTCCAGCGCACCATTTGAGGGAGTTTTGTTGAATGACGTCCCAACGTGCTGCTCAAAGGACCCGATCTCAACAACAGCCTACTAGGAGTCCTCATGAGATTCAGGAAGGAACCAGTGGGAGTCATCGCTGATATTCAGCACATGTTCCACTGTTTCGTCGTCAGAGAAGACCAGCGAGATTTCCTACGCTTCATGTGGTATGATAACAACAATCCAGAGAGTGACATCATCGACTACAGGATGCGCGTGCATGTTTTTGGCAACAGCCCACCACCGGTTGTCGCCACATATGGTCTCAGAAGAGCTGTCAACGAAGAAGAAACAACCTATGGCAACGACGCTCGCAAGTTCATCGAACGCGACTTCTACGTAGATGACGGGGTGAAGTCGTTCCCTACAGAAGCAGAAGCCATCCGCGTCCTCAATCGTGCCCAGGAGATGCTCGCAGTATCAAACCTCAGGCTGCACAAGGTCGTATCGAACAATCATTTCTTCCTGAAGATCAAGGAAAGGACATCAAGGATCTCAACCTGTTCGGCGATGACCTCCCTCTCCAGCGCAGTCTTGGTGTGTCCTGGAATATTGCTGCAGATACGTTAACATTTCTGTGCTCCGCGGAGAAGAAGCCCTATACTCGCAGAGGAGTGTTATTAACAGTTAACAGTCTTTATGACCCATTAGGTGTCCTTGCTCCAGTCACAATTCAAGGCAGGTTGTTGCTCAGGGATCTCTCCAAGCAGGCTGATGATTGGGATTTTACTTCGGAGTCACGTGAGTGACTACGTGAAGAACCCGCTCAGTGCGCAGGCGCGACATTAACGCCAGCAGTGCAACAGCGGCGGCAGCTGGAGTCAGGCTCTCCAGCTGCAGTATAAAACACGACTGTTTCAGGTAAGTATTTTGAACAGGAGAAAGGAGAGTTGCGAAAATGACTTCAAGGCAAAAGCGACTCTCCAAGAAAACTGCCCTCTGCCCGACTCCACCAGAGGAGGGTTCAATATCAGGGCGGCAGCCACAGGCGGTAGGACCGCTCTTTGAGCGCTCCCCAATTCCCGAAACCGAGCCAACCCCGTGCCGCCAATTTCAGAACCCCGGACAGGGAGGAAATTAACTAAAAAGACGAATCGGCCGGTTATCTCCGACTCGTCGTCGGAGGAGGAAATGTCTCCACCTAAAAAGAGGAGAGACAGCCGCCTGAGCTGTATAAAACAGCTCCTGGAGCAAATGCTCCACCAAGAGACGCAGCAAAAGCGATCTCACGGAGGTAGGTCATATGCCTCCTCCACAGTGTCTAGTGCACTCCCCTCTGCTCCCTCTATATTCGAGGCTAGCAAGGGTGACCAGGGCTGGGCAGGTCTACAACAAGGGCAGGCGGACGAGTGCAGGAGTATGCCAGGGGAGCAGGAACATGAAGAGCTGCTGGGTGTTGTGGGTCGCTATGCGGCACCTCCACGCGCAGGAAGATCACTGGAACCTAAGATGGCAGCCAGTATAAACCACCTTTCCAACAAAGCCCTGCAGGAGAAAGTCCTTCTGGAAGCTTTAGAAGAGTATACAGCACCAGAAAATTGTGAGGCACTAAAAGTAACAAGTGTCAACAATCAAATCGGGAGACAGCTGGGTCAGCAGATTCGCAATCAAGAACTTAAACTGCAGCGAATGCTGAGGCTTCTAACATCGGCAATCACCGCCTTTGCTCGTTCCACGGAACATACTGACATGAACACCTGCCAACAGGATATGTTAGCACTAATGTGCAACACACAATATGAGATCAATAATCTCCGGCGGGACAATATAAGACCTGCCCTCAACCCCAAATATGCGGGGCTATGCAAAACCCCTACAGCAGAAACAGAGGCATTGCTCTTCGGGAAAGACCTGAATAAAAGGTTGAAGGACATAGAAGAGGCAGCTAAACCTGTGGGCCTCATGAGGGCAGGCCCGGGAACGAGCAGGACATCACATCCGACACCCAGCTGGCAGCACCCCTCGGCATCCACCAGTCGACGCCCACATCCAAGGACTGGTGAAAGCTCGGGGACCGCTGCTTATTACCCCCAAAGGTCTTTTTTTAGATCAGGGCCCAGAGCGGACCCCATGGAAAATGCGCCGCCCCCCGACAGCACCGGCATACCAGCAAAACAGAGCATACAAGAAAAAACAACAGAAGAAACGACAATAAACATGGAGGTAGGTGGGTCTGGTTCCTGCCAGCATACACAGAATAAGGGTGCTCTACTAACTGGGGGGCGATTACACGTGTTTAAAAAAGCATGGGGTACTGTCACAAATAACAGATATATACTCAACAGTATTAGTGGATACAAAATTGAATTTAAATCGGGCATATTACCGCCAGTTCAGCATGCGCCCCAAAGGGTATTTTCTCCCTCCGAGAAAGAGAAGCGAGAAGGACAAGCTGAACTGGAAAGGCTCATTGCAAAAGGGATCATTGAAAAGACCAAACATGAACCATTGGAATTTGTATCGAATATATTCACTAAAACTAAAAAAGATGGTGGATGTCGCATCATCATTGACTTAACATCTCTAAATAAATCTGTTGAGTATATACACTTCAAAATGGAGACGTTTGTTACTGCCAGACAACTGATCTCCAAGGGATACTTTATGGCAAGCATTGATATTAAAGATGCTTACTAGCTAATACCCATACACAAGGATCATTGTAGATACCTAAAATGTATCTGGATGGGGCAACAATGGCAGTATAGAGCATTGCCCAATGGTCTAACCTCAGCCCCTAGACTATTTACAAAAATACTCAAAGTAGCCATGAAAATATTAAGAAAACAATAGCATATAGTCATGGCATATTTGGATGATATCCTCATATTAGGAAAAACGAAGGAATTGGCTGTGGCGGCAGTTCTAGCTACAAAACAGCTCCTTGAAACACTGGGGTTCCTCCTACACCCAGATAAATCTAAATTGAAGCCATTAACTACCATGGATTACCTGGGCTTCAATATCAATTCAATTCATATGACTGTTACTTTGCCAAGGGAAAAAATGGTTGCATTAGCACAATCATGCAACAACTTAATGGTCAACAAACGACCAACAATTCGACAAGTGGCCAGAGTAATTCGGATGATTGTAGCAGCAATTCCAGCTACACAATTCGGACCTTTGCACTATCAAAATCTACAAAGAGCAAAGGTACATGCACTACAACGATGTTCGGGTCACTATGACCGAATCATGAAATTACCCACTGAAGCTATATCAGAACTACAGTGGTGGGCAGACAATGTTTGGCACAGTTTCAGCCCTATCATAATCACCAACCCTAATTTGGTTATTAAAACAGATGCCAGTGCTCTAGGCTGGGGAGCAACTAACTCCATATCCAGCACAGGTGGCAGATGGACTAAACCAGAATCATCGTTACTACACACACTTGGGCATCAACTATTTAGAAATGTTGGCCGCCTATTATGGGTTAAAAGCATATGCATCTAAAATGCAGCACGTGCATGTCAGGTTACAGATTGACAATACTACGGTGATGGCTTACGTTAACCACATGGGCGGCATAAAATCATTATCATGCGACAAATTGGTCAATACAATCTGGCAATGGTGTGTCAAAAGACATATTTGGTTATCAGCTGCCTATCTACCAGGTAAGCTAAATACAGTGGCAGACACCAGGTCACGATAATTCAATGATAACATCGAATGGATGTTAAACCCAAAAATCTTTGCTAAAATTATTAAGCAATATGGAACGCCAGATATCGATTTGTTTGCATCAAGACTGAATCACCAGTTACCTATGTATGTGACTTGGGAACCAGACCCAGAGGCAGCAGCGGTAGATGCCTTCACGCTGGATTGGGGAAATTTCTTCTTCTATGGTTTCCCTCCCTTCTGCCTTATCAGTCGGGTACTTCGAACAATTCTGAGTGACTCTGCTTCTGGAATTTTGGTCGTACCCGACTGGCCTACCCAACCATGGTTCCCAGTCCTTCACGACATGGTGGTCGAGTCATCTATGGTTTTCCTTAACGACCCACGGTTGTTGACTCACCCAGTATCCGGCATGAGCCACCCATGCCATGAACATATCAAACTCCTGGGTTGTAGGTTTTAAATAGACCTTACCAGGGACTGGGATTATCTGAAAGAACCATCACCACCATGTTGGCAGCCCTGCGAACATCCACCAAGAAGCAACACCTAACCTACATCAAAAAATGGGAAAAATACTGCCAGGACGCAGGGACAACATACGAAACTACTACAACCACCGAAGTGCTGGAGTTCCTGGCCCACCTACACCATGATGAAAAGATGAGCTACAGTGCCGTAAATACAGCACGAAGCGCCCTGTCTGCTTATCTAAAACCAGCAGGACAGCAGAGAATGGGATCCCATCCACTGGTGATAAAACTTATGAAGGGCATTTACAATAACAAGCCCCCAAAACCCAGGTATACCCATGTATGGGATATCAGTGTGGTATTAACATATCTCAGAGGATGGCCACCAGCTAGATCCCTCAGTCTTGAGCAGTCTACGTTAAAAACGCTCATGCTTATGGCTCTCGTATCCACTCAAAGGGTCCAGTCACTCCATAAACTAAGACTGGATAACATGGTGATCACCCCAGAACGCATCACGTTCATTATTTTAGGTCTGGTAAAACAAAGCAGGCCAGGAACGCCCAATTCACCGGTGGTATTCCGGGCCTACCCACCAGAACCAAGGTTGTGTGTCGTGACCCATCTTCAGCAATACTTAGACACAACCCACAATCTCAGAGGGAGTGAAAAAGCCTTATGGGTCAGCCACAAAAAACCTCATGGACGGGTAACGAGCCAAACCATTTCACGGTGGCTCAAACATGTGCTGAAAGCTGCTGGAATCGACACTAACACTTTTAAATCCCATTCCACCAGGGCAGCATCGACATCAGCGGCAGAGCGAATGGACGTCCCGATTGACCACATCCTCAATACGGCAGGATGGTCGAGAGAATCGACATTCAGAAAGTTTTATAACAAACCGTTGATGAAGCCAGACCTGTTTGCAGATAGAATTATACAAACTGCAAATCTTTAATTTAAGCCCGGGGGAGCATTTATTTTTTGTTATTGTTAATAAACACCTTTCTGTTTTTTGAACAAACAGATTCTTTGGTTAATTATGATAACACTTCCTCCCTCAAGAACTTCGGCAGTGAGTGAAATAAAAACTGTTACACGGTTTGAAATCAAAGACCTATGAAGTCTTCACGTAGTCAAGACTTCACGTGACTCCGAAGTAAAATAGTAAGATTAAACGAGAACTTACCAGTTCGAAGTTTGATCTGTATTTTATGAGGAGTTACAATGAGGGATTACGTGCCCTCCGCTCCCACCCTCATTATATAGATCAAACTAGTAAACTGATGTCTCCTTAATCTTTACTATGTTTACTTCAAATATTGTGTCTATCTGTGATTCCACACCGCTGCCTGGAAGTATGTCGCGCCTGCGCACTGAGCGGGTTCTTCACGTAATCCCTCATTGTAACTCCTCATAAAATACAGATCAAACTTCGAACTGGTAAGTTCTCGTTTAATCTTACTATTCTCCTCTCCCCCAAGACATGGAGGCGGAGTGGATCAAGTGGAGGGACTCGCTCCAGGAACTACAGAAGCTACAGATTCCACGCCCCAACACCACATTCTCAAAGCTGAACACGCTACAAAAGGAGCTTTGCCTGTTCTCAGATGCATCAGTCAAGGCCATTGCCGCAGTTGCCTATCTGTGGGTCACCACTGAAGATGGAATAACGGAGGTGGGCTTCATCTTTGGAAAAGCCAAGCTGGCAACCCAGCCAGAGCTCACTATTCCTAGAATGGAATTGTGTGCAGCGGTCCTGGCCATCGAAATCGCAGAGATGATTGCGAAGGAGATGGACTTGTTGTTTGACAACATCATCTAACACACGGACAGCAAAGTGGTGTTGGGGTACATCATAGGAGGAGGAGCCAACTTGAGGAACGGCTGCTAGCCAGCAGCTGTCCGTTTTAATTCGTTTTTTTTTAAAGTTTTTAGTGAGTCCTGTTTAGTGATGTCTGGAGAAATGGACTTTTTAATGTGGGGAGTAGGGGGTAACAATATTTCTAGGTCCCTACCTGGTCGGTGAGGCAGCTTTTTCTCCGGGCTGTCCCGTCGACCCGTCCTCGTGGCCTACCAGCGGGCTTGGAGCGCCGTTTCCTTGCGGGGACCGCCCAACACCTCGGCCTCGGTGGCGGCACAGCGCTGGAGCACCATCATGGAGCGGAGCAGGCGATGCCTTGCCTGGGTCGCCGCGCTGGATCGACGCGCTGGATCGACGCGCAGGAGCTCCGGTGAGCTGGACCGCCGTGTTCAACACCTCCGGGCTGCAGGTCTGCGGAGCGGTGCGGGCGGCGCCGACTTTAACATCGGGAGCCTGGGAGCTGTAAACCGGCGCGGCCTTGTCGGTTTCGGAAGCCGCGGTCTCCAACTAGAAAGCGGCCGTTCCAGGTGGCTTAGAGGACTCTCCCGACGCCGGGGCAAGGTCACCCGGTGAGAACGGCCAGGAACATCGGGCCTCCGTACAGGCAATTGCGGTGGTTTTAATAGGCCTGACTTTGGGGTGAAATTGGGGTGGGGACTGGATATTGTGCCTTCCCCACAGTGGTATCCATTGTGGGGGGATGATTTTTTTTGTCTGTAAGTAATCCTGTTAGTCTTTGTCCAAGATGGCTGCCGTGAAAGGAGAGTGGACGCTAGCGCGCTTTAGCTGCCGCTGCTCTCTCTTGACATTGTGTTTTTGATTTTTTGTTTTTGGACTGAATTCCGTTTTTAATTTGTGTTTCTGTGATGTCTTTATTGTTTATTTTCTTATTATATGTTTATATTCCTGTTAACCTATGTAAGGTGTCCTTGAGATGTCTGAAAGGCGCCCAAAAATAAAATGTATTATTATTATTATTATTATTATTATTATTATTATTATTATTATTATTATTATTATTATTATTATTATTATTATTATTATTATTATTATTATTATCTGTAACCAGTCAAGGCGGTTTTACACATACATCCACAACCGCGTCCAACGTATCCATCAGTTTTCATCACCTCATCAGTGGAGGTTTGTTCCCACGGAAGACAACCCAGCAGACCTCTGATCACGATCTCGCACTACCACCTGGATGTCGGGACCAGCGTACCTGCAATTCCTTACCTCAAGAGACTTTTGAGATCATTGAGCCAGATCTAGATAGTGAGATGCGTCCTCTTGCAACGGACAGCACACAGGTCCTTACCGTGCTGAATCCCTCAAGAATCGAACGTTTCTCCAAGTGGAGCACCATGGTCCGCGCAGTGGCATGCTTAATCCGCATTGGTCAAACCTTCTCTAAGCCTAACAAAGGCGACAGCTGCCAAGGTTGGCACATTTGTTGTTCAGGTCCTACTGTAGAAGAGTTGCAGAAGGCAGAGACGCTCATCATAAAGGGCGTCCAACAACAGTGTTATTCGCAAGCGTTGGCGTGCTCCATTGCAGCATGTAACCACGCCTCACACAGCCCTTTGTGCAAGCTGTGTCCCATATTGTGCGGCAGTGGATTGCTACGAGTGGGAGGCCGCATCACTCTGGCAAAGCTTGGAGTAGGGGAAACCAACCCGGTAATCATCCCAGGACGTCATCATCTGGCTACACTACTTGTGGGACACTATCATGAAGCTGTGAAACATCAAGGTAGGCACTTCACTTAGGGTGCTGTGAGACAGCCCGGTTACTGGTTGGTTGGAGCGAAGAGGTGCATCAGTGGTTTCCACTTCAGGTGCGTCATCTGCAGGAAACTCCGTGGTAAGAATGAGCACCAGCAGATGGTTGACCTTCCAGCGGAGCAACTACAAGTGGCACCAACCTTCACTTACGTGGGTGTCGACGTGTTTGGCCCCTTTGGAGGTAGCGTCACGGCTGACCAGAGGATGACACAGCAACAGCAAGAGACGAGCTGTGTTGTTCTCCTGCATGTGTACCAGAAATGTGCACATCGAAGTGATAGAGAGCATGAGTGCTAGCAGCTTTATCAATGCCCTGAGAAGTTTTTTTGCCATCAGAGGGCCAGCAAAGCAGGTACGATCAGACTGTGGCACTAACTTTGTTGGCGCCAGTCACGAGTTGAAGATGGGCGATTCAAGCACCAGCTCCGACAGCGTAGAGAAATACGTCCAGTATCAGAAGTGTACATGGGTATTCAATCCGCCCCATTCCTCCCTTATGGGTGGTGCATGGGAGCGGATGAGCGGTGTCGCCCGTCGTATCATCGACTACATGTTTATCCAGAATGGAGCAGCCCGACTCACACATTAGGTCTCAACGACATTTATGGCAGAAGGTCACAGCCGTGATTATTGCAAGACCCCTCATTCCTGTGTCTTCGGATCCGGAGTCACCTTTCATCCTGACTCCAGCAACACTCTTGACTCAGAAGACACTCTGATATGCTTCATCTTTTGTTTTGATACTATCCCTGATTTCCCTTGTTATCCACGGATGCACTACCGTCCCTGATTTATTATTTTTCCAAACTGGGATGTTGTAGTTCATCCATGCAGTCTTTAAATGCCTTCAATTGCATATCCACCGTCAACACCTTTAAGAATGAATTGCCGGTCTGTCATGGCCAATTCACGTCTCATATCCTCAACGTTTCCTTTCTTTCAGTTCAAAACCCTTGTTTCTGAATTAACTATGTCACTCTCCATCCTAATGAAGAACTCAACCATATTATGGTCACTCTGCCCAAGGGGGCACGCACACCAAGACTTCTAACTAACCCTTCCTCATTACTCAATACCCAGTCTAGAATTGCCTGCTCTCTCGTTGGGTCCACTATATGTTGGTTTAGAAAACTGTCCCACACACATTCCAAGAAATCCTCTTCATCAGCACCCCTGCCAATTTGATTCACCCAATCTATATGTAGATTGAGGTCACCCATTATAACTGTTTTGCCTTTGTTGCATACATTTCTAATTTCCTGTTTGATGTCATCCCCAAATCCACTACCACTGTTAGGTGGCCAGTACACAACTCCCATTAGCGTTTTCTGCCCCTTAGTGTTTCGCTCCACCCATATCGATTCCACATCCACCAAGCTAATGTCCTTCCTTTCTATTGCGTTAATCTGCTCTCTAACCAGCAACGCTACCCCACCTCCTTTTCCTTTCTGTCTATCCCTCCTGAATATTGAATATTCCTGGGTGTTCAGCTCCCAGCCTTGGTCACTCTGGAGCCATGTCTCCGTGATCCCAACTATATCATAGTCATTAATAGTTATCTGCACTTTCCTCATCCACCTTATTACGAATGATCCTTGAATTGAGACACAAAGCCTTCAGACTTGTTTTTACAACACACTTACCCCTTATACAATTATGTTAAAAAGTGCCCCTTTTTGATTTTTGCCCTGGATTTGTCTGCCTGCCACTTTTACTTTTCACCTTGCTACCTATTGCTTCTACCCTCACCTTACACCCCTCTGTCTCTCCTCTCACACATTCAAGAAACCCTTTCCCTTTAACTACATCCTCGACTATTCCATTTGACACCACACCCCCTTATTCAGTTTAAAACCACCCGTGTAGCAGTGGCAAGCCTGCCTGCCAGAATGCTGGCCCCCCATGGTACTGAGGGGATACACTGTGGTAGAACTGATGGAGTGACACACTTTGTGGTCAACTTGATGGAGTGACACACTGTGGAGTTCTCCTGGAGTAACAAACGTCGGGGTAATAATGATTATGTGACACACTATCGGTTCGTACTGAGACAGACACATAGTGAGGTGGTTATGATGGAGTGATAAACTGTGAGGAAGTACTGATGGACTGACATTCTGCCGAGTAGTACTGATAAAGTGATCAAATGTATGGCAGCACCGATGGAGTGACACTCTGTAGGGTAGTTGTGACGGAGTGACATATTTCGTAGTGGTACTGATCGAGTGAGGTAGCACTGATGGAGTGGTAGCATTTGACGTAGATCTGATGGAGTGACAACTGAGGGATAATACTGATGAAGTCACAAAAACAGTTGGATAGTGCTGATGGAGCGTCACACTGTGGTGGTACTGATGGAGGGACATACTGTGGTGGTACTGATGGAGGGACACACTGTGGTGGTACTATTAGATTGACACACTGTGTGGCGGTACCGATGGAGTGACACACTGTGGTGGTACTATTAGATTAACACACTGTGTGGCGGACCCGATGGAGGGACATACTGTGGTGGTACTGATGGAGGGACTTACTGTGGTGGTGCTGATGGAGGGACACATTGTGGTGGTACTGATGGAGTGGCACACCATGCCGGTATTTATGTAAGGAAATACTGTGGTGGTACTGACGGAGGGCTGCACTGTGGTGGTACTGATGGATTGTCGCACTGCTTTGGTACCGATGGAGTGACAACGGGGTGGGATAGCAATGATGGAGTAATATAATGTGTGGCAGTAGAGATGGAATGATTCACTGGGGGTTGTATTGATAGAGGGACACACTGAGGGGGAGAATTAATGGAGGGACATACTGTGGGTAGTACTGATGGTGACACAGTGTGGAATGGTACTGATGGAGTGACACACTGTGGTGTAGTACTGATAGAGTGACATACTGTGGGGTAGTATTGATGGAGTGACATAATCTGGAGTAGTACTAACGGAGTGACACACTGTCGGGTAGGTCTGATGGAATGACACACTGTGGAATAGTACTGATGGAGCTACACACTGTGGAGTAGTACTGATAGAGTGACACACTATGGGGTAGGACTGATCGAGTGACATAATCTGGGCTAGTACTCATCTATATTTGGTACTTATCGTGACAATATATTGTATTAGTAGGGGAATTATACTCAAAAAAAGTGACTCTCCTTAATGTGTATGGACCAAATTTTGATAGCCCCCTGTTTTTAAGAGAATACTCAACATTATCCCGGAATGCGCACAACATAATTTAATTATTGGATGGAGACTTAAACTGTACACTGGATGCTTATTTAGATAGATCATCAACTCAAAGAAAATTAAAATCTCAGTCAAGTGAATTTCTAAGCTCATATATTAATACTACCAACATTAAGGATTGAGAATTGAAAACCCATCCGGTCGAGAATATTCATTTTACTCACCAGTGCATAAAACTTACTCAAGGATAGACTATTTCTTAGTAGAATCTAAACTTATCCCATTTACCTATAACTCGCAATATCATAATATTATAATCTCGGACCATGCTCCACCAACATTTATGATTAAACTAAACGGAATGGCCGAGCCACAGTCACAATGGAGACTTAACCCCCAAATCTTAAAAGAAAAATTATGTAATGAATACCTCATAAAACAGATTAATATGTTTTTTTTAGGGTAATGATAGCCCTGGAATCTCTTCCGCCCTTCTTTGGGAAACATTGAATGCATTTGTGCGAGGAGCATTAATCTCTTCCCAATAATTTCCTAATAAAGAGAATGGGGCCAAACAACAGACATTGGAAATGGAAATAAGGCAATTAGACATAGAAAATTCAGCAGCACCATCTATGGTAAAACACAATAGAACTGCAGTACTGGAATATAAGTTAAACAAGATATACTCACACCAAGTTAAAAAAAAATTATCAACATACAAAACAATAACATTTTGAATTTGGTGATAAATCACAAAAACTATTAGCGCGTCAACTTCGTAAACTGGACAGGGAAAAAACAATTTACAAAATTAGATCAGACAGGGGAGAAACATTAACACTGCCTAAAGATATTATTGATAGATTTTTACAATACTAACAAAAGTGAACGGCCGCTTCCCTCACCGGAGACCGCGGCTTCCGAAGCCAACAAGGCCGTGCGGGTTGGAGCTCCACCACTGGCGATCTCATCGAGAGATCCCAGGCTCCTGATGTTTAAGTTCAGCGCCGACGCTCCAAAGACCCTCAGCTACGCGATGCTTATCTCGGCGGTCTCAGCATACCGGAGTTCCAGCGCGGCGACCCAGGCAAGGCATCGCCCGCTCTGCAATAGCGCTCCAGCGCTGTGCCGCCGCCGAAGCTGAGGTACTGTACGGTGCCCTCACGAAACGCCGCTCCAGGCCCGCTGGTAGGCAGCGAGGACGGCTCTAAAATTCAGCCCGGAGAAAAGCTGCCACTCCGACCAGGTAGGAAACATGAAAAGTAGTTCCCCCTCCTCCCCCCCCCCCCACCCCCCACATAAAAAAAGTCTAGAACTGCATAAACAAAAACACTAAAACTCACTAAAAATAAAAAAAAATAAAAAAATTAAAAAATAAAAAAAGAGTGTAAAACGAACAGCTGCAGACTGGGCAGCCATACCACAGGACAGCTCCCCCTTAACCCACAAAACTGCACACAAAAACCTATAAGGGAAACCCTATAATACATAGTGGAATACGAATTTGGAAACAATTTTAAAAAAGCTTTAAAATTGAATAATATTCCACTATGTCTTCCCATTGTAAACAATCCTTTATTCAAGCCATCCGTATTGGATAAAGGTTTCACACAATGGAAAAATTATGGAATTAAAAAGATTGGACATCTTAATAGGAAAGGCATTTTTCTTTCATTACAACAAAATTATGGACAGCACTCAAATAATTTCTTCAGATATCTACAAATTAGAGATTATGTTAAATCTAATACATAAATTTATAGGACTAGGGAACCAGACATTCTTGATGAATGTTTGAATAAGCATTCTAACACTGAAAAATCAATAGCTTATATTTATAACACCCTCTTAAACAACGAGGTACCACCGATGGAACCATATAGATACACATGGGAAAATAAATTAGGTCAACCTATAACAAAAGATATTTGGGACGAAGGTTTACAACATGCTCATTAAATGCCAGACATGCTTTAATACAAACAAAGTCTTATACAGATTACATTACTCCAAAATAAAACTAAATAGAATCTTCCCACATATTTCTCATATTTGTGATAAATGTCTGCATCTAGAGGCCAATTTAACGCGTACTTTTGCAAATTGTACAAAAATTAAAAATTTCTGGACTGATATTTTTGGAATAATTTCTGAAGTTGTTAATACTAAATTGGATCCAGACTCAAAATTAATAATACTTGGAATATCAGAACAACGTTTAACACTTACAACAAGCCAAATAAACTCCCTCGACTACAGTATAATAACTGGAAAAAAATTAATATTACAATTTTGGAAAGGTCCTATAACCCCCACAATTAAAATGTGGATCATGGAAATGCCGGAGACCCTACATCTAGAAATAATTAGACTTGTCTTAATGGACTAACAAGAACTTTTTGTTAAAATATGGTCTCCATTCATTACCTATTTGAAGGCATAGATTGGTCCGGCACGGAAACACAACTGAAGCTTGAACTCAGGATTAGATGAAAAGTTATACTTTATAATTTACGAACCTATCTCCAATGACGTATTATAAGTAATTAATTCCAATTATTCTCTTTTTTGATATTTGTATTTTTTTTCCTTTCTCCCTCTTTCTACCTACATAAAAAACAATAGAAGCAGAATTAATCGCCAATTGAACATTTTAATAATGTATGACTGATGTATATGAAAAGTGTTTTACTATAATATGTGACTATACTTTACCATAATATGTTTGCTACTAATAAAAAAAATAATAAAAAAATGTGAACGAGTCTTAAAACATTACAAGTCCAACATCACAGCACTCCAAGCAGAGTGCCGGCAGCAAGTTCAACCTCACAGCACACAAAGCACAGTGCTGGCAGCAAGTCCAACCAGACAGCAAGTAGTGCAGGAGGCAAATTAAACCTCACATCACTCCAAGCTGAATGCAGGCAGTAAGTCCAACCTCGCAGCGCTCCAAGCAGAGAGTGGGCAGCAATTCCAAACCCACTGCACTTCAAGCACTCCAACAGAAACACACAAACACACACACACACACACACACACACACACACACACACACACACACACACACACACACAGGGACACATACAGACACACACACACACAGGGACACAAACAGAGCGACACACACAGAGACGCACACAGAGGGACAAACCCACAGGGACACATACATAGGGACACACACAGGGGCACACACTCACAAAAAGATACACACACATACACACACATACAAAAATGCACACACACATACACACACATACACACACACAAACACAAAGACACACACAGATACACACAAACACAAAGACACACACACACACACACACACACACACACACACACACACACACACACACACACACACACACACACACACACACACAAATAAAGACACACAAACACAGCCACACACAGCACCAATACTAAAATGCCAAGTAACTTCAGAACATGGTAAGCATGCTGAATCATGTTACCAACGTTCAGGGCGGTGTCTCCACAGGACCCTTCCGCACAGAGCGCAACCTCTGAACTCTGCGGAAATGACACAATCAGCACCATCTCACCACTAAACGGAAGTCACGGAATGATCGGCAATTTTGCATTAAACACAGTCCTGATCTAATAAAGCATTCATTCACTGTTTTTTTCAAAAACGGTTGCACAGCAAGCCACATTTAAAACACAAGCCACATTTAAAATGCAAGGCACATTTATAAAGCAAAACACATTTTAAAATATAGGCACACTTTAGCGGCACTTTTTAATTAGCAGCACAGTCAAAAGGCTCTATTTTCAATTAGCGGCACATGCAAAAGGCACACTTTTCAATTAGCGGCACAGTCGAAAGGCACACTTTTCAATTAGCTGCACTGTCAAAAGGCACACTTATCAATTAACGGCTGACAAAAGGCACACTTTTCAATCAGGGGCACAGACAAAAGGCACACTTTTCAATTAGCAGCCTGTCAAAAGACATACTTTTAAATTGGCGGCACAGTCAAAAGGCATGCAAAAACATTTATTCATTCCAAGCACAGTTCCAAATAAACCATATAAAAGCACATACAACCACACTTACAGTTTAGTAGACATGTGTTCAGTGTTCAGTTTATTCACTGCTCAGACTGAGAGTTGTAACCTCTCCTTCCCCATCTTGCAGCGATTGCGACAAGTCCACACTTCTGGGTTTATAATCCCTCCCCCTCCCACCGGATGGGGTATTTTCAAAGCAACCGCGCTTGCCTTTGCATTTTCAAAGCAACCGCACTTGCCTTTGCATTTTCAAAGCAACCGCACTTGCCTTTGCATTTTCAAACTAACCACACTTGCCTTTGCATTTTCAAAGCAACCTCACTTGCCTTTGCATTTTCAAAGCAAACCACCTTTTGCATTTTCAAAGCAAACCACCATTTGCATTTTCAAAGCAAACCACCTCCTACATTTTCAAATCAAATCATTATGCATTTTCTAAGCAAACCACCTTTTGCATTTTCAAAGTAAGCAAACTGCTGCATTTTCAAAGCAAAACACATTTTCAAAGCAAACCACCTTTTGCATTTTCAAAGCAAACGAACTGCTGCATTTTCAAAGCAAAACACATTTTCAAAGCAAACCACCTTTTGCATTTTAAAAGCAAACCATCGTTTACATTTTCAAAGCAAACCACCTTTTGCATTTTCAAAGGAAACGACCTTTTCCATTTTCAAACAAACCACCTTTTGCATTTTCAAACCACCTTTTGCATATTTTAAGCACAACACCTTTTCCATTTTCAAAGCAAACCAGCTTTTGCATTTTCAAAGGAAACCAGCTTTTGCATTTTCAAAGTAAATCACCTTTTGCATTTTCAAAGTAAACCTCCCTTTGCATTTTCAAAGCAAAGCACCTTTTGCATTTCCAAACAAAACCTTTTGCTTTTTAAAATGAAACCTTTTGCATTTTCAAAGAACACCACCTTTTGCATTTTCAAAGCAAAGCACCTTTTGCATTTTCAAAGAAAACCCTTTGCATTTTCAAAGCAAACCTTTGGCATTTCCAAACCAAACCACCTTTTGCATTTCTAAACCAGACCACGATTTGCATTTTCAAACAAAACCACATTTTTACATTTTCAAAGAAAGCCACCTTTTGCATTTTTAAAGGAAACCACATTTTCCATAAAGCAAACCATCTTTTGCATTCTCAAACCAAACCACCTTTTGCATTTTCAAAGCAAACCCTTTGCATTTTCAAAGCAAACCCTTTGCATTTTTAAAGCAAACCCTTTGCATTTTGAAAACAAAACACCTTTTGCATTCTCAAAGCAAACCATTTTTTTGCATTTTCAAAGCAAACCACCTTTTGCATTTTCAAAGAATACCACCATTTACATTTTCAACCAAACCGTTTGCATTTTCAAACCAAATAATTTGCATTTCCAAACCGAACCACCTTTTGCATTTTCAAAGCAAACCACCTTTTGCATTGTCAAAGCAAACCACCTTTTGCATTTTAAAGGCAAACCTTTTGCATTTTCAAAGCAAATCACCTTTTGCATTTTCAAACCAAACCACCTTTTGCATTTTCAAACCACCTTTTGCATTTTCAAAGCAAACCACCTTTTGCTTTTTCAAACCACCTTTTGCTTTTTCGAAACAATCTTTTGCATTTTCAAAGCATACCACCTTTTGCTTTTTCAAGGCAAACCACCTTTTGCATTTTCAATGCAAACCACCTTCTGCATTTTCAAAGCAAACCATTTTTTGCATTTTCAAAGCAAACCATCTTTTACATTTTCAAACCAATCTTTTGCATTTTCAAGGCAAACTACGTTTTGCATTTTCAATGCAAACCAACTTTTGCATTTTGCATTTCTGAACCAAACTACCTTCATTTTCAAACCAAACCACATGTTTGCATTTTCAAAGCAAACCACATTCTGCATTTGCAAAGCACACTACCTTTTGCATTTTCAAAGAAAACCATCTTTTGCATTTTCAAAGCAAACCTTTTGTAGTTTCAAACCAAACCACCTTTTGCATGTTCAAAGCAAACCACCTTTTGCATTTCCAAACCAAACCACCATTTGCATTTTCAATCCAAACCACCTTTTGTATTTTCTAAGCACACCTTTTGCATTTTTAAAGCAAACCTTTTACATTTTCAAACTGAAGTGGGCGCATGTTCGCATATGCGGGGCTCTTCTAGAGTGTGCACATGTGCAAGACTTTTCCGGAGTGTGCGCATGTGCAAGGTATTTCGGGTGGGAAAGGCCTGCGGAAGCAGTCATGTTTGCCAAAAGTTTCTGAGTTTGGGTATTGCAGAAATAAGTTGCTTAAAGCTTAAATAAAGTTAAGTAAATTTCGAGTAGTGAAAATTCTCATTTGCCTCACAACAATTTAACAATTTAAGATAACTTAGCAGTCCGACTTGGGCTGGAGATACTATTGAAACCACAACGCTTGGATCTGAATCCCAACTCACCTGCTGCTGCTAAGAATTGGAAGCACTGGCTTTGTATACTAAATAACTTATGTGATGAGTGTGGCAATGATGCACCAGACAGACTCAAGACATTAATAAGCTTTGTTTATAATTATTTAATTGTTTCTAAATTACTGGAGAGAGTTGTTTATGCTCAGCTAAAACTATTCCTGGAAGAGCATGATATTCGGGAGATCTTCCAGTCTGGATTTAAAACCACGCACAGCACGGAGTCAGCATTGCTAAGGGTTTTTAACGATATCCTCCTGGCTAATGATTCTGGGGATTGTGTGGTTCTTGTCCTGCTGGACTTGTCTGCCGCCTTTGATACGGTGGACCATAATATCTTATTATCTCGGCTACAGCAGTTAGTGGGCATCTGCGGCAGTGCCCTGGGATGGTTCAGGTCCTATCTGGCGGGCAGAACCATGTGTGTTAGCCTTGCTGGGTTTGAATCCTCTTCCGCTCCCCTGTCATATGGGGTTCCACAGGGTTCGATTCTGGGGCCCCTGATTTTCTCGCTGTACATACTTCCTCTGGGTTCCATCCTTAGAAAGCATGGCATCTCCTTCCACTGTTATGCAGATGATACCCAGCTTTATTTTCCGCTGAGGGGGGAAGATGCCTTTTCTGTAAAATCGCTTCTGTCTTGTCTTGATGACATTAAGTCCTGGTTGGCCCTAAACTTTCTTGGATTTAATGAAAAGAAGACAGAGGTGATTTTATTTGATCCCAATGGCTGCCGTGAACCTCCATTTGTTGATTTAGGTCCATTGTCAAGGTACGTGAAGCCAACATTTTGAACCTGGGTTTTAGGATGGACAGTGACTTTAAATTAGATCGCCAAATATGGTTAAGTCCAGCTTCTTTCATCTAAGGAAGCTGGTGAAGGTGAAGCCCATTCTCGAGCGGCAGCATTTTGAGACAGTAATCCATGCCTTTATTACATCTAGGCTGGATTACTGTAACGCGCTCTATTTTGGTGTTGCTCGTGCTTCACTGGCTCGTCTCCAGTTGGTTCAGAATGCTGCTGCTCGCCTTTTAACTGGGACTCGAAAGAGGGAGCACATATCGCCAATTCTGGCCTCCCTACACTGGCTCCCGGTGCACTTTCGGGTTCATTTTAAGATACTGTTATTTGTTTTTAAATCTCTGAATGGGCTCGCCCCGCCTTACCTCTCTGAGCTGCTCCACCTATACGCTCCTGCCCGGTCCCTCAGGTCAGCTGGTCAGCTGCTCCTGGAGGTACCGAGGTCTAGTCGGAGGCTCAGAGGGGATAGAGCCTTCTCTGTTGCTGCTCCGGCACTCTGGAACACCCTGCCATTGCACATCAGACAGGCCCCCTCACTGTCCATCTTCAAATCCAGTGTTAAAACGCATTTGTACTCCCTGGCTTTTGACCATGCCTGAGGCTTTGCTTCTGTTTGTGGTGTTTTTGATGTTTCTTTATTTTACATGTCTTTTCCTACTATTTATTTTGTTTGTTATTTTTGGTGTGTGTTAACTTTTTTGTCAATGATTAGTGATGTACAGCACTTTGTTGCAGCTATGTTTGTTTTTAAAGTGCTCTATAAATAAAATTATTATTATTATTATTATTATTTGTCTCTTCTGATGTATATGATTATATAGAGGAATGTGCAACATGATTCTGCTATTGATGTACTAAGCAAACTCTTCGTTAAGACAAGGGGGAAAAAAATTTGTTCGGCATGGACTTGTAGGGCCGAGATGGCCTGTTTCCGTGCTGTAATTGTTACATGGTTATATGGTTAAGACACCCAAAGTGATATTCGCTCGACACCTCCCTGCTATTCGGAAACAAAAACCTGGTGAGTCACGATTAATTTTTACAAGAACTTCAAACACTTATTAAAGACTGCGCCTTCAAAGCAGTTACGGCTGATCAATACCGACAAGAAGTTATTCGAGACTCTTTTATCAATTGTTTGGCATCGCCTTTAATACGACAGAGACTATTAGAAAACAAAACCTTGGATTTACAGTCAGCTTACAATCAAGCTTACTCTTTAGACTTGGCTAATTCAGATGCTTATGGCTCATCTAATGTGTATTCTGCTGCAACTACTACAAAATATTTCACCAGGTACTAATATGGAGCAAACTGAACCAATTTCACCTGATAAAGATGCCCTTGCTGCGGCATATAATTATTCAAAAAGGAACTGCTACTTTTGTGGGGGTAATATTCATAAAAGAGAGATATGTCCTACTCGAGAGGCAGCTTGTAATAGTTGTGGCAAGATGGGACATTATTCTAGAGTATGCAAGGCCAAAGCAACTACTAAAAGTGTGACTGCTGCCATGTGTACGCCTTCTTTATGTGCGATCAATAGGAGGAGGAGCCATCTTGGGGAACGGCTGCTAACCAGCAGCCGTCAGTTTAATTCATTGTTTTGTTAAGTTTTTAATAAGTCTTGTTCTTCGTTTGTTGGAGAAATTGACTTCTTACTGTGGGGGAAGGAGGTAATTATACTGCTAGGTCCCTACCTGGTCGGTGAGGCAGCTTTTTTCTCCGGGCTGCCCGTCGACCCGTCCTCGTGACCTACCAGTAGGCGTGGAGCGCCGTTTCCTAGCGGGGGGCCGCCCAGCACCTCGGCTTCATTGGCGGCACAGTGCTGGAGCGTTATCGCGGAGCGGAGTGGGCAATGCCTTGCCTGGGACGCCGAACTGAATCGACGCACTGGAGCTCCGGTGAGATATGACCGCCGAGATCAACACCTGCGGATTTGCGGAGCGGAGCGGGCGTCGCCGACCTTAACATCGGGAGCCTGGGAGCTCCAACCCAGCGCGGCCCTGTCGGCTTCGGAAGCCGACAATCCCCTGCGAGGAAGCTGCCGTTCCAGGTGGCCCAGCCGCTGTGAGGACTCTCCCGACGCCGGGGCAACAACGCCCGGCCAGAACGGCCAGGAACATCGGGCCTCTGTAGAGGCAATAGCGGTGGCCTCAATAGGCCTGACTTTGGGTGAACTGGGGATGGGGACTGGACTTTGTGCCTTCTGTGACTTTTCTGTGTGTAAGTTAACATGTTAGTCTGTGTGCAAGATGGCTGTCGGAAGGGAGAGTAGACGCTGGCGCGCTTTGGCTGCCGCTGCTCTCTCTTCACATTGTGTTTTTTGATTTTTTGATTTTGTGCCTTTGGAACGATTTCTATCTTTAATTTGTTTATTGATGATGTCCTTATTATTTATTTTTCTCCGACTATATGTTTTTTTTCTCTTCTGTTAACTTTTGTAATGTGTCCTTGGGTGTCCAGAAAGGCGCCAGCAAATAAAATGCATTATTATTATTAATTACAGCTGCATTTCCACAGAGCTTGTCTCACGCAGCTACAACC
Organism: Leucoraja ocellata; assembly: GCA_036785375.1. Taxonomy (NCBI): domain Eukaryota; kingdom Metazoa; phylum Chordata; class Chondrichthyes; order Rajiformes; family Rajidae; genus Leucoraja; species Leucoraja ocellata. The sequence continues at coordinate 58,398 of JAWMAR010001809.1, forward strand.
GTATCTATCAATGGCCAGACACCTAATGTACTACTTGATTCTGGCAGTTCAGAAAGGTTCATAAGTGAACAAGTTGTGTCTCGACTAAATCTAACTATAATGCCGTCACATAGAGAAATCTCGATGACGCTGACAACTCTCAATACTCTAATTATAGGATCTTGTATTGTAGACTTTATTCTGAACAAAACTAGCTATACATCTGTATGTCTTGGTATTTTGAAAAATTTGTGTAGCGATATAATTCTAGGTCAGGATTTTCAGAAACTGCACAGATCACTTCAAATAAAGTATGAAGGAACTATGCCTGATCTTGTATTGTCAAAGCCACCAGGATCGTGTGGTTTTCTGCTGCATCTGTTGAATGTCCTTCATTATTCACTATTTTATCCTCCAAGTGCAAGCCAATTGCTACAAAATCAAACATTTTAGCAAAGAGGATAGGAATTTTATCAACACATAAGTAACTAATCTTTTACAAGAAGGGATTATAGAACCCAGTTCTTCCCCTTGGAGGGCACAAATTGGCGTGGTTAAGGACCCCTTGGAGAGACATAGAAAGATACTCTGCATTGATTACTCTCAAACTATAAACTCGTTCACGGAGCTTGATGCATATCCATTACCACGTATAGAAGAGATTATCAATACATTAGCTAAGTATAAGATATTCTCTACTTTTGACTTAAAAAGTGCTTACAACCAAATTCCTTTGAAGGAATCAGAGAAGAAATACACTGCGTTTGAAGCAAATGGGAAATTATATCACTACTGCAGAATTCCTTTTGGTGTAACTAATGGCGTGGCTGTTTTTCAGAGAGAGAGATGGACAAACTTGTTGAACAAGAAAACCTTAAAGATATTTTCCCTTATCTTGATAATATAACTATTGCAGGAAAAGACCAAACTGAACGATGAAAATCTACAACGATTTTTAGATGTTGTACATTCTAAAAATCTAACATTAAATGAGGCTAAGTCAATAACATCAGTATCATCAATTAATATTCTTGGTTATTGGGTTGGAAATGATATAATCAAGCCTGATCCAGAAAGACTCCGCCCACTCCAAGTGATACCTGTCCCAGCTACATTAAACTCTCTACGAAGGGTTCGAGGGATGTTTGCATATTATGCCAAATGGATACCAATTTTTTCTGATAAAATTCAACCTTTGATTAGAACAAAATCTTTCCCCCTTGACTCTACAGTAATTTACTTATTTAAAGAAACAATTGGAATCTGCGACATTACACACCATCGGTGAGGATCTCCCCTTTGTTGTTCAATGTGATGCCTCTGATTTAGCAGTATCAGCAACATTAAATCAAGTAGGATGACCAGTGGCTTTCGTGTCTCGTACTCTCCAAGGTAGTGAAATGCACTGCCCATCCGTCGAAAAGGAAGCTACAGCAATTATTGAAGCAGTGAGGAAATGGAGTCATTTCCTTGCTCGCCAGCACTTGACTTTGATAACAGATCAGCGTTCAGTAGCTTTTATGCTGGATGACCAGAAACGAACAAAGATTAAAAATAGTAAAATTCATGAATGGAGGATTGAATTATCTGCATATTCAATTGAGTACCGCCCTGGTAAGGATAATGTTGCTCTGGACACATTAACTAGAGCATTTTGTGCCTGTTCATTCTTCTGCACTCACTGATATATAACATATAACATATAACAATTACAGCACGGAAACAGGCCATCTCGGCCCTACAAGTCCGCGCCGAACAATTATTTTCCCATAGTCCCACCTGCCTGCACTCATACCATGACCCTCCATTCCCTTCTCATCCATATGCCTATCCAATTTATTTTTAAATGATACCAACGAACCTGCCTCCACCACTTCCACTGGAAGCTCATTCCACACCGCTACCACTCTCTGAGTAAAGAAGTTCCCCCCCATGTTACCCCTAAACCTCTGTCCCTTAATGCTGAAGTCATGTCCTCTTGTTTGAATCTTCCCTATTCTCAAAGGGAAAAGCTTGTCCACATCAACTCTGTCTACCCCTCATCATTTTAAAGACCTCTATCAAGTCCCCCCTTAACCTTCTGCACTCCAGAGAATCTTCACAATGGGCTGTGTCATCCTGTAGTCACTCCTTTGTTACACTGTGTTCATTCCAAAAAAATACCTTTCTCTACAGAAGATGCGAAGATGACGTGTGCTTCATGTAGAATCTGTGCTGAATTAAAACCAAGATCCTTCCGTCCCGAAGAAGAAAGATTGATCAAAGCTACTCGACCTATGGAACGTTTGAGTATTGACTTCAAAGGGCCTTTACCATCCTCCTCTCGAAATGTTTATATACTTATCTTAGTTGACGAATATTCGAGGTTTCCATTTGCCTTTCTTTGTCCAAATATTTCAGCTGTGATGGTTATCAAATGTTTAGATCAACTGTTTTCATTCCGTGGATTTCCAAGTTACATACATTCTGATAGGGGCACCTCATTCATGTCAAAATATTTAAAGGGCTACCTTTCTAAGAGAGGAATTGCAACAAGTAAAACAACACCATATCATCCTATTGGAAATTGTCAGGTTGAGAGGTACAACGGAATCATTTGGAAAGCAGTGAAACTGGCTTTAAAGTCAAATGATATACCAGATCAGCAGTGGGAATGTGTTCTACCAGATGCATTACACTCCATCAGATCTCTATGTCAACTGCTACCAATACTACTCCACACGAACGGTTCCTTAACTTCAAATGCTGTTCTTCTAGTGGTACTTCTCTGCCATCATGGTTGACGAGCCCTTGGCCTGTGTTGCTTCGTTGTTATGTCCGATTAAATAAGAATGAACCTTTTGTTGATGAAGTTGAACTGACTGATGTCAACCCTTATTATGCAACTATCGAGTATCGGGATGGATGTCAGTCAACTGTCTCACTTCGTGACCTTGCACCATGTCCATCTTCTCCATCAACTCCATCACTCCTTGATAACATTAATCAAGTACTTCCTCCATCAGCTCCGTCACTTCTTGATAACACTAATCAAGAACTTCCTCCTACACTCCCATCACCCCTCACCTATCATCCCGTCACCTATGGAAACTTCTACAAGAAATTCTAAAATTGTAAATCTAAATAACAATGTGAGTGAAGTTGATGACAAAGCAATATATGTACCCCCAGCTATTGACACACCATTATCTCCTGGAGCTCCAGTGCTGCTACGGTCATCAAGATGTATTAAACCTCCCGACCGTCTCAACTTATAATTAGGAGGGGAGAATGATGTGGGAGCATGTGCGCATGTGCAGAGCTCTTCTAGAGTGTGCACATGTGCGGGACTTTTCCGGAATGTGCGCATGTGCGAAGTATTTCAGCAGGAAAGGCCTTCGGAATCAGCCATGTTTGCCAGACGTTTCTGAGTTCATGTATAAGCTGAGAGAAATAAGAGAAATAAGCTGCTTAAAGCTTAAATAAAGTGAAGTAAATTACGAGTAGAGAAAGTTGCATTTGCCTCACAACAAGTCGGCTCACGTGCTCGCCAGCCGCCTGTATTTTCTGCGGCGAGGTCGAGACCGTGTTCCACGTGTATATGGAGTGTGTGAGGTTGGGCAAATGCATGGCAGATGCAGTATAATGTGGATAAATGTGAGGTTATCCACTGGTGGCAAAAGACAGCAAAGTAGACTATTATCCGAATGGTGGGCGATTAGGAAAAGGCGAGATGCAACGAGACCTGGGTGTCATGGTACACCAGTAATTAAAAGTAGGCATGCTGGTGCAGCAGGCAGTGAAGAAAGCGAATGGTATGTTAGCATTCATAGCAAAAGGATTTGAGTATAGGAGCAGGGAGGTTCTACTGCAGTTGTACGTGGTCTTGGTGAGACGACACCTGGAGTATTGCGTTCAGTTTTGGTCTCCAAATCTGAGGAAAGACATTCTTGCCATAGAGGGAGTACAGAGAAGGTTCAACAGACTGATTCCTGGGATGTCATATGAAGAAAGACTGGATAGACTCGGCTTGTACTCGCTAGAATTTAGAAGATTGAGGGAGGATCTTATAGAAACTTACAACATTCTTAAGGGGTTGGACAGGCTAGATGCAGGAAGATTGTCCCTGATGTTGGGGAAGTCCAGAACAAGGGGTCACAGTTTAGGATAAGGGGAAAATCTTTTAGGACCGAGATGAGGAAAACATTTTTCACACAGAGAGTGGTGAATCTCTGGAATTCTCTGCCACAGAAGGTAGTTGAGGCCAGTTCATTGGCTATATTTAAGAGGGAGTTAGATGTGGCCCTTGTGGCTAATGGGATCAGGGGGTATGGAGAGAAGGCAAGTACAGGATACTGAGTTGGATGATCATATTGAATGGCGGTGCAGGCTCGAAGGGCCGAATGGCCTACTCCTGCACCTAATTTCTATGTTTCTATGTTGCTGCCCCTGTACCAATATCTGAAGGGGCTGCTCCTCAAGTTCTGGTTGCATTTTAGTCTCCCGATCCTGGTGTTTGGGCATAAAGCAGGGAAAGGGGAGGGCCGATTGGGAGGGTGAGATCTCCCTGTTGGGTTGCTCCTGGGCCTGGCAAAGATGGCCATTCGTGGGTCCAGGCAGCGGGCGGTCGATGGTCACACCAGAGTCGGCTGCCGGCCCCTCTACCAGGCCTATGTCAATGTTCACGAGTCCCTGGAGAGGGAACACCCGGTGTCCATCGGGACTCTGGAGGCCTTCCGTCAAAGCTGGTCACCGCGAGGGGTTGAGAGCATTGTTAATATTCATTGTAAAATTGTATTATTATGTCTGCTTGATGTATTGTAACCATTGAATGTTTATGTACTATATACAAACCCACTACCTGCTCCCTCGACCCTCTCCCCACTCCCCTGCTGAAGTCCTGCCTCCCCGTTCTCTGCCCCTACCTCACTAATCTCTTCAACTTCTCATTGTCCCAAGGAATTGTCACCTCCGCTTTCAAAACTGCTGCTGTTACACCAATCTTAAAGAAACCTGGTCTTGATCCCTCCTCTCTCATTAACTACCGCCCAATCTCAAACCTCCCCTATCTTTCAAAAACCCTGGAGCGTATCGTTGCGTCACAACTCATTCCCACCTCCTCTGCTGGTTCCCTCAACATCCTCATCCTCCTCGACCTGAGCGCAGCCTTCGATACAGTGAACCATAACATCCTGCTCACCAGACTCAAAGGCCTCGGCATTGAAGGCTCTGCACTCAGCTGGCTCTGTTCCTACCTTTCCAACAGATCCCACTTCATCTCTCTCCACAACCACACCTCTGCTACAGCCACAGTCACTCAAGGCGTTCCCCAAGGCTCCGTACTCGGCCCCCTCCTCTTCATCATCTACATCCTCCCCCTTGGTCAGATACTCCGCCACTTCAACCTGGACTTCCACTGTTACGCTGATGACACCCAGATATACCTCGGCACCAAATCCCCCCACAACCTCCCCCCCCCCTCTCCCATATCAACTCCTGTTTGTCAGCTATAAAAACCTGGATGTAACATGATTTCCTCAAACTCAACAGCGATAAGACAGAATTCCTCCTCTTAGGCTCCAAAGCCACACTCAGCAAAATCAATAACCCCACTATCACCATCGACGGCACCACTGTCTCCCCATCTCCCCAGGCCCGCAACCTTGGCGTGATCTTTGATTCCACCCTCTCCCTTGAGCCTCACATCCGCCATGTCATTAAAACCTCCTTCTTTCATCTCCGCAACATCGCCAAACTCAGACCCTCTCTCACACCTCCCGCTGCTGAAAGACTCATCCATGCCTTCATCTCCTCCCGACTGGACTATTGCAACTCACTTCTCCTTGGCATCAGCTCCACCTACATGAACCGACTCCAACTGGTCCAGAACGCAGCCGCCCGACTCATCGCCCACACCAAATCCTGGCATCACATCACTCCAGTCATCAAACAATTTCACTGGCTTCCCATCTCCCACCAGATCAACTACAAAATCCTGATCCTCACCTACAAAGCCCTACATCATCTGCCCCCCCCCCCCCCCCCATATCTCACTGACCTCCTCTCCCCCTACCAACCCTCACGGTCCCTCAGATCCACTTCAGCCGGTCTCCTCTCCATCCACAAATCCAACCTCCGCAGTTTTGGGGACAGAGCCTTCTCCAGGGCAGCTCCCAGGCTCTGGAACTCCTCCCCCAACTGATCCGCAATTCCGTGTCCCTCACCATCTTCCAGTCCCGCCTCAAGACCCATCTCTTCACCTCTGCCTATCCTTAGCCCCACGTCCCCCTCCCTTTTCATCTGTGCATTAATTGCCTCATATTGTGTTTTGTATTGAATTCTGTATTTACTTTGTGTACTAGTCATGTCTCTACTATTTATTTAATTCCCCTTACATCTTTTTCCTCTACCTGCTAAATTTTTGTAAGGTTTCCTTGAGACTCTTGAAAGGCACCCATAAATAAAATGTATTATTATTATTATTAGTACTATGGGCATGCTGTAATGTGTAATTGCTGAATAAAGGGGAGATATATAGATAGAGAGAGAGAGAGAGAGAGAGAGAGAGAGAGAGAGAGAGAGAGAGAGAGAGAGAGAGAGAGAGAGAGAGAGAGAGAGAGAGAGAGAGAGAGAGAGAGTAGTTAGAGATCGAGATAGATAGATAGAGAGAGAGAGAGACAGAGTGTGAGATGAAGAGAGAGAGTGTGTGAGAGATATAGAGAGATAAATTGAAACCGGCTTCAGACAGAGAAACATTTTCCAGGACCTTCAGTGATGATGTCACAACGCCACTCACTGTCCACCAATCACATGCTACCGAGTGCAACTATGACATCACTATGGGACGGTGTAAACGATAACCACAGCAGGAGAGGTTGAGGGAGAGGGAGAGAGAGATAGAGAGATAGAGAGAGAGAGAGGGAGAGATAGAATCAGAGATATAGCAAGAGAGATAGAGAAATACAGAGAGAAATATAGAGAGATATAGATAGATAGTGTAAGATATAGAAAGAGAGAGAGAGAGATATAGACAGAGGTAGAGTAAGATAGATATAGCGAGATCTAGAGGGAGATAGACAGAGCTATAGAGACAGAGAGAGATATATAGACAGAGATAGATAGATAGATAGATAGATAGATAGATAGATAGATAGATAGATAGATAGATAGATAGATAGATAGATAGATAGATAGATAGAAAGACAGATAGATAGATAGATAGATAGATAGATAGATAGATAGATAGATAGATAGATAGATAGATAGATAGAGTGATAGATAGATAGAGTGATAGATAGATAGATAGATAGATAGATAGATAGATAGATAGATAGATAGATAGATAGATAGATAGATAGATAGATAGATAGATAGAGAGAGAGAGATAGAGAATATATATATGTAGAGGGAGATAGAGATATAGAGAGAGAGGAAGAGGTAGAGAGAGAGAGATAGAGACAGAGAGAGAGATGGAGAGACGGAGATAGAGAGATAGTGAGAGAGGAAGAGATAGAAAATATATATGGAGAGAGAGAGAGAGAGAGAGCGAGAGAGAGCGAGAGAGGGGGAGAGAGAGAGAATATATATATATAGAGAGAGGTAAAGATAGAGGCGAGGTAAAGATAGAGATATGTAGATAGAGAGCGAGATAGTGAGAGAGAGGGAGAGAGACAGAGATATAGAGATAGAGAATATATAGAGAGGGAAAACTTGGTCTAGTTATTCCTATTTTTTGTTATTTTGGGCAAAGTTCACCCCTTTTGTCTCACTTTTATTTATGTTACTATTTTCATTTTTTGCTATTGTTTTGGTTGACGTTTTGATTTTGTTCTTCAGCGAGTTGAGCAAGCTGCTGACCTTAACTGGTGGCCACCTGGATCAGGATGGAGTGCAGGTAGAAATGTGTTTATCTTGGGAATAGACACTGTGGGCTGAAGGGCCGGCTCCTGTTTACTGCTCTGGGTTGTATTTTGTTTTTGTTTTGTAAAGGTTGCAGGAGGAGGCCATTCGGCCCTTCGAGCCAACAACATTCATTGTGATCATGGGGGATGCGGTGGGGTGGGATTGTGGGCGCCCATTCCAGGTGGGGCAAGGGGAAGAGAGAGAGGGACGGAGGGTGGAGGATTGCGAGGAGAAGTGTCATATTTAGCCTTGATTTAATTTAATACATTTTGTTCTTGGCTTTGACAGCAATTGATTTCTATGATTGCTGCATTTAACTACAGAGTTCCAATGTCTGTTTGTGAAAAATATGGTTGAGAAGTGATTGCTTATAACTTAGATAATTTGTACAGAGTTCTGCTAGTAAATGGATATGTTAAAGAAAAACAGGGGGTATCAATGTGAAACAAAACGATGATTGCTGCACAATGCACAGTAGATCATTTAGCATCAGTGGACTCTCCACTGACGTGCTGAGTGTATCCATTCAATATTTTCCATGTTCAACATCTGTCAGCATTGGTACAACACACCTGCCATTGAATATCAATAATACACTTATAAGATAGATGGAAAGAGAGATAGAGAGACAGACAGACAGACAGACAGACAATTTCCAGGATAGGAATTTGGGTTCAGTATATTGGGGATTTCCTTTCCAATCATGGCTGCTCTCTGCCTCCTAATCCCATTTTCATGCCTTCTCCCCATAACCCATGACTCCTGTTCAAATCAGAGTTTGGGTTGTTACGAGGATGCTGTTTGAATCATAACTCCGTAGTGTTTTGAGAATTTGAAAGTTTGCACCTTAAGACTTAGACTTCGTTCCTCCCACACTGTTGAGTTTATTGGTCAGCAAGCTTTGGCCATTCTGTTTGGTCATGTGCACCATCTTCCACCCTCGATAGGTTCGAGTCCCGGGCTTCGAAATCCTTCTGGAATGTTCACCTCCATATGAGTTTTAGTCGGCCTCTTTTCCTTCTTCCGTCAGGTTGTCATTGATATCTTAGGTGCACGTTCTGGTGACATTCTGAGTACATGTCCTGCAGATTTCATCCTGCGTACCTCTATGTCCTGGCTGAGAGGCTTTGTTGCAGTTTCCCGGTAGACTAATGCATTCTCGGGTGTCTTTCCTTTGAGAACCAGCAACTTACAAGATGTACAGCTGTATCAATTGCTGAGCTGAAGTATGAGCAATCAGTGTTGCCCAATCAGTATTTTCCCCATAACACTTGATACCTGTTCTAATCAAGAATTTGTCTATCTCTGCCTTAAACATATCCACTTACTTGGCCTCCACAGCCCTCTATGGCCAAGAGTTCTACAGATTAAAAACTATCTGACTAAAGAAGTTCTTCCTCACTTCTACCTCCTCTTTCTAAAAGAGCGCCCTTTAATTCCGAGACTATGAAACTCTGGTCCTAGACCAGGGGTGGGGAACCTGCGGCCTTCTGGGCCATTAAGTGCGGCCTTTTGAATGAATCCAAATTTTATACAGCAAATCCTTTTATTTTTATTAATATATTTTTGTTCGTCTTTTATTATTTCCATTTTAATCTTAAAATGAACGTGTTTAAACTACTAAAGAGTAAAAGAAGATTCAATGAAATAATCCTCCGCGACTGACGGCCACAATTAAAACAATAGTAAGTCATGAGGGCTATTTTAACAAAATAACGTACATTTTGAAGTATATTTAATTGAAATTTCTTGGATGAGGCCTTAATAGATTACAGCTAACAATGCAGCATTCCAACATGAAAAACTTCCCCGCCCCTTTCTTCATTCTCTCTTTTCTTCTTCTTTCTATCTCTCTCTCTTCTTCTATCTATCTCACTATCTCCTCTATATCTTTCTCCTTTCTATCTCTCTTTTTCTTCTATCTCTTTTTTTCTATCTATCTCTCTCCTTTTCTTCCTCTACCCCTCTCTCCTCTATCTTTTCTTCTATCTCTCCTCTCTTTCTCTTTTATCTATCTACCCCCCCCCCCCCTCTCTCTCTCTCTTTCTTCCTCTATCTATCCCACACACTCTTCCTTCTCTACCTCTCTCAATCCTCTCTTTTCGGAGGCCGAGTCGGGTCTCCACTGCCGCTGCCCTCCCACTATTGGAAACATCCTATACCCTGGGACTGGATGTCAATATCCCAACAGGCTTTGGGAGGATGCTACTAGCTAGAGACAGACACAGCAAAACTCTGGGAACAGGAGAACAAAGAAACACTGTGAAAATGGCCACATGATGAACATCTGGTGAGAACAGAACTGCACGTAATGTCATTGCTCGGCAGTTTGGCCTTGAGAAGATAAGGTGTCTGGGAACGGCCATTTTACAAAGGAACTGTATGATGAGAATGAAAATATGAACAGGCAACATAATTAAGAACTCCCCAGCCTGATAAGGAACGAAGATGTGTTGTGTTTATTCAGCACTTGGATGAGTGACAACTCAAAATGATTGACTTTAGAATTGGGAGAGCGTTGAGTTTGAACAAAGGCTTCCTTTAGGAGATTGAAGGAAAATTAGTATAAAATAAGGGGGGTCCGAAACATGGGCAGCGACAACCCGGGAACAACCATCACAAGAAGGAGAGACCTGAGTTCAAAGCTCAGAGAAGACAAACCCCCTACCAACAGAGTGACTGTCCAATTCATTCATAGGGGCAATATCTGACTTTGTCATTTAGTTTAAGAAGTGATAAGTTGAAATAGTAAAGTCAATGAGAAGTTATTAGAAGTCAAGTGTTTGCATGCATGTTTTAAGTTACTCGGATGTTAATAAAGATTAAGTTGTATTAAACTAAATTAAACCTCGGTTAGAGTCTTGTTCGGCACGTCAGTTGATACCCTATAGAGGTAATAGGGTCACCAATCCTTTCCACATTCACTCTATCTATGCCTTTCATTATTCTGTAAGTTTCAATGTGATCCCCCTCAACTTTCTAAACTCCAGCGAGTAGAGGCCCAGTACCGTCAAACGCTCACCATGTGCTAACCCACTCATTCCTGAATCATTCTTGTAAACCTCCTCTGGACCCTCTCCAGAGCCAGTGCATCCGTCCTCAGATATGAGGTCCAAATTTGCTCACAATACTGCAAATGTGGGCTGACCGGCACCTTATAGAGTCTCAGCACTGCATTTCTCCTTATAGAGCCTCAGCATTGCATCTCTCGTTATAGAGCCTCAGCGTTACATCTCTACTTATGGAGCCTTATAGAGCCGCAGCATTGCATGTCTTGCCTAAAGGTTTATAGTTAAGTCTGCTGACTATTCTTTTTCACTTTTATTGATTAGAATTCTTTCTCTTCCATTTCTCATTGTCACTGGCTTTTTGTTCTCGTATACCTGTATTATTTCTTTAAGACAAACTTAAAGGAATAATATAACTTCTCTGCCATTCTCCAGATTTAATTCTCCTGTCTCTGCCTGTAAGGGACCACACCTGCCATCTTTAGCATTATCCTTCTGCTGTCCATTTTATTTTCACACCATTCGAGGCATGGTATGGAAACAGGCCTTTCGGCCTCCCTTACCTATGCCAAGCGAGATTTATTCTAGTCCCATTTGCTCACATTTGGCCCATATATCTTCAAATCTTTCCTATCCACATGTGACCGTCCAAGTGTTTTTTTAATGCTGTTCTAGTACCTATTTTACTTCGGAGTCACGTGAGTGACTACGTGAAGAAGCCCGCTTCCACGCATGCGTGCCATATCGCTACACGCATTGCAACGAGTCACACAGGGGGAACGGCGTTCCCCAAGCGGGAGATTTGAAAGTCGGGAACAGCAGGTAAGAGACTCTGCGTTCCTTTTTACTACTTACTTTTAGGAGGCTGCGGAAAGCTGGCGGGGAGACCCGTGGAGGGCGAGCAGCCAGCAGCAGCAACAGCACGAGTTTCCCTGGAGGGGAACAACCTGAGCCCGACTTTGCTCCCGCACCGGCAAAATTCACCTCTCGGCCGGGCGGGAAGCAAAGTAAAAAAGGTCCCTATGCCAGTCTCAAACGAGACTGGCTTGGGACCAGTCGCTAGCAGCCAGCACAGAGGCTGCGGGACAGACAGCTCGGACCAGCGGTACCGGGGCTCGAAACGCTCGGCGAGTGCAGCGGCACTTATGGAGTCGGAACGGGACGTTGGGGCTGAAAACCTTGTTCACAAGGTAAGCACCAGGGTCCAGGGGATCTATAGGAACAGCCGGGGTTACCGGCTGCGGAACTGCCGCGAAGGACCAGGCCCGTGAACACCGGGGTCGGTCCAAGCGGCTCGAACCCGACACAGGGAACGACGGTCACCGGCGGGAGAAGGAAAGTCGGGAACAGCAGGTAAGAGACCCTGCGTTTCCTTCAACTTACCTTTCTAGGTGCAGACATGGACCAGGTCCATGTAAGGTGCAGAAGGCCGGCGGGAGAACCGCGGAGGGGCGGCAGCAGCAGTGGCAGCCGGCAGTTTGCAGTAGCACAGACAGCAGCAGTGGCAGCTGGCACTTCGTGAGGAGCTGGCAACGGCAGGAGCAGCATGGGCACATCGATTCCCGGAGGGGGAAAAACACCTGTGCCCAACTTCGCTCCAGCACGGTGAGAAAGTTCATTTCTCGGCAGCAAAGGACTTTGCAGTTGACTGGCTGCAATCTACTACAAGGGACCAGTATGTGAGTACCAGGATCGGTCCCAGCGGGGTTTTAGTTACAATAATCGCTTCTCGGCTTTTTGGCTAAGATCAAGTGTAGTATCTGTTCTTATCAGTTTAATATCTGATACACCCCTTATCTAGGGACTATATATATTATATAAAAACTATAGTAGCTGTTATCATCAGTTTTAATGTCTTATATGTCCCTTATCTAAGGACCATATAAGTAGGAGTGCCCAGAATTGAGGGCATTAGAGTGGGGTTGACCGGCTGCAACGACCATAAGGGACCAGTACCGTCAGTACGGGGGTGGGTCCCAGGGGTCTAAGATAAAGGAGCAGCCAGGAGTGCTGAGAGCGTTGAAGTCAGGTTAAAGGAATAGATGGAAGCAGCTGTGCCAGTTATCCTCCACACCGGCCATATCCACTTCACGGAAGGAAGGACAACACTGGAGAAGGAGGACCATGGAACAGCGGGCAGCCAGCAGCAGCCAGCGGCACTTGGATCAACCGTAGTGGGATCAGCTGTGCCCGATGTCGGCCCCGCACCGGCCAGATCCATGTGACCGAGCGGTAGGCTAGACACAAATAAAACAAGGTAGTGGACTCGGAAGGGTCCGACTTTGCATAAAACCGCCGGCAACCAGTGCCCGAGAGGGCTGGAGCGGGAAGAAGCGGTGTATGGAGCCTTGCTCCAACGTGATAAAACCACAGCAGTACCTTTTTGAGGGCTGCACAATGCTTTTACCCCATCAGAGGGGAGCACTGTGGGTCAGTTCTGGGCTGACCTGCAAGAGGGGTCCGCAGAACAAAAGACAAGTGGGCAGCAGTTTAGCCCCACATGGGTACCCCGTGTGGGACCCTAGAGATCTCTAACTCTATAAAAAAGAGTAGGCAGGACCCTGATGGGCCAGAGCCTGGTAATACAGCGTCCCATGATCCTAACACAGCAGGGACTCTGCTGGACATGGTGGCCGATTACTTTAGCCAAGTCAAACATGGGTAGACTTGGATCCAGGATGGCAATAGTATTACTATATGTCTGGCCACAAACGCCAACAAGAAAAATTTACAAACACTGGCCAGACATCTGCCACCTGGCAACGGTGAGGCATTACAGGTGCCCAGTGTACACCAATGCATTTGGCAGCATATGGACGAACATCAGGAACCAGGACCTCAAGATCCAGAGAACCTTCAAGGGATTGACGGAAGGCATCATAGCACACACCAGCACCCTGGACTAAACGTAGGTAACCAAAGACCATCAAGACGCACTAGATCTGTTTAATAATATGCAATATAACCTGAACTACACGTGGAAGGCGGCCATTCAGCCAGCACTAGGACCCCAAAAATGCTACCATTTGCAAATAAAAACCGTGTGTGGACTAAGCCAAGACACTGGGGCTCATCAAGGCCAGCGCAAGGGCCTATTTTGGAGCATGATACCATCCACAGGCAAGGCCATAAAAAATGTGGCTCATACCAGTAGCAGGGTCAGAAATCAATATAACCTGCAGGATCCGTTTTAGGGTATGGCCAGGGCGGCCACCCTGGAAGATGCGGAAGCCTCAACCTCCCACACAACCCCGAACAAGAAATATTAAACCAGAACCTTATTTTCAAAAAACCAAGGAAATAACAAAACCACCGGTAACCAGGGAGGTAGGTGGGTGGGGTTTTCTTCTGTTAAAATAGGGACCTACGAGGGTAGGGGAGGTTGCAACACTACAGTTATGTATGGTATATAATCACTACAGATTCATATAATCTCAGCAGTATTCAGGGTTATCTGATAGGGTTTTTCTCATCCCATTAACCACAGTACATCATACACCAGAAGGGCATTTTGTCCTTACATAAACCAAACAATCTAAAACCCACATGGTGCTACAAGAATTGTACACAAAAGATGGGATTGAACATATTATTAAATATAGATAGAGTAGGGTTGCAGGATTATCATTGATTTTAACCCTAAACACATTTGTTTTAGATATTCATTTTAAGATGGATGCTCTTATTATTGATATAGACTTGGTGTCAGTTGTGGGTTTCTATATGGCAGGCATTGACTCAATAGAGGAACTTTGGCAATATAGAGCTTACATAAGGGGCAATCATTAGCCCCATTATTATGTACTAAAATTCGTAAACCAGCTTGGCATTGTTATGTAAATAAGCCATAGGGTGAGGTTTTCCCCCGTTCGGACCCATCATTGGGGTACTAGGGATAATTCAACCACACTCGGCATCTGGAATTTTCAGAGTACCCGACTGACCTTCTCAATCATGGTATTTCAGTCTTACAGGGGATGGTGTTAGAACCATGTTCCCTATGAACATTGCCAAAAAATTATTGATTTATCCAGTGACTGGAGGCAGTCATCCATGCCATAACACTATGGATTTATTGATTTGTAGAGTCTAACAGACCCACTACACTGTCAGACAGGACGATGAATCTCATCTCATCTGCACTAAGACTGTCAACACGGAAGCAGTACCTTGGACACATCAAGAAATGGGGCATATACTGCTTGGACAACAATCTCGACCAAAAGGCCAAGAACATTCTGGCCGTATTGGAATTTTTACAAGCCTCCATTAGGATAATCGATGGAGCTACATTGCCTTCAATAGTGCCACAAGTGCGCTCTCCAATTACCTATCACAAGGAACGGAGCGGCACGCGGTGGAAACGCACCCCTGGTAAGAAAACCAGGTACTCCGAAATCTGGGACGTGGGTGTCGTTTCTCAACATGCTGAGGAGCCTGTAGCTCATAACAGCGTTGTCACTTCAGTAACAGTCCAGGAAGATGGTTATGCTCATGGTGTTATTTACCGCACAACAAGTCCAGCCATTAAGCAAACTGAGCCTGGACTCCCTGATCATCTCACCGAGAAACTGGTGTTGTCATACAGGATTTAATAAAAGAAAACAGATCGGGTTCCTCGGGTCAAGTGTTTGAATTTATGGTACACCCATATGGCAAACGACTGTATAGCAAGACACATCTAACAATACATAGAATATACTAAGAACATTCGAGGTCAGAGAATGGAGTTGTTTATCTCTTACAAGAAACCGCATGAAAGGGTCATGACTCAAACTATATCATTGTATTAAGAAAACATTTTATGTTCAACAAAATAATTTGCCCGAAAGGTTACAGGGCTATGATTCTCAAATTTTTAAAAAATGTTATATATTTTTTCGTTATACCACACAACTCTTTGTATAATTGTGTTTAAAATTACTAATGATGCTCTCTCCCAATACCCAAGGCAGTTTGTGAAGCATGGACTCGTTCCACGGCATGAGGTCACAGAGCTTTGAAATCTTCACGTAGTCACTCACGTGACTCCGAAGTAAAATAGTAAGATTAAACGAGAACTTACCAGTTTGAAGTTTGATCTGTATTTTATGAGGAGTTACGATGAGGGATTACGTGCCCTCCGCTCCCACCCTCTTATGATCATATCAAAAACTGGTATCTCTTTGGTAATCTTACTATGTTAGATCATTATAGGTTCCTGTGACCTCACACCGCTGCTTTGAAGTATGACACGCATGCGTGGAAGCGGGCTTCTTCACGTAATCCCTCATCGTAACTCCTCATAAAATACAGATCAAACTTCAAACTGGTAAGTTCTCGTTTAATCTTACTATTTTAACTATCTCCTCTGGCAGCTCCTTCTATATACATACCACCCTGTGTGTGGAAAGCATTGCCCCTCTGGTTCCTCATGAATATTGCCCTTCTCACCTTAAATCTATGTCCTCTGGTTCTTGATTTCCCCTACTCTGGGTAAAAGGCTGTGCATTCATCCTATCTACTCCCCTTATCTTTTAGCACACCTTGTCTTGTATTCCATCTGGCATTTCTTTATCAATTTCTTGCTTCTCCTTTGTTCTAAATGCTCCCATTCTTCAGATCAAAAACTATTTCTGACAACATGAGCTTTTTAACTCTCCCTTTATTCCTCATGCCAGCCATGGATAATTCACTGTGTTTTGTTGGGTTTTTATGCATTAAAATAAGTCTTTATTGTTCTTGATGTCAGATCAAAGGGAAGGTAAAGGGACCAACATGGAAACCTAAAATAATGCCTTTTGAAGATCTAGGAAATGATGAACCCGGTGAAGCAATTCCACACATTGTGCAAGGTAAATAAAAATTCTTTTGCTCTGACATATCCATAAGGAAACAACAATTTATTGGGAACTGAACATAATACATGAAATGAAGTTGTCACCAAAAGGTGCAACATTTTGAAAGCCACATTTCTATGTTTCTCACATTTAATGATTGAAAGGTACTTTATTGTCTAGGTAGAGTGAAATTCATGTATTGTATACAGTTCAGTAACAATCTTGTTGTAAATGGGGTACAATCTTACAGTACAGGAGTGTGAGATTAGTAGATCACATTGGGGCACTACACGAGTCGCCATGTTTCCAGCGACATCTTGTGGCCTTCAAGTTCAGAGTTATTAAAGATGTGTGAGTCGCAACTTGGCCATAAAGGCACATTGTCCAGGAGGTGGCAGTGGGTTGGAGTTGCAGGGGTCAGCTTGACCAGGCGATGTGTTGATGCCCTCCACTGTTGCTCCACTGCTCCGTGCCGATGCAGGTTGCATCTGATCCACACGCATGGTCAGTGGGTTGGAGTTGCAGGGGTCAGCTTGATCAAGTGACGTGTCGATGCCCTCCACCGTTGCTCCACTGCTCCGTGCCGATCAAGGCTGCATGTAATCCACATGCATGGCCAGTGGGTTGGAGTTGCAGGGGTCAGCTTGACCAGGTGATGTGTCGATGCCTCCCACCGTTGCTCCACTGCTCCATGCCGATGCAGGCTGCATCTGATCCACACGCATGGCCATTTGGAATGGCGCCTGATCTAATTGGAATTTGGAAAGGGTAGGAGAGTTGGAAATCTGTCTCCTCAGATTCTGGTGAAGTACTACCACTGCACCATCGAGAGCATCCTTACCAAATGTATCACAGTATCGTGTGGCAACTGCTCTGTCTCCGACTGGAAAACACTGCAGAGGGTGGTGAAAACTGCCCAACGCATCATCGTTTCCTCACTCCCCTCCATTGAGTCTGTCCAGAGCAAGCGATGTCTGCGAAGGGCGCGCAGCATCGTCAAAGACTGCTCTCACCCCAATCATAGACTGTTTACCCTCCTCCCATCCGGGAGGCACTACAGGTCTTTCCGTTGCTGGACCAGCATGTCCAGGAACAGCTTCTTCCCTGTGGCTGTTACACAACTTAAGTATGCACCTTGGTGATTGCCAGTCAGCCCCCCCACCCACCCCCCCCCCCCCCCCCCCCCCCCCCACCCCCCGACACTCCTACCCCCAGAAAAATTGTAGTACTGCCACTGTATGTACATATATATATTTGCTGTTCCATTATTCTATGTTTGTTCTTCTGGGTGAGATGCTAACTGCATTTCGTTGTCTCTGTACTGTACACTGCACAATGACAATAAAGATTGAATCTGAATCTGAATCTGAGATGGAGAGAGAGGGAAAGCAAGGGTTATTTGAAGTCAATATTCATGCCGCTGCCCAAGCAGAAATGTGTGGTGCTGTTCCTCCAATTCATCCTGGGCCTGACTCTGACATTGGAGGAGGCCCAGGCCAGAGAGGTCAGTATGGGAATGGGAGGAGGAGTTACAGTGTTTAGCAATTGGGAGATGAGGTAGGTTTAGGTAGACTGAGCGCAGCCGAGGATCGAACCTGGGTCTCTGGCGTTGTGGGGCAGCAACTCTACCATATTTGTCACTGTGCCTCCCTTGTCTGTATGGAAACCCAATCACAGATTAGACAACCGGTTTGCAGAGCCAGCCGTTACATTTAGTATCACAAGGGTGAAGCAGTGTGACTATTCTCATGGGGCAGTTACGTTTTTTAATGGAAAGTCTTTCATTATCTGAACTGTCAAAAAATTAATATTATTATCAATTATTAATTGAATTAATATAGTATTAAGGCATGGAATCAAAGTCCAAATAATGCCTAGAATAATTCAATATGGTAAATGCCATTAGAGCTAAATATACAAAAGATATTTTGCAAACTATGACTTACACCCTGCACTAAGATGTAAGTTGATTGGGAAAACTCAATGACTTGTTTTCAGATGAATTTAGATTTGTACAATTAGTTTGTACTTTTGGTGATGATAACCATATAACCATATAACAATTACAGCACGGAAACAGGCCATCTCGGCCCTACAAGTCCGTGCCGAACAAATTTTTTTCCCCTTAGTCCCACCTGCCTGCACTCATACCATAACCCTCCATTCCCTTCTCATCCATATGCCTATCCAATTTATTTTTAAATGATACCAATGAACCTGCCTCCACCACTTCCACTGGGAGCACACTCCACACCGCTACCACTCTCTGCGTAAAGAAGTTCCCCCTCATATTACCCCTAAACTTCTGTCCCTTAATTCTGAAGTCATGTCCTCTTGTTTGAATCTTCCCTATTCTCAAAGGGAAAGCTTGTCCACATCAACTCTGTCTATCCCTCTCATCATTTTAAAGACCTCTATCAGGTCCCCCCCCCCCCCCCCCTTAACCTTCTGCGCTCCAGAGAATAAAGACCTAACTTATTCAACCTATATCTGTAACTTAGTTGTTGAAACCCAGGCAACATTCTAGTAAATCTCCTCTGTACTCTCTCTATTTTGTTCACATCCTTCCTATAAATGGGCGACCAAAATTGTACACCATACTCCAGATTTGGTCTCACCAATGCCTTGTACAATTTTAACATTACATCCCAGCTTCTATACTCAATGCTCTGATTTATAAAGGCTAGCATACCAAAAGCTTTCTTTACCACCCTATCTATATGAGATTCCACCTTCAAGGAACTATGCACGGTTATACCCAGATCCCTCTGTTCAACTGTATTCTTCAATTCCCTACCATTTACCATGTACGTCCTATTTTGATTTGTCCTGCCAAGGTGTAGCACCTCACATTTATCAGCATTAAACTCCATCTGCCATCTTTCAGCCCATTCTTCCAAATGGACTAAATCACTCTGTAGACTTTGGAAATCCTCTTCATTATCCACAACACCCCCTATCTTGGTATCATCTGCATACTTACTAATCCAATTTACCACACCTTCATCCAGATCATTGATGTACATGACAAACAACAAAGGACCCAACACAGATCCCTGAGGCACCCCACTAGTCACCTGCCTCCAACCCGATAAACAGCCATCCACCATTACCCTCTGGCTTCTCCCATTCAGCCACTGTTGAATCCATCTTGCTATTCCTGCATTTATACCCAACAGTTGAACCTTCTTAACCAACCTTCCATGAGGAACCTTGTCAAAGGCCTTACTAAAGTCCATATAGACAACATCCACTGCTTTACACTCGTCAATTTCCCTAGTAACCTCTTCACAAAATTCAAGAAGATTAGTCAAACATGACCTTCCAGGCACAAATCCATGTTGACTGTTCCTAATCAGACCCTGTTTATCCACATGCTTGTATATATTATCTCTAAGTATCCTTTCCATTAATTTTCCCACCACTGAAGTCAAACTAACAGGTCTATAATTGCCAGGTTTACTCTTAGAACCCTTTTTAAACAATGGAATAACATGCGCAGTACGCCAATCCACGGGGACTATTCCCGTTTCTAATGACATTTGAAATATTTCTGTCATAGCCCCGGCTATTTCTACACTAACTTCCCTCAATGTCCTAGGGAATATCCTGTCAGGACCTGGAGACTTATCCACTTTTATATTTTTCAAAAGTGTCAGTACTTCTTTTACTTTGAACCTCATAGTATCCATAGCTACTCTACTAGTTTCCCTTACCTCACATAATTCAATATCCTTCTCCTTGGTGAATACCGAAGAAAAAAAATTGTTCAATATCTCCCCCATCTCTTTTGACTCTGCAGATAGCTGTCCACTCTGTCTCTCCAATGGACCAATTTTATCCCTCGTTATCCTTTTGCTATTAATATAGCTGTAGAAACCCTTTGGATTTACTTTCACCTTACTTGCCAAAGCAACCTCATATCTTCTTTTAGCTTTTCTAATTTCTTTCTTAAGATTCTTTTTACATCCCTTATACTCCTCAAGCACCTCATTTACTTCATGCTGCCTATAATTATTGTAGATCTTCCTCTTTTTCCCGAACAAGATGTCCAATTTCCCTTGAAAACCAGGGCTCTTTCCAATTTTTACTGTTTCCTTTCAACCGAACAGGAACATAAAGATTCTGTACTCTCCTTTCTACTCAACTTAAATTTCCCCTTTAAATGTCCTCCATTTCTCTTCTACATCTTTCCCATAAAACAAAATGTCCCAGTTCACTCCTTTTAAATCATCTCGCATCGCATCAAAGTTAGCCTTTCTCCAATCAAAAATCTCAACCCTAGGTCCAGTTCTGACCCTCTCCATAATTATATTGAAACTAATGGTATTGTGATCACTGGACCCAAAGTGCTCCCCAACGCATACCTCCGCCACCTGTCCCGTCTCATTTCCTAACAGGAGGTCCAGCACTGCCCCTCCTCTAGTAGGTACCTCTATGTATTGCTGCAAAAAACTATCCTGCACACAATTTACAAACTCCAACCCATCCAGCCCATTTACAGAATGTGTTTCCCAGTCTATGTGTGGAAAGTTGAAATCTCCCACAATCACTACCTTGTGCTTACTACTAATATCTGCTATCTCCTTACATATTTGCTCTTCCAATTCTCGTTCCCCGTTTGGCGGTCTATAATACACCCCTATAAGTGTTGCTACACCTTTCCCACTTCTCAATTCCACCCAAATAGCCTCCCTAGATGAGCCCTCCAATCTATCCTGCCAAAACACTGCTGTAATATCTTCCCTGACTAGCAATGCAACACCTCCACCTCTTGCCCCTCCAATTCTATCACACCTGAAGCAACGAAATCCTGGAATATTTAGTTTCCAATCACAGCCCTCCTGCAACCACGTTTCACTGATCGCCACAACATCATACTTCCAGGTGTGTATCCAGACTCTAAGCTCATCCACCTTTCTTACAATGCTCATAGCATTAAAATATGCACATTTAAGAAAACCCCCGTCTCTTATTCTCTGTTTACTTCCTTTTTTTTCTTTGTCCTCTTGTGTCCGAGTGCTTCCCATTTCTGCTTCCTGCCTCCCATTCTGTCTACTACCTTTCGCTATTTGAGTCCCTCGCCCCAACCATTCTAGTTTAAAGTCTCCCCAGCTGCCTTTGCAAATTTCCCCGCTAGGATATTGGTCCCCCTCGGGTTCAAGTGCAACCCATCCTTTCTGTACAGGTCCCACCTTCCCCAAAAGAAGTCCCAATGATCCAGGAACTCGAATCCCTGCCCTCTGCACCAGTCTTTCAGCCACGCATTTATCCTCCACCTCGCTCCATTCCTACTCTCACTGTCACGTGGCACAGGCAGTAATCCTGAGATTGTTACCTTTTTGGTCCTTTTTCTTAACTCTCCTCCCAACTCCATAAATCCTCCCTTCAGGACCTCTTCCCTTTTTTGCCTATGTCATTGGTACCTATATGTACCACGACCTCAGGCTCCTCTCCCTCTGATTTATGGATATCTTGGATGCGTTGAGACACGTCCGAGACCTTGGCACCAGGGAGGCAGACCATCATCCTGGTCTCCCGACTGCGTCCACAGAATCGCCTATCCAACCCCCTAACAATAGAGTCCCCAATTACTATTGCCCTCTTTTTTTCCCTACCTTTTGGAGCAACAGGGCTGGTCTCTGTGCTGGAGACCCGTCCACTGTCACTACCCCCGGGTAGGCTGTCACCCCCATCCGTACTCAAACAGGAGTACTTATTTGCGAGGTGTAACGACATTGGAGTACTCACTCGTTCCTGCCTCTGCCCCTTGCCCTTCCTTAACGTGACCCACATGTCTCTCTCCCGTGGTTTTGGAGTGACCACCTCTCTATAACTCCCCTCTATGACCTCCTCACTCTCCCTGATCAGAGCGAGGTCATCGAGCTGCTGCTCCAGGATCCTAATACGGTCCCTTAGGAGCCCCATCTCGCTGCACCTTGTGCAGATGTGGACATCTGGAGGGCCATCCGACACCATGACCTCCCACATCTGACATCCAGAACAGTATACTGCTCTGACTGTCATTCTCCTGCCTTACCCTGGATCTGATACCAATATAATACAATAGAAACTGTTGGGAGAAATCAGCAGGTATCTGACACACAACAGCTGCTCCCTCGTGACCTTTAAACTGCACCTTTATTATATAAACAAAAAGCACTGTACCTTTAGCCCACTGTACCCTTGGCTCACTGCACCTTTACTAAAGCACTGCACCTTTAACCCACTGTACCCTTGGCTCACTGTACCTTTACTAAAGCACTGTACCTTTAGCTCACTGCACCTTTAGCTCACTGCACCTTTAGCCCACTGTACCTTTAGCCCACTGTACCTTTACTAAAGCACTGCACCTTTAACCCACTGTGCCTTTACTAAAGCACTGCACCTTTAACCCACTGTGACTTTACTAAAGCACTGCACCTTTAACCAGAAAGCACAAATGCTAACCTGAGGTTGCACCCAATCAGCTGCTTCCTCTAGTCTGCTTCCACCAATCAGCGGCTTCCACCAGAACCCTCCCTATGGAGTGTGGAACGTTATGGATTTCGGTAAAAGTCCTGACCCTCCTCCACTGCTCTCCAACGGTCCTGGGCCTCTGTGAAAACAAGCCCCGCGCCCGATTTAAGTACTCACCGCCCTGACCCTCCTCTACTGCTCTCCGACGGTCCTGGGCCTCTGTCAAGATCAGAAAATGTTATTCTTCAACATAACTTGTTATATTTCTCATTTATCCTTTTTTGCAGAACATATTAATCAGGATGCTTGCCAGTAATTGGCACCATTGTTAGCAAGCGCGAGAGTAACCAGTGATACCTGGGTTACATTTGTGCTCATCTGGAAGTGAACTCTTCAATCATTTGCAGGTATTCCATCCCTTAATCTTAAATGTTGCCCCTTTCATTCTGAAATGTGTGCATCCACATTTAGCTAAATGGGAGGATTCAATGTACATGCTGTTAGGTTGTAAATTACCCAAGTGTAATATAAGGTGTTATTTCACTTTTGAGTGTGGCCTCACTCTTATTGATGGAGGTGGCCTAGGATTGGAGGGTCACTCAATTAAGAGGGGGTTCAAAGAGCCTAGCACCCAGGACATCTGGTGGACCTTGGTCGACTGAGCGCATGTATTTGGTGGATCAGTCGCCTGATCTGTACTTGTTTTTGCCGATGGTAGGAGACCACATCGGGAGGCTGAGTGTTGTGGATGGGGTTGGACGACGTGCGTGTGAGACCCTGCCTCAATAGACAATATCAAATAGACAATAGGTGCAGGAGAACGAACCAGACTGATACCTGTGATGTGAGGACTTTCATATGAAGAAAGACTGGATAGACTCGCCTTGTACTCGCTAGAATTTAGAAGATTGAGGGGGGATCTTATAGAAACTTACAAAATTCTTAAGGGGTTGGACAGGCTAGATGCAGGGAGATTGTTCCCAATGTTGGGGAAGTCCAGGACAAGGGGTCACTGTTTAAGGATCAAGGGGAAATCCTTTAGGACCGAGATGAGAAAGACATTTTCCACACAGAGAGTGGTGAATCTGTGGAATTCGCAGCCGTAGAAGGTAGTTGAGGCCAGTTCATTGGCTATATTTAAGAGGGAGTTAGATGTGGCCCTTGTGGCTAAAGGTACAGGATACTGAGTTGGATGATCAGCCATGCAGGCTCGAAGGGTCGAATGGCCTACTCCTGCACCTATTTTCTATGTTTCGAGCCAGCACCGTCATTCAATGTGATCATTGCTGATCATCCCCAATCAGTACCACGTTCCAGCCTTCTCCTCATATCCGCTGACTCCACTATCTTTAAGAGCCCTATCTAGCTCTCTCTAGAAAGTATCCAGAGAAATGGCCTCCACCACCCTGTGAGGCAGAGAATTCCAGACACTCACAATTTGCTCTGTGTGAAAAAGTGTTTCATCATCTCCGTTCTAAATGGCTTACCCCTCATTCTTAAAGTGTGGTCCCTGGTTCTGGACTCCCCCAACATCAGGAACATGTTTCCTGACTTTAACGTGTCCAAACCCTTTGTAATCTTATACTTTAAAGATTATAATATAATGTGGAACTGGATTATAATATAATCTTGTAGTTCCTCAGCCCTGTACTACTCCTTTCTATCCCCTTCCCCAAATCTCCCCTCTCCCCTGCCACCTCCCTTTGGCCTACATCTGAGATACTTCTCACACTCTTCCACACATCAATAACTTTCAATTCCTAGGCCCCCATTCCCTCATCTTCACCATGCACCTTGTACATTAGATGGGAATGTACTAGGCGTGTTTAGTAAGTTTTCAGATGATACTAAAGTGAGCAGCTTTATACACAGTGAAGGTGGTTATCAAAAATTACAGCAGGATGTTGATCAGCTGGGCAAGTGGGCTGAAGAATGGCTAATGGTGCTTAATGCAGGTAATTGTGAGGTTTGCATTGTGAATTTAACCAGAGTAGGATGAATGGTGGGGCTCTGAGAAATGTGGAGCAGGGGGCTTCTAGTACAGCTAAACGGTTCTCTGAATGTGGCATCACAGGTAGCTAAGGTGGTAAAGAAAACTTTGTTACATTGGCCGTCATCAGTCAGGGTGTTGAGTATAGAAGTTGGACAATATGATGCGATTGTGCAAGACATTAGTGAGCCTACATTTAGAGCATTGTGTTCAATTTTGGTCAGGGATACCATCAAGCTGGAAAGAGTCCAGAGGAGATTTACGAGGTTGTTGCCAGAACTTGAGGGCTTGATCTCGACGAGTGAATCTAGGGTGAGATGGAATCGAGGTATTTGGAGATTAGTTGAGTGCAGCAGTGAGAAACAATGGGTTAGACAAGCCTGTCCAATCTGTGGATTTTGGGACTGAGACCATAAGGTTGGAGTTGTGGATGGGAAATCAGCAGCGGCGATGACTCACCCAAACCACCACCTCCCTCCCCAGGTACTTTCTCCAAGAACCAGAGGGAATGTAACACTGATCCCTATACTTGCTCACATCCATCCAGGAATCCCAAAGTGCTTCCAGGTGAGACAGGGTATCACATGCACCTCCTCTAACCTCTACTGCATTCTGTGCTCCTGATGTGGCCTCCTTTACTTCTTTACCAAGACCAAAGATGGTTATTTACTTCTTCACCAAGACCAAGATGGTTATTCCCAGATCCCTCTGTTCAACTGTATTCTTCAATTCCCTACCATTTACAATGTACGTCCTATTTTGACTTATCCTTCCAAGGTGTAGCACCTCACATTTATCAGCATTAAACTCCATCTGCCATCTTTCAGCCCATTCTTCCAAATGGACTAAATCACTCTGTAGACTTTGGAAATCCTCTTCATTATCCACAACACCCCCTATCTTGGTATCATCTGCATACTTACTAATCCAATTTACCACACCTTCATCCAGTTCATTGATGTACATGACAAACAACAAAGGACCCAACACAGATCCCTGAGGCACCCCACTAGTCACCTGCCTCCAACCCGACAAACAGCCATCCACCATTACCCTCTGGCTTCTCCCATTTAGCCACTGTTGAATCCATCTAGCTACTCCTGCATTTATACCCAACAGTTGAACCTTCTTAACCAACCTTCCATGAGGAACCTTGTCAAAGGCCTTACTAAAGTCCATACAGACAACATCCACTGCTTTACCCTCGTCAATTTCCCTAGTAACCTCTTCAAAAAATTCAAGAAGATTAGTCAAACATGACCTTCCAGGCACAAACCATAGAAACATAGAAACATAGAAATTAGGTGCAGGAGTAGGCCATTCGGCCCTTCGAGCCTGCACCGCCATTCAATATGATCATGGCTAATCATCCATGGCTGATCATTCAAATCCATGTTGACTGTCCCTAATCAGACCCTGTTTATCCAGATGCTTATATATATTATCTCTAAGTATCTTTTCCATTAATTTGCCCACCACTGAAGTCAGACTAACAGGTCTATATTGTATTGTATGGTATTGTATATCTTTATTGTCATTTCCTGAGTATTCGCATACCCAGAGGAAACAAAAAAACGTTGCTCAACCAGTGTCCATTCAGTGTGCATGAAAAATAAATAGAAATAAAAAATACATGTATCATGAACAAATTTAACACTCTACTAAACATTCAACAGGCGTTCCGACCGGCAGCGGCACAACAGTGGCTCTGCTGCAGTGTGTCCAGGTTGGGGGTTTGTGTGCGATACTTGGCAGGGGGCAAAGTCCATTTAGCAGTCTTAAAGCCTGTGGGAAGAAGCTGAGGAGCATCCTGCTGGTTTTGCAGCTAATGCTCCTGTACCTCTTCCCAGATGGCAGGATGGAAAAAATGTCATGCGATGGGTGGTAAGGGTCTTTGATGATGGAGATGGCTCTGTTGATACATCTCTTCCTGTATATGTCCAGCAGGAAGGGGAGGGGAGCACCAATAATCCTGCTGGCGGTCTTCACTATCCTGTCTAGTTGGTGCCGTTCGTACGCCTTGCAGCTCCCGAACCAGGAAGTGATGCCGTAGGTCAATGTGCTCTCGACAGTCCCCCTATAAAAAGTCCGTAGGTGTGTAGTGGGGAGGCCTGCTTTACGTAGTCTTCGGAGAGGGTGTAGTCGCTGCTGGACTCTCTTGACCAGAGCTGTGGTGTTGGCCGTGGACGTCAGGTCATCAGACAGATGTAGTCCTAGGAACTTCATGCTGCTGACCCTTTCCACATCAGCTCCGTCGATGTGCAGAGGTGTATGGTGTTGTTTCCCCGCCCTCCTGAAGTCAAACACCATCTCCTTAGTTTTTCCCACGTTAAGAATGAGGTTGTGGGATTTGCACCAACCTGTGAGCAGCTCCACCTCCATCCTGTAAGCCGATTCATCATTGTCACTGATGAGACCCACCACTGTTGTGTCATCAGCGAACTTGTTGATGAAGTTGTTATTGAGTCTGGCAGTACAGTCGTGTGTCAGCAGACTAAACAGCAGGGGGCTTAGGACACAGACTTGGGGTGAGCCAGTGCTCACGGCTATGGTTTTTGATGTCCTACTGCCCACCCTGACTGTCTGCTGCCGTTGCGACAGAAAGTTCAGGACCCAGTTGCATGTGCCAGCATCAACCCCCAATAGCTAGGTTTTGCTAGGTTTACTCTTAGAACCCTTTTTAAACAATGGAACAACATGCGCAGTACGCCAATCCTCAGGGATATTCCCGTTTCTAATGACATTTGAAATATTTCTGTCATAGCCCCAGCTATTTCTACACTAACTTCCCTCAATGCCCTAGGGATATCCTGTCGGGACCTGGAGACTTATCCACTTTTATATTTTTCAAAAGTGTCAATACTTTTACTTTGAAACTCATAGTATTCATAGCTACTCTACTAGTTTCCCTTACCTCACATAATTCAATAACCTTCTCCTTGGCGAATACCGAAGAAAATAAATGGTTCAATATCTCCACCATCTCTTTTGGCTCTGCAGATAGCTGTCCATATGAAATATGACATGTCCTGACATTATATGAATAATGAACCAATATGAAAGTCCTGACATTCCAGGAATCAGCCTAATTCACTTTTATATCTTCAGTATTAAAAAAGCTATATCCATTTTCATACTCCGAAATTAGCACTTTGTTCCCTATTGCTTTTTCATTGACTTACAGTGCATTCAGAAAGTATTCAGACCCTTTCACTTTTTCCACATTTTGTTATGTTACAGCCTTATTCTAAAATCAATTAGATTTTTTTTTTAATTATCAATCTACACACAAAACCCCATAATAAAAATACGAAAACAGGTGTTTAGAAATTTTTGCAAAGTAATTAAAAATAAATAACTGAAATATCACATTTACATAAGTATTCAGACCCTTTACTTAGTACTTTGTTGAGGCACCTTTGGCAGCGATTACAGCCTCAAGTCTTCTTGGGTATGACGCTACAAGCTTGGCACACCTGTATTTGGGTATTTTCTCCCATTCTTCTCTGCAGA
The DNA here is from genome assembly GCA_036785375.1 of Leucoraja ocellata. Classification (NCBI taxonomy): domain Eukaryota; kingdom Metazoa; phylum Chordata; class Chondrichthyes; order Rajiformes; family Rajidae; genus Leucoraja; species Leucoraja ocellata. The sequence goes on from JAWMAR010001809.1 coordinate 87,047, forward strand.
TCCTCTTAAGCTCTGTCAGGTTGGATGGGGAGCGTCGATGCACAGTTATTTTCAAGTCCCTCCAGAGATTTTCGATCGGGTTCAAGTCCAGGCTCTGGCTGGGCCACTCAATGACATTCACATACTTGCCATGACGCCTGCACTGTCTTGGCTGTGTGCTTAGGGTTGTTGTCCTGTTGGAAGGTGAATCTCCGCCCCTGTCCGAGATCCTGAACGCTCTGGAGCAGATTTTCATCAAGGATCTCTCTGTACTTTGCTCCATTCATCTTTCCCTCGATCCTGACTAGTCTCTCAGTTCCTGCCACTGAAAAACATCCCCACAGCATGATGCTGCCACCACCATGCTTCACCCTAGGTATGGTATTGGCCAGGTGATGAGCGGTGCCTGGGTTCCTCCAGAAGTTACGCTTGGCATTCAGGCCAAAGAGTTCAATCTTGGTTTTATCAGACCAGAGAATCTTGTTTAGGTGTGTTTTGGCAAACTCCAAGCGGGCTGCCATGTTCCTTTTAATGAGGAGTGGCTTCCGTCTGGCCACTCTACCATAAAGGCCTGATTGGTGGAGTGCTGCAGATATTGTTGTCCTTCTGGAAGTTTCTCCCATCTCCACAGAGGAACTCTGGAGCTCTGTCAGAGTGACCATCGGGTTCTTGGTCACCTCCCTGATCAAGGCCCTTCTACCCCGATTGCTCAGTTTGGCCGGGCGGCCAGCTCTATGAAGAGTCCTGGTGGTTCCAAAGTTCTTCCATTTAAGAATGACGGAGGCCACTGTGCTCTTCGGGACCTGCAATGCTGCAGAAATTGTTTTATACCCTTCCCCAGATCTGTGTCTCGACACAATCCTGTCTCGGTGGTCTACGGACAATTCCTTCATCTTCATGGCTTGGTTTTTGCTCTGACATGCACTGTCAACTGTGGACCTTATATAGACAGGTGTGTGCCTTTCCAAATCATGTCCAATCAATTTAATTTACCACTGGTGGACTCCAATCAAATTGTAGAATCATTTCAAGGATAATCAATGGAAACAGGATGAACCTAAGCTCAAATTTGAGTGTCATAGCAAAGGGTCTGAATACTTATGTAAATGTGATATTTCAGTTATTTCTTTTTAATTACTTTGCAAAAATTTCTAAACACCTGTTTGCGCTTTTTTACTATGGGGTATTGTGTGTGTAGATTGATGATAAACAAATGAATTTAATCTATTTTAGAATAAGGCTGCAACGTAACAGAATGTGAAAAAAGTGAAGGGGTCCGAATACTTTCTGAATGCACTGTAACTCAAAAGCTGTGATTGAGGACAGTCAAAAGCCCATAACTTTTTTAAAAATTAAGGGAATTGAATGAAATTTTCAGTTATTATAGATTGAAGCATTCTGAAACAAATATGAAACAATCTTACTTGGATGACCTGAAAATAAAGCATATAATTAGTTATCAGTCTGAAGAAGGGTTTGGCCCGAAACGTTACCTATTTCCTTCGCTCCATAGATGCTGCTGCACCCGCTGAGTTTCTCCAGCATTTTTGTGTATTAGTTAGTTACTCAATTGTAGCTACTTACAAAATTCAATTACTAGATCTAAACATATATCAATTTCTTAAGAAAGGGTTAACATTTTTAAATAGCCTAAGTATCCAAATAACATTCACACAAGAATTCGCAATATAACATGCTTTTTAAATCTCATTGTCATGAATTTATAGGCCATATGGAAGGAATTTAGTGTTTAATTCCCGTAAATTAATGGCCATTTTAATCATCTTGTGAGTGAAATTTTGTGGAACGCGATCGCTTGGAACGTTTGCAGTGAATTTAAACCCCATATCGGCACGAAAAACACAGCCGGTTTGTTTAATTACATAATCACATTTTCGCTGATTAAATTTTGATTAAAGTAATCCTAAGAAAGCAAGTTTATATGTAAAATAAACGACTTACCCTATGTTTTGTCCTGTACGGAAGACCCGTCCCGTTGACGGCGTTAGAAGTCGCTTTTTTATTTTACTCCAGCGATTTAATTGTCCCGCGGTTTAAAAAAAAAAAAATTCACAGAACGGCAGTCAGAACGATTATACACCATTAGGTAGTAGCCCGGGAAGATATATATCGGACAGGCAGGAGAAAACGGCATTATAACCCCACCCACCCTCTCAAAGGGCCAAAGTCGCGCACACGGCCAGTGACAGAACTGCAGCGCCGCTGAAGGTAAGTTTTGTAACATACCAACTAGGAATAATGATTCTAAATCTGCTGTGATGACATTACACAAGGCATATCATAAGAACCACATGAATCACCAGGCTGCCTTTTAAACCCATGTCCATAAAGTTTTGAGTCTAATTGTTGTAGCTGTGCTATTGTGGCTTTTTGTTAATGTTTATTCTTGAAATAAAAACATAATTCATTATGCTAAAAGAAAAAAAATACAGAAAGAACCATGATAAAATTAAAATTCCATTGAAATTTTAATAAAATTCAGTAAAATTTATAAAAGCATTACTCCAAAATTGATTAAACTAAGATCCACAGGTATGAGCTCTGGCTAAATTATGGAAACAAATCTCATGTGCAACAGAAATTAAAAGTAAATGCAAAGGCAGTTAAGTTTGCTACAAAAGTACAGACCTAAAATGTATTAATAACGTCCTTAGGACCAGAATTGCTTCTGTCAGATCCTCTTTCACTGAAGCCCTTAAATCAGACATAAGTAATAATGGTGAATTTTGATGGCAGAAAAGGATTGGTCCAAGTCAGCATGGATTTATGAAGGGGAAATCCTGCTTGACTAATCTGGAATTTTTTGAGGATGTGACAAATAGAGCCAGTGGATGTAGTGTATCTGGACTTTCAGAAAGCCTTTGATACGGCCCCACACAGGAGATTAGTGGGCAAAATTAGAGCACATGGTATTGGAGGTAGGGTATTGACATGGATAGAGAATTAGTTGGCAGACAGGAAACAAAGAGTAGGAATAAACAGGTCCGTGTCAGAATGGCAGGCAGTGGCGAGAGGAGTGCTGCAAAGCTCGGTGCTGGGACCGCAACTATTTACAATATATATTAATGATTTAGATGATGGAGTTAAAAGTAACATTAGCAAATTTGTGGATGACACAAAGCTGAGTGGTAGTGTGAACTGCGAAGAGGATGCTGGGAGGTTGCAGGGTGACTTGGACAGGTTCAGTGAGTGAGCAGATGCATGGCAGATGCAGTATAATGTAAATAAATGAGGTTATCCACTTTGGCGGCAAGAACGAGGAGTCAGATTATTATCTCAATGGTGTCAGATTAGTAAAAAGGGAAGCCCAACGCGACCTGGGTGTCCTTGTACACCAGTCACTGAAACTAGACATGCAGGTGTAGCAGACTGAAGAAAACTAATGACATGTTGGCCTTCATAACAAGAGGATTTGAGTATAGGAGTAAAGAGGTCCTTCTGCAGTTGTACAGGGACCTGGTGAGACCACATCTGGAGTATTGTGTGCAGTTTTAGTCTCCTAATTTGAGGAAGGACATACTTGCTATTGAGGCAGTACAGAGTAGGTTCACCACGTTAATCCCCGGGATGGTGGGGCTGTCATATAAGCAAAGATTGAAAATACTGGGCTAGTATTCATTGGACTTTCTGATGAGAGGGATCTTATAGAAACGCATAAAATTATAAAAGGACTGGACAAGCTAGATGCAGGAAAATGTTCCCATTGTTGAGGCCACAGTCTGAATAAAGTGGAGGCCATTTAAAACTGAGATGAGAAAAAAACTTTTTCACCCAGAGTTGTGAATTTGTGCTATTCTCTGCCACAGTAGGCAGTGGAGGCCAATTCATTGGATGAATTTAAAAGAGAGTTAGATAGAGCTCTTGGGGCTAGCGGAATAATGGGATATGGGGAGAAGGCAGGCACGGTTTACTGATTGTGGATGATCAGCCATGATCACAATAACCATATAACCATATCACAATTACAGCACGGAAACAGGCCATCTCGGCCCTACAAGTCCGTGCCGAACAATTATTTTCCCTTAGTCCCACCTGCCTCCACTCATACCATAACCCTCCATTCCCTTCTCATCCATATGCTTATCCAATTTATTTTTAAATTATACCAACGAACCTGCCTCCACCACTTCCACTGGAAGCTCATTCCACACTCTGAGTAAAGAAGTTCCCCCTCATGTTACCCCTAAACTTCTGTCCCTTCATTCTGAAGTCATGTCCTCTAGTTTGAATCTTCCCTATTCTCAAAGGGAAAAGCTTGTCCACATCAACTCTGTCTATCCCTCTCATCATTTTAAAGACCTATCAAGTCCCCCTTAACCTTCTGCGCTCCAGAGAATAAAGACCTAACTTATTCAACCTTATTCATTCACCAACAATGAATGGTGGTGCTGGCTCGAAGGGCCAAATGGCCTCCTCCTGCACCTATTTTCTATGTTTCTATGCCCCATCTACACAATTCACTCTATCTATTCCACTCCACATTTTATGTACTTGCAGGGCTTTTATACAATAATATTGGTTATTAATTTATTGAATTTTTGTTTATTGCACGGTATCTATGTATATTGGGTCAATAGGCCTGTAAATCTGTACTGTAAAAATATAATTGTATGTAATTGTCAGTCCATATGACATCCAAGGAAAGATAGCTGAATGGATAGAAAATTGGCTTCAAGGAAAGATGGTGGAAGGTTGCTTCTCGGACTGGAGGCCTGTCACTAGTGGTGTACCTCAGGGTTCGGTGCTGGGCCCGTTACTGCTTATCATCTACATCAATGATTTGGATAAGAACATACAGGGCAAGATTAGCAAGTTTGCTGATGATACGAAAGTGGATAGTTTTGCAGATGATTGTGAAAAATTGCAGCAGGATCTGGATCGATTGGCCAGGTGGGCTTAGGACTTGTTGATGGAATTTAATACAGAGAAATGTGAGATGTTGAAATTTGGGAAGTCTAACATGGGCAGGACCTACACAGTGAATAGTAGGCCACTGGGTAGTGTTGTAGAGCAGAGGGATCTATGAAGATAGGAACATAGTTCATTGAAAGTGGCATCACTGGTAGATAAGGTGGTCAAAAAAGGCTTTTGGCACATTGGCCTTTATCAGTCAGAGTACTGAATTATAGAAATTGGGCGATCATGTTGCAGTTTTATAAGACATTGGTGAGGCCACATTTAGAGTTTTGTGTTCAATTTTGGTCACTATGTTATAGGAAACATGTCGTCAAGCTGGAAAGGGCACGGATAATATTTACGAGGATGTTTAAGAAGGAACTGCAGTTACTGGAAAATCGAAGGTAGACGAAAATGCTGGAGAAACTCAGCAGGTGAGGCAGCACTTATGGAGCGAAGAAAATATGCAATGTTTTAGGCCAAAACCCTTCGTCTGTGTCTGAAGAAGGGTTTTGGCCCGAAACGTTGCCTATTTCCTTCACTCCATAGATGCTGCCTCACCCGCTGAGTTTGTCCAGTATTTTTGTCTACTTTACGAGGATGTTGCCAGGTCTAGAGTGTCTGAAGTATAGGGAGTGGTTGTGTAGGCTAGGACTCTATTCCTTGGAGCACAGGAGGATGAGGGGTGATGAGTAAAATCATGAGAGGAATAGATCGGATAGATGCACAGTCTCTTGTTCATTCCACCTATTATTGTGGATAATTGACCTAAACGTCGCGTGTGGGAGAGATGCCTGCTGTGTTTTTAAAAACAGATTATTTTGTGATCGAAATTCAATTGCAGGTACATAGCTCCTTGAAAGTGGTGTCCCAGGTAGACAAGGTGGTCAAGAAGGCTTTTGGTACATTGTCCTTCATCAGTCAGAGCATTGAGTATTGTGTTCCGTTTTGGTCACCGTATTATAGGAAAGATGTTGACAATCTGGAAAGGATGGGCAAGGTGGGCCGAATGGCCTCTTTCCATGTTTTGTGAAAAAAACATTGAATAAAATGAAGAAATTGAAGAATACAGAATAATTGAAATAAGAAAAAACATTGAATAAAATGAAGAAATTGGATGTTATTTGCATCTTGTTCACCACGGACATTGTGGGCTGAAGGGCCCATTCCTGTACTGGACTGTTCTATGCTCTATACTATTCCATAACAAAGGCTATATTCTACAACAATATGCTATATTCTCTTCTAGAATAACTATGATATTTATATTCTTATATATGTCATAAGTGATCAGAATAGAATTAGGCCATCATGCTACTCCACCATTCAATCATGGCTGATCTCTCTCCCTGCTAACCCTATTCTCCTGCCTTCTCCCCATAACCCCTGACCCCCGTACTAAACAAGAATCTATCTTCACCTTAAAAATACCCACTGACTTGGCCTCCACCAACCTTCTTTGGCAATCTTCTTCTTCTCATAAATACCACAGATTCACCACAATCTGACGAAAGAAATGCCACCTCATCTCTTTCCTTAAAGAAAGTCCTTTAATTCTGAGGCTTTCGACAATAGACAATAGGTGGAGGAGTAGGCCATTCGGCCCTATGAGCCAGCACCGTCATTCAACGTGATCATGGCTGACCATCCACACTCAGTACCCATTCCTGCATTCTCTTCATATCCCTTAACTCTGCTATCCTGAAGAGTTCTATCTAAATCTCTCTTGAAAGCATCTAGAGAACCGGCCGCTACCGCCCTCTGAGGCAGATAACTCCACACACTCACAACTCTCTGTGTGAAAAAGTGTTTCCTCATCTACGTTCTAAATGGCTTACACCTTATTCTTAAACTATGGCCCCTGGTCTGGACTTCCCCAACATAGGGAAGATGTTTGCTGCCTCAAGCGTGTCCAAACCGTTAATAATCGTGTATGTTTCAGTAAGATGCCCTCTCATCCTTCTAAATTCCAGCGTATACAAGCCCAGCCGCTACATTCTATCAACATACGACAGTCCCGCCATCTAGGGAATTAACCTCGCGAACCTACGCTGCACTCCCTCAATAGCAAGAATGTCCTTCCTCAAGTTTGGAGACCAAAACTGCAGTGTGAGAGAGACAGAGACAGACAGAGACAGACAGAGAGACACAGAGAGACAGAGGGACAGAGAGAGGGAGTGAGGCATAGAGAGAGAGAGAGAAACAGAGAGAGACAGTGAGTGACAGAGAGAGGCAGAGAGTGAAAGACAGAGAGAGAGAGAGCGACAGAGGGAGAGAGAGAGAGAGTCACAGAGAGACGTAGAGAGAGAGAGAGAGAGAGAGACTGAGGGAGAGACAGAGAGAGAGACAGAGAGGGGAAGATGGAGAGAGAGAGAGACAGAGAGAGACACAGAGAGAGGGAGAGAGAGGGAGAGAGACAGAGAGAGAGAGTGACTCAGCGGGTCAGGCAGCATCTGTGGAGAAGATAGACACAAAGTGCTGGAGTAATTCAGCAGGTCAGACAGCAACTGTGGAGAGAATGAATGGGTGACATTTTGGGTCGAGACCCTTCTTTGGTTTAATTTAGTTTAGAGATGAAGCGTGGAAACAGGTCTTTCAGTCCACGGAGTCCGCGCCGACCAGCGATCACCCCGTACACTAGCACATCCTATGCACATTATGGACAATTTAACAATTTAACAGCTCTCAGGGGTTGCGGCAGCTCTGGCGGACCCATGCCGGCAAGCAACTGCTCCCACTGTGACAAGAGAGCATGGGGGATGCAGGAGCACCAGCGGCTACACACCGGAGAGAGACCCTTTGTGTGCGCTGAGTGTGGCAAGGGTTTCATCCACATGTCCAGCCTGTGGCAGCACCGGCAAACCCACAGTGGTGAGCGTCTCTTACCCTGCCTGTTCTGTGGTAAGGGCTTCACCCACCTTCACGACCTGCTGGAGCACCGTCAAGTTCACACCGGCCAGCGCCCATTCACCTGCCTGCTCTGTGGCAAGGCCTTTGCCTGCTCCTCCAGTCTGCTGGCACACCGCCACGTGGATAGGCGCTGTTTAGGCAAACACAAAATGGTGGAAAGAATGGGTAATAACCATATAACAACTACAGCACGGAAACAGGCCATCTCGGCCCTACAAGTCCATGCCGAACAATTATTTTCCCTTAGTCCCACCTGCCTGCACTCATACCATAACCCTCCATTCCCTTCTCATCCATATGCCTATCCAATTTATTTTTAAATGATACCAATGAACCTGCCTCCACCACGTCCAATGGAAGCTCATTCCACACCGCTACCACTCTCTAAGTAAATAAGTTCCCCCTCATGTTACTCCTAAACTTCTGTCCCCTAATTCTGAAGTTGTGTCCTCTTGTTTGAATCTTCCCTATTCTCAAAGTAATGTTTCGGGTCGTTTCTTCAGTCACCCATTCCTTCTCTCCAGAGATGCTGCCTGTCCCTCTGAGTTACTCCAGCACTTTGTGTCCCTTTTTGTAAACTAGCACCTGCAGTTCCTTGTTCTTAAACCATTCTGGTTAACCATCTCTGCACCTTCTCCAAAGCCCAGCTGCAACATTCTCTCAACATATGACAGTCCCGCCATCCCGGGAATTAACATTGTAAACCTACGCTGGGCACCCTCAATAGCAAGAATGTCCTTCCTCAACTTGGAGACCAAAACTGCACACAATACTCCAAGTGTAGTCTCACTAGTGCTTTGTACAACAGTTCCTCTTGTTATAAAGGCCAACATGCCATTCGCTTTCTTCACTGTCTGCTGTACTATTTGGCGGTCTCTGTGTCCTCCTACAACATTCTCTGGGGCTCTGCTGCCATTTACAGTGTAAGTCTCGCTGCTGCTGCACTGATTTAACTTCCCACTTTGCACTTGTCGAAGTTAATTTCAATCTGCCATTATTCCTTGGCCCACATTTCCAGTTGATCTAGACCCTGCTGCAATTTCAGAGAGTAAGTCAGTCGCTTGATTTTAAAGTCCAGTACATCACCAATTTTGCTGCTGCTGCTGTCTACAAACTTACTGAGAGAGGGGGGGGGGGGGGGGGGGAAATTGTATGAGGGCACAATTCTCTGAAAGTGATAACACACACAGATAGACAGAAGCAGCAGCAGCAGCAGGTCAAGTTCGCCTGCCTTCATCAACAGTAAGACCATTGAGTACACGAGTTAGTTGGGATATCATGTTAGAGAGAGCTGTACGGAAGATGTCGGTGCATGTGCATGTAGGGCAATATTTGGGGAGTGTGGTGTGATATTCTGGTTCCCATAACTACATATGTGATATTCTGGATTCCATAACATACATTGTGAGAAGCAGTGAGTGGTGAAAAGATCCATTTATTAGTGCTATAGTGAGTGGGCGCTTCTGCGAGCAGTGCTTCCCAAATTTCTGGGAATTTGATGGTATTTCCCACAAAGATCCTATAGCGGAGCAAGATAGACCACTCCTGCTAAATGCAATGGGCTGACGTGTAGTACACAACGGAATGGAACATGGGCCTTTTTTTCATACATTTCCGTAACCGGACCTGACCCGAACCGACTCGCAGCGTAATCAACGTTGCGGCGGAACAGTTTGTGTTAATAAATTAAAATTCTGAAAATGAGGAGAAAATATTTACCAAATTATTTTTATTTTTACGAGAATGTTTCCATAACCGGCTTCCGTCTCCACACTTTCATCCTATGGGATCTTTGGTGTGTAGACGGAAGCCGGTTACGGAAATGGGGCTGAAAATTACCCATGAATCTGTCCATGACCGTACTATGTATTTTTCATCGAGTGATCTATCTTTGATAAATTTCCGGGAATTTGATGGTATTTCCAGGCCTGGGAAGCCTTCCCCAACGGCACACGTGGATACCAGGCCCACTGTACACACGTGGATACTGGGCCCACTGCACACGTGTGGATACCGGGCCCACTGCACACACGTGGATACCGGGCCCACTGCACACGTGCGGATACCGGGCCCACTGCACACACGTGGATACCGGGCCCACTGCACACACGTGTGGATACCGGGCCCACTGCACACACGTGGATACCGGGCCCACTGCACACACGTGGATACCGGGCCCACTGCACACACGTGGATACCGGGCCCACTGCACACACGTGGATACCGGGCCCACTGCACACACGTGGATACCGGGCCCACTGCACACACGTGGATACCGGGCCCACTGCACACACGTGGATACCGGGCCCACTGCACACACGTGGATACCAGGCCCACTGTACACACGTGGATACTGGGCCCACTGCACACGTGTGGATACCGGGCCCACTGCACACACGTGGATACCAGGCCCACTGCACACACGTGTGGATACCGGGCCCACTGCACACACGTGGATACCAGGCCCACTGTACACACGTGTGGATACCGGGCCCACTGCACACACGTGGATACCAGGCCCACTGCACACACGTGGATACCGGGCCCACTGCACACACGTGGATACCGGGCCCACTGCACACACGTGGATACCGGGCCCACTGCACACGCGTGGGAAGACGGAGTCCCTTCCACTCACCGGTGCCATTTTCAATTGTGACGCGGCTGACGGGCCTCCCCCAACAGCGCAGGTGCGGATGGTCGTAAATATACTTACTTAGTGTTCCCAAATCATCCCGCGGGCCGGATTGGATCCCTGTGCAGGATCACATTGAATGGCAGTACTGACTCGAAGGGCCAAATGTCCTCTTCCTGCACCTTTTGTTTATTTGCATCTCCCTGTGCGTGCGCAGTGGGCCCCGTATCCACGCGTGCATAGTTGGAGAAGGCTTACCTGGTATCCGGGCCGGGAAATCTCCCCAAAATTATTTAATTTCCCAAAAATTACCCAAAGACAACCAGAAATTCCCGAATTTCGGGTAATTTCCTTCAAAGTGGAAATGCAGTCTGTGTGTGTGTGTGAGTGAGAGCGGCCATTGTGATGTGACGTGGGCTTTGTCTGGACCAATCGCTGTCTTGTGTCGCTGACTGACAAGTGGCCGGACCAATCGCGGCCCCGGAAATCACCAGAAGTCCCTCCCCTGACTCGCAGCGGAAGTGCGCCTCTGACCAATCAGGGAATCTGACCAACCACAATCCGGCTCGCCTCCAGATCAACATCCAATCACAGCGCTCTGTATCTCCAAACTAAACCGGAACTGGGGGTTGATGCTGGCACATGCAACTGGGTCCTGAACTTCTATCGCAACGGCAGCAGACAGTCAGGGTGGGCAGTAGGACATCAAAAACCATAGCCGTGAGCACTGGCTCACGCCAAGGCTGCTGACACACGACTGTACTGCTAGACTCAACAACAACTTCATCAACAAGTTCGCTGATGACACGACAGTGGTGGGTCTCATCAGTGACAATGATGAGTCGGCGTACAGGATGGAGGTGGAGCTGCTCACGGGTTGGTGCAAATCCCACAACCTAATTCTCAACGTGGGAAAAACTAAGGAGATGGTGGTTGACTTCAGGAGGGCAGGAAAACAACACCATACACCTCTGCACATCGATGGAGCTGATGTGGAAAGGGTCAGCAGCGTGAAGTTCCTAGGACTACACTTGTCAGATGACCTGACGTCCACGACCAACACCACAGCACTGGTCAAGAGAGCCCAGCAGCAACTACACCCTCTCCGAAGACTACGTAAAGCAGGTCTCCCCACTACACACCTACGGACTTTTTATAGGGGGACAATCGAGAGCACATTGACCTACGGCATCACTTCCTGGTTCGGGAGCTGCAAGGTGTACGAACGGCACCAACTAGACAGGATTGGGAAGACCGCCAGCAGGATTATTGGTGCTCCACTCCCTTTCCTGCTGGACATATACAGGAAGAGATGTATCAGCAGAGCCATCGTCATCATCAAAGACCCCTACCACCCATCGCATCACATATTCTCCATCCTGCCATCTGGGAAGAGGTACAGGAGCATTAGATTCAGATTCAGATTCAGATTCAGATTCAATTTTAATTGTCATTGTCAGTATACAGTACAGAGACAACAAAATGCATTTAGCATCTCCCTGGAAGAGCAACATAGCAAATGATTTGAATAAATAATAATAAGTGTCCGGGGGGGGTGGTGATTGGCAGTCACCGAGGTACGTTGTTGAGTAGGGTGACAGCCGCCGGGAAGAAGCTGTTTCTCGACCTGCTGGTTCGGCAACGGAGAGACCTGTAGCGCCTCCCGGATGGTAGGAGGGTAAAGAGTCCATGGTTGGGGTGAGAGCAGTCCTTGGCGATGCTGAGCACCCTCCGCAGACAAAGTTTGCTTTGGACAGACCCAATGGAGGGGAGCGAGGAACCGGTGATGCGTTGGGCAATTTTCACCACCCTCTGCAATGCCTTCTGGTCGGAGACAGAGCAGTTGCCATACCATACTGTGATGCAGTTGGTAAGGATGCTCTCGATGGTGCAGCGGTAGAAGTTCACCAGGATCTGAGGAGACAGATGGACCTTCTTCAGTCTCCTCAGGAAGAAGAGACGCTGGTGAGCCTTCTTGATCAGAGTAAAGGTATTGTGGGTCCAAGAGAGGTCATCGGAGATGTTGACTCCCAGGAACCTGAAGCTAGAAACACGTTCCACCTCCATCCCGTTAATGTGGATGGGGGTGTGCGTGCCGCCTCTGGACTTCCTGAAGACTACAATGAGCTCCTTGGTCTTCTTGGAGTTAAGGGCCAGGTTGTTGTCAGCGCACCATGCTGCTAAGTGCTGGACCTCCTCCCTGTAGGCCAACTCATCGTTGTTGCTGATGAGGCCAATCACCGTTGTATCATCTGCATACTTGATGATGGTGTTAGTACCATGTACAGGTGTGCAGTCATAGGTGAAGAGGGAGTAGAGGAGGGGGCTCAGCACACAGCCCTGAGGAACGCCGGTGTTCAGGGTGAGGGTTGAAGAGGTGTGCTTGTCTAACCTCACAGACTGGGGTCTGTTGGTTAGAAAGTCCAGTATCCAGTTGCAGAGGGAGGGGTCGATGCCCAGGTTACCGAGTTTGGTGATCAGTTTTGATGGTATAATGGTGTTGAATGCTGAGCTGTAATCGATGAACAGCATTCTTACATAAGTGTCTCTGTTGTCGAGGTGGGAGAGGGCGGAGTGAAGTGCCGTTGAGATGGCATCCTCCGTACTCCTGTTCATGCGGTAGGCAAACTGATAGGGATCCAGTGTGGGGGGTAGGCAGCTTTTGAGATGTGCCAGGACCAGCCTCTCGAAGCACTTGGTGATGATGGGGGTAAGTGCAACTGGGCGGAAGTCGTTGAGGCTTGCCGCAGTGGAATGTTTTGGCACTGGCACGATGGAGGTGGTTTTAAGGCAAGTGGGGACAACTGCTTGGGCAAGTGACAGGTTGAAGATGTCAGTCCAGACGTCTGTCAGCTGCGCAGCACAGGCCCTGAGCACGCGCCCGGGGATGCCGTCAGGGCCAGCAGCTTTACGTGCATTAGTCCTACTCAGTGCCACGTATACGTCGTAGGGGGTGAGTGTGAGGGGTTGGTGATCGGCAGGTAGCACAGCCTTGATGGCTGTCTCTAGATTGTCGCTGTCGAAGCGGCCATAGAAGTGATAGCTGCAAAACCAGCAGGATGCTCCTCAGCTTCTTCCCGCAGGCTATAAGACTGCTAAACGGACTTTGCCCCCTGCCAAAGTATCGCGCACCAACCATCAACCTGGACACACTGCAGCAGAGCCACTGTTGTGCCGCTGCCGATCGGAACGCCTGTTGAATGTTTAGTAGAGTGTTAAATTTGTTCATGATATATGTATTTTTATTTCTATTTCTTTTTAATGCACACTGAATGGACACTGGTTGAGCAGCGTTTTTTTGTTTCCTCTGGGTATGAGAATACTCAGGAAATTACAATAAAGATATACAATACAATACAATATTAAAACATGAGCCCAGACTAAATGTTTTCTTGTAAAGTCACAGTATATTTATTGATAGCCAACTCATGTGGTTCAGCATCAATATGGTGCAACTTCTCACCGTGTAGATATCACACAAACAAATTCGCACAAACTCATCTAGAACATGGAGAATAATTATTTTGCTTCATGCGTTTTTTTAGCCGTGTGGTGCGGTATTGACCCGCAAGAGAGATCCAGAGAGGAGAGAGCTAGAAACAGTGGAAATTGGTGCAGGAGTAGGCCATTCAGCCCCTCGAGCCACCTCTCTCTCACCCTCTCTCTCTGTCCACCTCCCTCTCTCTCTGTCTCCCCCACTCTCTCCATTACCTCTCTCTCTCTCCTCTCTCTATCTCCTCCCTACATCCGTTCGAAAGAGGGGAAGTTTGAACAAGCTCGGGGCCGCAGAGCGAATCACGGATATCAGAGCTGAACGGTTCCCAGCGTCTGCTGAGACCCTCAATAAAAAACTCAGTTGCTGCACACCCCACCTCGATCCGTCTCATTTACTCCCCTATCCGTGCAGTATCTCTAAACTAGTGTGTGAACGGGCGATCGCTGGTCAGTGGGCCGAAGGGCCTGATTCTGCGCTTTATCTCTAAAACTAAACCTGTCTGTCTCTACCCCTGAGCTGTTGGCGGGAGCAGGGAACCGCAAACTCTCTCCCTGTGAAAGGATAGACAAGACTAAGCAGTGGGATTTTACAGTTCAATGAAAACCATTTTATCTCTCACACACACGCTCCCTCTCTCTCATGCACACACTCTCTTTGTCTCACACACACGCTCCCTCTCTCACACACACTCTCTTTGTCTCACACACACACACTCTCTTTCATTGAGACACACGCTCCCTCTCTCTCATGCACTCTTTTTGTCTCACACGCACTCCCCTCTCTCATACACACTCTCTCATGCACACACTCCCTCTCTCTCACACTCCCTCTCTCATGCACACTCTCTCTCTCTCTTGTTGATTCACGTTTCTCTCTCACATCGGTTGTTTCGACAATATTCGACCAGGCACCGGGGTTACTTTAAACGTACGTTTTATTGAGCAGGAGTCTCCACACAGGTTACAACCTGGCAAAGAGTCAAGCTGCCTGCTCTTAATTGCAAGGCTCTTTATATGTTAATGCCACCGTTTAGCACCTCCCACATTCCCCCCGATCAAAGAACCAACACGTACGAAGAATACAGGAAACCAAGTATGTACATATAAGGGGATGAAAGAGGAACCACACATAATCTCAGACCAGTACATTCCTCAGTCTTCCTGGCTAGGGGGGGAGGTTGTGTATTCCTCAATCTTGTCAGACTGGGCCTGTGATCCTTTATTCATGACTACACAGTAACTGCAAGACATTGTGTATCCATTCTAACAGCCGGTTCCAGCAAGTCTGGTCAGCAGCCATCTTATGTCCTTTGTTTCAGTCTACCTAGCCAACCATTTTGTCTTTCAGAACAATCTTATAACATTGATTCAGAATTTCTATTCATCATTCCCCCCTTTTGCCATTCTTATGGCAACACTCATAGCCCATTTAAAAGTCCCATTCGCCGAATCTCGTAACCTTCTAGTTCCCTGGCCAAGGCTTCTTGGACCGTCCAACCTTTATCCCCAATTCTCCTTCCTCACGCACTTCATCGTTTTCGCTGTCGTTGGGGAATGGTAACAGTCTCTGCTGCTCACGCTGTAAGACCATCATTCGTACAGAACTTTTAGCTTCCTCGGGGTTGGTACCCAAACCCAATAAGGCCACCATTAATCGGGCTTGACAGGGACTGGTTTTTTGTTCTGGCACTTCACCAGTCGTTCAGTTCTGCCCCATGCAGGGGATGGGGTAAACAGGGAGGTAACTGATGTCATTTGTGGATAACAAACCACCTGCCCCTTCCCGAATAGCTCGTTGTGTGCCTGGATGAATAAGTTGGAGTTTTCTCGTTCCCCTCTCTTTTCCCGTTTGTTCCGTCCGTGTTCAGGCTTTGTCCATTTCCAGCCAAAACCGATTAACCCGGCAGTGGTCGCCACACATATTAATGCCACAAAGACCCTGATCTCAGTGAATTATTTCGTATCTGTGAAGACAAGGGAGGGAAAAAGAAAAGAACGTGCAATTTCATGGCAAAATTAATTCGTGCCCTGCCTCCCGTGGACTGGATCTCGCTCCCTGACCTCGACCTCCCCCCTTTGCTTGGTGATACCAACCACTTTGCAATGGTGCAAATGCACCCATGCTGATCGTCCTTCTGCTTTTACCGCGGTGGGGGTGGTGAGGAGAACCTGGAAGGGGCCCAACCATCGAGGAGAAAGGGTGTCCTTATGAACCCAATTCTTAATCATCACATAAGAATCCGGGGTGATCCGTCCATTAACGGGAAAATCTATGTCGCCCACATAAGCGGCCTTGACCTCCCCATGAATCTCACGCAGGGCCCTTGTAAGGGCAAGGACGTAAGAGACCATCTCCTCCGTCATGTGATGCAACGTCATTGTGGCCGGGATAATGTCTGTCCAAGGGGTGCGCAGAGGTCGGCCATAGATGATCTCTGCAGGAGACAACCTTGTCTTCCCTGCTGGAAGGACTCTGATCTGGAACAAAGCAACAGGCAACATTTTAACCCAGGTGGAACCTGATTGGTCCACCAGCTTGGCAAGCTTGGTCTTCAGGGTCTGGTTCAAGTGTTCCACCATTCCTGCAGCCTGTGGGCGATAAGCACAATGCAGCCGCTGGGTTACACCCAGCTGTCGGTACAATTCTTTATTGATAGCGGCAATAAAGTGAGGGCCGTTATCCGAACTGATGGTGTTTGGAACCCCAAAGCGAGGAACAACCTGCCGTAATAAAATAGACACCACCATAGAAGCAGTGCAATCAGTGGTTGGAAAGGCTTCAATCCATCTAGAAAACACATCAACAATAACAAGTACATGTTTATAACACTGACACTTAGGCAAATCAATAAAATACATCTGCAAGGTTTCAAACGGAGCAGTGGGTAATGGAGTACGACCCGTCTGGCAGACAACTCCTTTACCAGGGTTGTGTGTAGCACAGGTGAGGCACTGTGCACTAGTTTGGGCTGCCAAAACCTTAAGTCGAGGATGCCACCATGCCTGTAAGAGAGCGTCTACTAGCAAGGTGGCCCCACAGTGAGTGGCTAGATGTAGGCAATCAACGATCCAGGTCGCTAACTGGTCTGTCTTACAGGTCTGTCCGGCCGGCATGAGCCACAATCCGGAGTCAGCCTTCCGACAGCCCAGCTGCTCCCATTCCATTATAACATTAGCAGAGGCGTCCCCCTGTAAGAGCAATACATCATTTATGGTTGGCATAGGTTTCTCAGATTCAGACGAGCCCATATAAAGGCTTTTCACCTGCCTCATCATACTACCCACCACTTTAAATCTACCGCGTGAAGCACACTTAGCCGCATCGTCAGCCAACCTGTTACCGATTTGGACCGGGGAATCTCCTGTCGTGTGGGCCGCACATTTGATTACGGCTACCGCAGAGGGCAGGAGGATAGCATTCAACAGGTAACGGGGGCAGGCTGGTTCAACGGGGGTGCTCCACGGACTCCCCAAGGATAATCCTCTACCTCCTCCTCGTCGTCACCTCCCAAATCTATGCCAGCGACCGACTTACGTAAGTCTTTATCTACCTTGGCCATATTTTGTCTCTCTCTCTCCTGACGATCCTTACTTTCCTTAGCATGCCTGCATTCCTGTTTTAATACTGTCACTGACTTCTCCTGACCCCCCTCGGTCAGGGGTATTCCTAGTTTCAAGGCATTACTCTGCCAACTGGCCGTTAAAGACCGTGCCTTTTCTTTGTTACAATGATCGATCCACAACTGAATGGCCTTTTTATATATATTTTTTTTTAATCCGTTCTCCATATTACACTTTGGGCTCTTGATAACACACTCATATCCTTGGAACCCCCTTCAGGCCATTCATCCTTCCCCAGTTTATGAATGAGTCCTCCCGACATACGCCTAAAGGTCTCCTCCATTTCTGGATGCAAGAAACATAGCTGATGTAATTGCCGGTCTGGGTGACAACTGGTGTCCATATCATTACCCATTTTTAAACTTATACTATTACACACAATATTTCAGGGTTAACCGCGAGTCCTTGGTTCCACCGTATCTCACTCGGTCACTTCAATTCCTGACCTTCGCGTGGAGGATTTCCTCTCTTAACAACCAGTCTAAGGCGGACTTTCTGTGAGATACGGAGGTACTTTGGTCTCGGCTAACACTCAATACTTGCTAACTCTTTCAGGGTTAACCTAGAGCCCTTGGTTCCTCCGTATCTCACTCGGCCATTAAAGTGGACTTTCTGTGAGATATGGGGGTACCTTGGTCTCAGTTAACGTCTCAATACTAGTTAACTTTATTACACAAATATCACACCAAAATTTCAGGGTTAACCGTGAGTCCTTGGTTCCGTCGTATCTCACTCGGCCACTTTAAAGCGGACTTTCTGTGAGATATGGGGGTACCTTGGTCTCGGTTAACACTCAATACTTGTTAACTCTTTCAGGGTTAACCTAGAGTCCTTGGTTCCGTCGTATCTCACTCAGTCACTTTGAAGTGGACTTTCTGTGAGATATGGGGGTACCTTGGTCTCGGTTAACGTCTCAATACTAGTTAACTTCCTATACACAGTGCACTCCTCTTATATACCGTCTACGGTCCCCCTCTACGGGGTGTTTTATCCGCTCGATCAGACTAGGATAATCCTCGAGACGGCCCTTATCCCCGTGCCCACAACCGGAATGTTCGGATGTCGTCCCACCAACTGACGCGTCAGCGAATTACCCTGCTACGCCGGGATACGAGGAAGGACCAAGAGGAGATTTAACTAAATCTACTCACTTGGCTGCGCACCCTTCACATCGATCCCGTCGCCCAGTGGATTCACTCGCCGGTTCGATCAGTCGCTGGTTAACATCCCACTTCTGACACCAAATGTTGATTCACGTTTCTCTCTCACATCGGTTGTTTCGACAATAATCGACCAGGCACCGGGGTTGCTTTAAACGTACGTTTTATTGAGCAGGAGTCTCCACACAGGTTACAACCTGGCAAAGAGTCAAGCTGCCTGCTCTTAATTGCAAGGCTCTTTATATGTTAATGCCACCGTTTTGCACCTCCCACATTCCCCCCGATCAAAGAACCAACACGTACGAAGAATACAGGAAACCAAGTATGTACATATAAGGGGATGAAAGAGGAACCACACATAATCTCAGACCAGTACATTCCTCAGTCTTCCTGGCTAGGGGGGAGGTTGTGTATTCCTCAATCTTGTCAGACTGGGCCTGTGATCCTTTATTCATGACTACACAGTAACTGCAAGACATTGTGTATCCATTCTAACAGCCGGTTCCAGCAAGTCTGGTCAGCAGCCATCTTATGTCCTTTGTTTCAGTCTACCTGGCCAACCATTTTGTCTTTCAGAACAATCTTATAACATTGATTCAGAATTTCTATTCATCACTCTCTCATGCACACAATCCCTCGCTCTCATGCACTCTCTCTCTCACACTCTTTCTCACACTCCCTCTCTCTCACTCACACATACTCTCTCTGTCTCACACACTCCCTCTCTCTCTCTCTCTCACACATACTCTCTCTGTCTCACACTCTCTCTCACACACACTCCCTCTCTCATGCACACTCCCTCTCTCTATCTCACTCTCTTTCTCACACACTCCCTCTCTCATGCACACACTCCCTCTCTCTCTCATGCACACTCTATGTCTCACACACCCCCCCCCACTCTCTCTCTCATGCATACACTCCCTCTCTCTCTCTCATGCACTCTCTCTCACACTCTTTCTCACACACACTCCCACTCTCTCTCACACATACTCTCTCTCTCTCACACATACTCTCTCTCTCTCACACATTCCCTCTCTCTCATGCACACTCTCTGTCTCACACTCTCTCACACACACTCCCTCTCTCATGCACTCCCCCCTCTCTCTCTCTCTCTCTCTCTCTCTCATGCACACACTCCCTCTCTCATGCACACTCCCTCTCTCTCTCTCATGCACACACCCCCTCTCTCTCTCTCATGCACACACACTCCCTCTCCTCCTCCCCTCTCTCCCCCTCCCCCTTCTCTCTTGCCCTTTCTCTCTCCCCGTCTTTGTGGGAAAAGAGATAGAGAAGAAGAGAGAGAGAAGGGAAGGAGAAGAAGAAGCCGGAGAAGGGAAGAGAGAAAGAGAAAGAAAGAGGGAGCGAGACAGAGAAAAAAAAATGAAGGTTGCCGGTAGCTAAGATGGCCGTCCTGAGCTTCACTCCCATTGACTTCAATGGAAGACTGCCAGTCGCTAAGATGGCCGCCCGGGGCTTCACTCCCAATGGACTGCAACAGCAGACTGCCAGTAGACAAGATGGCTGCCTGCAGCTGCACAGGGAAATGCCAGCATCCAAAATAGCCGCCCCCGGCTTCACTCTCATTCTCATTGACTTCTCTGGCTGGCTGCCAGTAGCTAAGATGGCGGGGGCGACGGGTGTGGAGAGTGAGAGAGAGAGGGGGAAGGGAGGAACGTGACTATTTGGGGAAATGAGAGGAGAATAGACAGTGAAAGTGGGAGAGAGAGAGAGAGGGAAGTGGTAGAGAGAGGGAGGGGGGGTGCATGCGCGCGTCTGAGGATTATTGCTTCCTCACCAACCCCTCTCCCTCCTCCTCCTCCCCTCCCCTCGTTCCCTCCCACCCTCTCTCCCTCTCCCCATCTCTCTCTCCATCTCTCTCTCGCTCCTCTTTTCCCGGTGGCCATTTTGTTGTCAACCTCCATAGTTGGCCAATCTTCAATACCTGCTTAATCTCACCCCTGGAGCGCTGCTGGCCCCGGGTTCTTCCCCGGGAGAGCGCCCCGTTGGGAGGGAGGGATTGCGAGGAAGGGAGGGGCACGGAGGCAGATATGCTGAATAAGCCACTTACTCTGATGGTGGCCATTTTGTTGTCAACCTCCATAGTTGGCCAATCTTCCATCCCTCCTTAATCTCACCCCTGGAGCCCTGCTGACCCCGGGTTCTTCCCCGGGAGAGCACCCGTTGGGAGGGAAGGAGGGATTGAGAGGAAAGGAGGGCACAGAGGCGGAAATGATGAATGAATTAATAAGTTTATTGGCCAAGTATTCTCATACAAGGAATTTGCCTTGGTGCTCCGCACACAAGTGACAACATGACATACAGTGACAGTTCGGAATGACATATAAAACATTAAGTATTAATAATAACACATTAGCGATTAAATATGTGAATTAAATAAAATACGAGAGCAAAAGGAGGCGACAGATTTTTGATTACTACTCGTGGGGAAAAATAGCTGTTTTTATGTCTGGCTGTGGTGGCCATGACAGTCCGGAGTCACCTTCCAGAGGGAAGTGATTCAAAGAGAAGACACTTAACCTAACGGCATCCATTTCGTTGTCGACCTCCGTTGTTGGCAAATCTTCAGTCCCTCCTTAATCTCACCCTGGAGCCGTTAAATCTCATCTCCTCCATTCTATCCTTTTCTCTCTCTCTCCTCCCGTCTCTCTTCTCTTTTCCTTCTCTCTAACTACGTCTCTATCCCCCCTCTCCCCTCTCTTTTTCCCCCCTCTCTCTTTATAAACTAAAGTCAGCTAAACTATAATAAACTAAACAAAAAACTAAATCAAACTCTTTCTCCCCCCACTCCCTCCCTGCTCTCTCTCTCTCCTGTCTCTCTCCCCTCTCTCTCTCCCCCTCTCTCTCTCACCCCTCCCTCTCTCTCGCCCCCTCTCTCTCCCCCCTCTCTTTCCCCTCTCTCTCTCCCCTTCTTT
The DNA here is from genome assembly GCA_036785375.1 of Leucoraja ocellata. NCBI lineage: Eukaryota > Metazoa > Chordata > Chondrichthyes > Rajiformes > Rajidae > Leucoraja > Leucoraja ocellata. Next base: position 108,697 of record JAWMAR010001809.1, read on the forward strand.
CTCTCAAAACATTTACATTAACAGACACATGAGAAGGTTTTCCACAATGTTTTAAAGTCACGTTTATCGCTAGAGTTCGAACGACTGAATCTTCACACGTGTATGTTTGTTCCACTCTGTTGACATTTCCTAAATCAAAATAGAGCATTTGAGTTGAGTGTAGTTTATTGTCCCGTGTAGCGAGGTACAGGGAAAAGCTTTCTTGTTGCGGGATCTCCAGTCAGCGGTAAGACTGACTCCGCTATCTTTAAGAGCCGTATTGAGCTCTCTCTTAAAAGCATCCAGAGAACCGGCCTCCACCGCCCTCTGAGGCAGAGAATTCCACAGACTCACAACTCTCTGTGAGCTCCCTCAATAGCAAGAATGCCCTTCCTCAAATTTGGAGACCAAAACTGCACACAATACTCCAGGTGTGGTCTCACTAGGGCTCTGTACAACTGCAGAAGGACCTCTTTGCTCCTGAACTCAACTCCTCTTGTTATGAAGGCCAACATGCCATTCGATTTCTTCACTGCCTGCTGTACCTGCATGCTTACTTTCATTGACTGATGAACAAGGACCCCCAGGTCCTGTTGCACTTCCACCTTTCCCAACTTGACGCTATTTAGATAGTAATCATATTTAGTATTTTGTTGCATATCCTTTGCATGCAATGACTGCATTGTCATTGAAAGAATATAAAGCAGGATTGTAAAAGCTGCTTTAAGTATGTGAAGAGAAACAAATTAATTAAGACCAAAGTTGGACCCTTGAAGACCGAAAAATGGGAATTTATTATGGGGAACAAGGAAATGGCAGATGAGTTGAACAGGTACTTTGAATCTGTCTTCACTTAGGAGGACACAAACAATCTTCCTGATATACTAGTGGCCAGAGGATCTGGGGTCGCGGGGAACTGAAGGAAATCCACATTAGGCAGGAAATGGTGTTGGGTAAACTGATGGGACTGAAGTATGATAAATCCCCAGGGCCTGATGGTCTGCATCCTAGGGTACTTAAGGAAGTGGCTCTAGAATGTGTGGATGCATTGGTGATAATTTTCCAATGTTCTATAGACTCAGGATCAGTTCCTGCAGATTAGAGGGTAGCTAATGTTTTCCCACTTTTTAAGAAAGGCGGGAGAGAGAAAACAGGGAATTATATACCAGTTAGCATGACATCGGTGGTGGGGATGATGCTGGAGTCGATTATAAAAGATGAGATAGCCGCACATTAGGATAGCAGTAACAGGATCGGTCCGAGTCAGCATGGATTTACGAAGGGGAAATCATGCTTGACTAATCTTCTAGAATTTTTTGAAGATGTAACTAGGAAAATGGACAAGGGAGAGCCAGTGGATGTAGTGTACCTGGACTTTCAGAAAGCATTTGATAAAGTCCCACATAGGAGATTAGTGGGCAAAATTAGGACACATGGTATTGGGGGTACTCACATGGTTAGAAAATTGGTTGGCAGACAGCAAACAAAGCGTAGGGATTAACGGGTCACTTCCGAATGGCAGGCAGTGACTAGAGAGGTACCGCAAGGCTCGGTGCTGGGACCGCTGCTATTTACAATATACATCAATGATTTGGATGAAGGGATTCAAAGTAACATTAGCAAATTTGCAGAAGACACGAAGCTGGGAGGCAGTGTGAACTGTGAGGAGGATGCTATGAGAATGCAGGGTGAATTGGACAGATTGGGGAGTGGGGAGATGCATGGCAGATGAAGTTTAATGTGGATACATATGAGGTTATCCACTTTGATGGCAAAAATAGGAAGGACGATTGCTATCTAAATGGGGAAAGAGGAAGTTGGGGAAAGGGGAAGTACAGTGGAATTTGGGGGGTCCTTGTTCATCAGTCTATGAAAGTAAGCAACACTTAGAGGGAGTGCAACCGCAAGAAATGCAACACCTGTTCCTTCACCT
>JAWMAR010001809.1:110808-167970 GCA_036785375.1 Leucoraja ocellata
TCATCCTCCCCCCCCACCTTTTATCTCCCCATCCCACCCTCAATTCGCCAGAAAAACAACAAACAACACCCCCGGAACCAGCATATTGCATTTCGCTCTCCACCCGGACGCCTGAGACCCACCGTCCCGCTTTGCCAGCGCCGGTACGCCGCCCTTAAAGCGTCCCCCTCCCTCCGGAAGCGCCTTTGTGGACGAGAGGTTGCCATTCAACCGGGTGTGTTGCGGGATTCCAGCTGCAAAAATAAGCAGGTGAGGATAAAAGCGCTGCCATGCAGCGGGGGAGGCAGGAATGCAGCCATTGATGCATGCATTCCCTTTAATGCAGCAGAGGGAGCATGCACAGGCGCTTGCAGGCCGATACCCGCGTTTTATAACTACCCTATATTCACACTTAATGTGGCCCTTCAGGCCGATTTCTGTCTCATTTCTAGCCATTTGCATCAAACTCACCAAGCCGACCTTGCGAGAGAGAGACAGAGAGAACCAGATTATCACGCGATGAAAAGACGGGATACATAAACCACAGGCCAAAGCAGATTACTGTTTAACCCCTCTCCTTCAAAGACATTATAAATTGGCACACTATCTCTCAACTCCTCAACGAGATGAGAAGAACTTTTTCGAGATGAGAAGAACTTTTTTCACACAGAGAGTGGTGAATCTCTGGAACTCTCTGCAACAGAGGGTAGTTGAGGCCAGTTCATTGGCTTATATTTAAGAGGGAGTTAGATGTGGCCCTTGTGGCTAAGGGATCAGGGGGTATGGAGAGAAGGCAGGTACGGGATACTGAGTTGGATGATCAGCCATGATCATATTGAATGGCGGTGCAGGCTCGAAGGGCCGAATGGCCTACTCCTGCACCTAATTTCTATGTTTCTATGTTTCTAACTCTTCCAGTCTTAAAGCAGACACAGACCCTCTAGCTATTCCTGAACCTGGTTGTTGTAGTCTTCAGGCTCCTGTACCTTCTACCTGAAGGTAGCAGGGAGATGAGTGTGTGGCCAGGATGGTGGTGGGTCTTTGATGATACTGCCAGCCTTTTTGATACAGTGACTGCGATAAATCCCCTCGATGGAAGGAAGGTCAGAGCCGATGATGACTGGGCAGTGTTTATTGCTTTTTGTAGTCTTTTCCTCTCCAGGGCACTCAAATTGTCGAATCAAGCCACGATGCAATCGGTCAGCATGCTCTCTACTGTGCACCTGTAGAAGTTAGAGAGAGTCCTCCTTGACAAACCGAATCTCCGTATCTCCTCAGGAAGTAGAGGCGCTGATGAGCTTTCTTGATAATTGCATTAGTGTTCTCGGGCCAGGAAAGATCTTCAGAGATGTGCACGCCCAGGAATTTGAAGCTCTCTGACCCTTTCAACCATCGACCCATTGATATAAATGGGGCTGTGGGTCCACCTCCTACTCCTTCCAAAGTCCGTGAGAGAGACAGACAGACAGAGAGAGAGAGGCAGAGAGAGAGAGAGAGAGAGAGAGAGAGACATAGAGAGAACAGAGAGAGAGAGAGAGACAGAGAGAAACATAGAGACAGATAGAGAGACAGAGATAGAGAGACAGAGAGAGAGAGGGAGGGAGAGAGAGACAGACATAGAGAGGGACAGAGAGAGAGACAGAGAGACGGACAGAGACAGAGAAAGAGGGATAGAAAGGGAGAGAGGCAGAGAGACAGAAGAGAGACAGCGTGAGAGGCAGAGAGAGACAGACATAGACAGAGACAAAGAGCGAGACAGAGGGAGAGAGAGACAGGCAAGACAGAGACAGAGAGAGACAGACAGACAAAGACAGAGAGAGAGACAGACAGAGAGAGGGATAGACAGAGAGGGATAGACAGAGAGAGCGAGAGAGAGAGAGCGGAATTTGTCGAACATCCTCCGTATCTAAAGGAGGAATTAGGCAGATACCCACTGATAATAAATATCCAGAAAAGAGCCTGCATTTTTGGAATCACCGCAAATCTAGCCCCCCAGACACCCTCCAGTTTAAAGCCCTTCAAACACATGAGGGGAACCCAGGAAAGAGTTCCCTGTGTCAGTTGGTACTGAGACTAACTACCCCTATTCAGTTAAACCCTATCCAGTTAAACCCTGACCTGCCCCTGATCAATACTGATCCCCAATCACTAGTTAGATTGAACCAAATTATCAAACAATGTAAAGAAACGTACTTGGAACATTGGGATAAAGAAACCAAAAGCCAAAGCAGATTAGAATGTTACCGTGCCATAAAAAGAGATTATAAATTGGCAGACTATTTCTCAACTGTTAGAGACGTAAAGCAGAGACAGACCCTCACCAAATACAGGCTAAGTGACCACTATTTGGCAGTTGAAACAAGGAAGACAGAAGAGATTCTAGCAACCAAGAGAAAACAGAATATGCGGCCACTGTTTGACAGATGAGGTTGAAACAGGTGCACTTCCTCCTAAAATGCAAAAAAATTGACAAAACAAGGAAAGCATAGTTTGACAAACTCAGTGTGGCAACCCCTGACTTTAAAGAACTAGATGATACATCAAAACTACGAATAATCCTTGGCGAAGGAAATACGGCACATCTTGGTGCAGAATACGTAACAGCATGCCATAACCTGAGAGACGGTGAATGACCAACATGCACATATACACGCACACACTAAGTGACATTAACGGACACTAAGAAATCAATATTAAATTGCTGGTACACAAAAAAGCAGGAGAAGCTCAGCGGGTGCAGCACATCTATGGAGCGAAAAAAAAAATTAAAAAAAAATTTGCTATTCTGTTGTACTGCTTACAGCTGCAATAACGTGTAGCAGTCAATAAAGGGTTATAGGTCTATTGCGAGTTTATGTACAGGGACATATCTATCCATCCACTGTATACTTGTATTTATACTTATGCATTTTAAATATGTATGTTTTTTACTTTGGCAATATAACGATGTATTTTATCATGCCAATAAACTTTCTAAATTGAAAAAAAATTGAAATTGAGAGAGACAGAGACAGCGAGAGAGACAGCGAGAGAGACAAATAAAGAGAGTGAAAGACAGAGAAGAAGACAGAGACAGAGAGAGGCAGAGAGAGACAGAGGGAGAGACAGAGGCAGAGAGAAAGAGAGAGAGAGAGTGTGAGACAGTCAGAGAAGGAGAGAGACATAGAGAGAGAGATAGAGAGAGAGACAGATAGATAGAGAGAGAAACGGAGAGAGAGAGAGAGACAGAAAGAGATAGAGAGAGGGAGAGAGAGAGAGAGATAGAGGGAGGGAGAAAGAGTTACAGAGAGAGAGACAGAGTGAAAGAGAGAGAGGAAGAGAGAGAGAGACAGAGAGAGACAGAGAGGCAGAGAGAGAGGCAGAGAGAGAGAGATACAGAAAGAGAGACAGAGTGGGAGACAGAGAATGAGCCATGGAGAGACTGAGAGAGATGAGAAAAAGAAACGGAGAGGGGGAGAGACAGAGAGAGATAGAGGGTAACAGAGAGAGAGAGAGAGCGACAGAGAGAGAAAGGGAGAGACAGAGAGACAGTGAGAGACAGATACAGAGAGAGAGAGACACAGAGGGAGAGACAGAGGGAAGGAGAGAGGGAGAGCGACAGGGAGGGAGAAAGAGAGAGTTACAGAGAGAAAGAGAGAGTTACAGAGAGAGACAGAGAGAGAGAGAGTGAGAGAGTGACAGTGAAAGAGAGAGAGAGACAGACAGACAGACAGACAGACAGAGAGAGTGCTGGAGTAATTCAATGGGTCAGGCAGTGGGTCGTGCAGCAGATTAGTAAGTATGCAGATGATACTAAGTTAGGTGGTGTTGTGGATAATGAAGAAGATTTTCAGAGTCTACAGAGAGATTTAGGCCATATGGAAGGGTGGGCTGAAAGATGGCAGATGGAGTTTAATGCTGATAAGTGTGAGGTGCTACATCTTGGCAGGCCAAATCAAAATAGGACGTAAATGGTAGCGAATTGAGGAATGCAGTTGAACAGAGGGATCTAGGAATAACTGCATAGTTCCCTGAAGGTGGAATCTCATGTAGATATGGTGGTAAAGAAAGCTTTTGGTGTGTTGGCCTTTATAAATCAGAGCACTCAGTATAGAAGTTGGGATGTAATTGTAAAATTGTACAAGGCATTGCTGAGGCCTATTCTGGAGTATGGTGTACACTTTTGGTCACCAAATTATAGGAAATATGTCAACAAAACAGAGAGAGTACAGAGGAGATTTACTAGAATGTTGCCTGGGTTTCAGCAACTAAGTTATAACCATATAACCATATAACAATTACAGCACGGAAACAGGCCATCTCGGCCCTACAAGTCCGTGCCGAACAAATTTTTTTCCCCTTAGTCCCACCTGCCTGCACTCATACCATAACCCTCCATTCCCTTCTCATCCATATGCCTATCCAATTTATTTTTAAATGATACCAATGAACCTGCCTCTACCACTTCCACTGGAAGCTCATTCCACACCGCTACCACTCTCTGAGTAAAGAAGTTCCCCCTCATATTACCCCTAAACTTCTGTCCCTTAATTCTGAAGTCATGTCCTCTTGTTTGAATCTTCCCTATTCTCAAAGGGAAAAGCTTGTCCACATCAACTCTGTCTATCCCTCTCATCATTTTAAAGACCTCTATCAAGTCCCCCCTTAACCTTTTGCGCTCCAGAGAATAAAGACCTAACTTATTCAACTTATCTCTGTAACTTAGTTGTTGAAACCCAGGCAACATTCTAGTAAATCTCCTCTGTACTCTCTCTATTTTGTTGACATCCTTCCTATAATTGGGCGACCAAAATTGTACACCATACTCCAGATTTGGTCTCACCAATGCCTTGTACAATTTTAACATTACATCCCAGCTTCTATACTCAATGCTCTGATTTATAAAGGCTAGCATACCAAAAGCTTTCTTTACCACCCTATCTATATGAGATTAACACCTTCAAGGAACTATGCACGGTTATACCCAGATCCCTCTGTTCAACTGTATTCTTCAATTCCCTACCATTTACCATGTACGTCCTATTTTGATTTGTCCTGCCAAGGTGTAGCACCTCACATTTATCAGCATTAAACTCCATCTGCCATCTTTCAGCCCATTTTTCCAAATGGCCTAAATCACTCTGTAGACTTTGGAAATCCTCTTCATTATCCACAACACCCCCTATCTTGGTATCATCTGCATACTTACTAATCCAATTTACCACACCTTCATCCAGATCATTGATGTACATGACAAACAACAAAGGACCCAACACAGATCCCTGAGGCACCCCACTAGTCACCTGCCTCCAACTCGATAAACAGCCATCCACCATTACCCTCTGGCTTCTCCCATTCAGCCACTGTTGAATCCATCTTGCTATTCCTGCATTTATACCCAACAGTTGAACCTTCTTAACCAACCTTCCATGAGGAACCTTGTCAAAGGCCTTACTAAAGTCCATATAGACAACATCCACTGCTTTACCCTCGTCAATTTCCCTAGTAACCTCTTCAAAAAATTTAAGAAGATTAGTCAAACATGACCTTCCAGGCACAAATCCATGTTGACTGTTCCTAATCAGACCCTGTTTATCTAGATGCTTATATATATTATCTCTAAGTATCTTTTCCATTAATTTGCCCACCACTGAAGTCAAACTAACAGGTCTATAATTGCTAGGTTTACTCTTAGAACCCTTTTTAAACAATGGAACAACATGCGCAGTACGCCAATCCTCGGGGACTATTCCCGTTTCTAATGACATTTGAAATATTTCTGTCATAGCCCCGGCTATTTCTACACTAACTTCCCTCAATGTCCTAGGGAATATCCTGTCAGGACCTGGCAATTTGCAGAGAAAGGTTGAACAAGTTAGGTCTTTATTCCTTGGAGTGCAGAAGGTTAAGGGGGGACTTGATAGAGGTCTTTAAAATGATGAGGGATAGACAGAGTGATGTGGATAAGCTTTTTCCATTGAGAGTAGGGAAGATTCAAACAAGAGGACATGACTTCAGAATTAAGGGAGCACCTGGAGTAAAAATCCATGCAGGTCAAGGGGAGAACGTGTAAACTCTGCACGGACAGCACCCATAGTCAGGATCGAGCCCGGGTCTCTGGCGGTGAGGCAGCAACTGTACCGCTGCGCCACTGTGCTGCACAGAATTATATAACAGTTTCCTCCGCCATAAACGCACCCAATATGTGTTAGTAATGTCCTGTTTGCCAGCTTGTTGACCCTCTGTGTTCCCCTCCTGCAGGGTTTAGGAGCCGTTGCTGTGGACGGAGAGACGGGGACGTGAGCGGCCATTGAGGGCGGCCAGGGTGCCTATGAACCCCCCCCCCCCCCCCCATCTGCTTAGTGTGCGGCTGAGCTTCGAGGGGCTGTGCTTCGATGAAGGACCACATGCCGGGGCACAACAAGGAGAAGCGTTATGAGTGTGACGTGTGTGGCAAGGCCTGGCAGTGCCCGAGCGAGCTGGAGATCCACCGGCGGGTTCACACGGGAGAACGCCCCTTCGACTGCTCGGAATGCGGAAAGAGGTTCACCACCTACAACCACCTGCGGCAGCACCACCACGTGCACTCCAACGAGAGGCCCTTCACCTGCTCCGTCTGCGGCAAGAGCTTCACCAGCTCTAGAAACCTGCTGCGGCACAACCTCGTGCACACGGGTGAGAGGCCCTTCACCTGCTCCGACTGCAGCAAGAGCTTCAAGACGGCGAATCACCTGAAGATGCACCTGCAGGTGCACACGGGCGTGAAGCCCTATTGCTGCTCCACCTGCGGCAAGAGCTTTGCCTGGTTATCGGTGCTGCATGTGCACCAGCGCCTGCACACCGGGGAGTGGCCCTTCACCTGCTCCGACTGCGGCAAAGGGTTCATGTCGTCCACGTACCTGAAGGAGCACGGGCGCCTGCACACCGGGGAGCGTCCCTACACCTGTAATGACTGTGGCAAGGGCTTCATCCGTGCAAGGAACCTGCTAGTGCACCAGCGCACCCACACCGGCGAGCGCCCCTACACCTGCGCTTACTGCGGCAAGGGCTTCACCCACTCTAGCAGCCTGCGGGTGCACCAGCGCACCCACACTGGTGACCGCCCCTACACCTGCGCTCAGTGCGGCAAGGGCTTCACCCAGTCCGGCAACCTGCTGGAGCACCAACGAACTCACACCGGGGAGCGTCCGTACACCTGCGCCCAGTGCGGCAAGGGCTTCATCTGCTCCTCCAGGCTGCTGTTGCATCAGCGGGTGCACCGTCCCGTCACCAGCCCGGTGTGTAGCGAGCGCATTGCCAAGGCCTCCCAAACCCTGTCTCACCAGCACGTACACACCAGTGGCGAGCCCTACGACTGCCCGTACTGCGGTGAGCAGTTTGACAGCTCACGGGGGTTGCGGCAGCACAGGCGGACTCACGCCGGCGAGCAGCTGCTCCCACTGTGACAAGAGAGCACGAGGGCTGCGGGAGCACCAGCGGATACACACCGGAGAGAGACCCATTGTGTGCGCTGTGTGTGGCAAGGGTTTCACCCGCATGTTCAATCTGTGGCAGCACCGGCATACCCACAGCGGTGAGCGTTCCTTCCCCTGCCCGTCCTGTGGTAAGGGCTTCACCCGCCTTGAACACCTGCTGGAGCGAGTCCACACCGTTCAGTGCCCCTTCACCTGCCTGCTCTGTGGCAAGACCTTTGCCCGCTCCTCCAGCCTGCTGGCACACCACCACGTGGATAGGCACTGTTTAGGTAGACACAAAATGGTGGAAGGATTGGGTAATGTTTCGGGTCGTTTCTTCAGTCACCCATTCCTTCTCTCCAGAGATGCTGCCTGTCCCGCTGAGTTACTCCAGCACTTTGTGTCCTTTTTTGTAAACCAGCAACTGCAGTTCCTTTTTTTTTTAAAGCATTCTGGTTAACCATCTCCGCACCTTCCCCAAAGCCTCCACATCAGTCCTGTAATGTAGTGACCAGAACTGTATGCAATACTCCAAATGCTACCTGACTAATGTCCCTTAAATCTGCACATATACATTTCCCTCTCTCCCCTTTCCCCACACTCTCCCCCCACGTACACAAATTATCTCCACTCCACCCTCTCGTGCCCCCCTCTTCTCTCTCACACACTCCCTCTCTCGCACACCCCCTCTGTTGCTCTCTCTCACACACACACCCCCCTCTCTCTCACACACACAACACCTCTCTCTCTCCCTCTCTCCCTCTCTCTCTCCCTCCCTCCCTCTCTCTCTCTCTCTCTCTCTCTCTCTCTCTCTCTCTCTCTCTCTCTCTCTCTCTCTCTCTCTCTCTCTCTCTCTCTCTCTCTCTCTCACACACACACACAAACTCTCTCTCTCTTGCTCTCTCACACAAGCACTTTAACTCACACATACTCTCTCACGCACACCCTACTTTCTCCTCCCCTTCCCATCTCTCCCTCAGCCCACTGGCTCCACCTCTTCCTTTCTTCCTCCCGCCTCCCCCACCCTCACATCAGTCTGAAGAAGGGGTTTGACCCGAAACGTTGCCTATTTCCTTGGCTCCATAGGTGCTGCCTCACCCGCTGAGTTTCTCCACCATGTTTGTCTACCTTCAATTTTCCAGCATCTGCAGTTCGTTCTTAGGCATTTTTAAAGTGTTGTTTTAAAGAAAGTGTTGACGCATTTGTGTCTTACGTAACAAATAAAGCAAGTTTATCCTGACCTCACTGTGAAAGTGTTTAATTTGTGAAAGTCTGTAAATTAAAAATGGAGATTTGCTGAAAAACAGAGAGCATTCAAATTTAAAAGAGAATTTTCCCAGCAGAATAAATTCTGGGATAATCTTAGAAGCTTGGTTTATATTAATCACTGAAACAATGTATTAACGAAATATTAACATAGAGATGTATTTTCTGGCCACAGCACCATCTTAGATATGTCTGAACTGCCTGTCCCAGCTAAGGACAAGGTGGTGGCTTTCATCCAAGTCTTACAAGCTTGTTTTAGTTCACAGACGGATGCCCATTCTGGAACCAAGATGGAAGTCATTTGAAAACAAAATGGAGTTAGTTGTTCCGGAATGGGCAGCTGTACTGAAGCTGTGCCAAGATTTGAGAATAAGGCTGACATTGCAAATATACGGGTCCAGCCTCCCTTGTTTTCTTTAAGCCCCTGTCCCACTTACATGTCCTTGGCACGCGAATTACGCGACCTCATGGTTGCGTTGAGCCGCGACGGTACCGTGAAGGTCGCGCGCGACCATGCGACCGCACAACCGCCTTCTTCTACTTCTTCTTCTTTGGAGTTTTACGGCAGCCGGCATCCGCAATGTTGCATTGCTGACACCTTCTGGCTTCATTCCACAGTGCTCATTACTTTACATTATATCCTTTTTATAAGCCCAGAGGCCCTCAAGAAATCAAACAACTTTATTCCTTTTCCTTTCCCTCCACACTCTAGAATGTTCTTTACTGATATTTCTGTCAATCCAATTTTCCTCATTTCAATGATCATGTCCTCTTTCTGTCTCATATCTGCTACATGCAACTGGGGCATGCTGAACTGTTTCTGGCTGATGGCATTCCTCACACAGCCCAGTAGGGTGTTTTCCCAATATTTTTAATGTGCTGTTCAGGTGAGTGTGTCCTATCCTCAATCTTGCTAATACTACCTGTTCCCTCCTGTTCCCCCCTCTTCTTGCTGTAATGCCCACTCTTTGTAGCGAATAGAGGTGGCTCCCCTTTGTCTCCTGTTCCCAGTATTGTTGCCATTCCTGATTTATTTTCTTCCACACAATGTGTTTTCCTTCAGATTTGGATAGTTGTAAGTTTACCTCTATGTTTCTTTTTTTTACAGCCTCCTTTGCTATTTTATCCACCTTTTCATTCCCTAGAACACCAATGTGTGCTGGGACCCACAACAAAGTCACGTCACTGCCGCTCCGTGTCACTTGGCTTAATAGTAGCAGGATTTCATACACTAAATCAGGCCGCCTATGGGATGCACCAGACCCAATACTCTGGATTGCAGAAAATGAGTCGCTACATATTACTACTTTACATGGTTGCATCTGTTCCATCCAACGAACTGCCATCAAAATAGCGTACAGTTCCACTGTATATACTGCCAAATAGTTATTTGTTCTTTTGTAAAGCTCAACATTCATCCCCTGGACTACCACAGCCGCCCCTGTTGTTTCAGCTACTGGGTCCTTTGGTCCATCTGTGAAAATTAAAAGGTGTTCCCTGTATCTATTATCTATATGGTTATGATATTCTGTCTTTAGGTCTAAATTTTTGTTCCTCCTTTTTGCCTCCCATATCTCCAGATCAACTTTTGGGATGTTCAGTAACCATATTGGCACAGATGGCCACAATACTGCAGGGGCAGAACTCTTTGTCCTCTACTCCCATGTCCCTTGCCACAACTCCTCCAACCCAGCCGAAGCTTCCAGACTGAGCCACCCCTCTCTCCCAGCACTCCTGTACTACCTGTTTTGTTGGGTGGTTCTCTCCATGACCCTTAAGGCTTAGCCAGTAATTAGCCATTAGTTGTCTGCGGCGCAGTCTCAACGGCATCTCCCCAGTTTCCACCTGTAGTGCACATACAGGTGACGTCCGCACACCTCCTTTACAGACTCTTAGAGCTTCCGCTTGGACTTTGTCCAACTCGGACAACACTGTCTTAGATGCTGACCCATAAGCTATACTGCCATACTCTAGTCTGGATCTGATCAGTGATACATAAATACGTTTAAGAGATAATACATCTGCTCCCCACTCTAAACCTGCCAAGCATATCATTACATTGATGGCTTTTTTGCATTTTTCAATTATTTTTGTAATGTGGACCCTCCATGTTAATCTGGAGTCAAAATGAACCCCCAGGAAACGGAAATCTTTTACTCTTTCCAAATTGTTGCCGTATAGTTTTAACTGGACATCCTCTTTAATTTTTTTCCTTGCGAAAACCATTGTCTTTGTCTTCTCTATAGAGAATTTAAAACCCCATTTCCCTCCCCACTCTTCCACCTGGGCTATCCCTTGCTGTATTTTTTCCACGATAAAATCTATATTCCTCCCCCTTCTCCATAGGCTGCCATCATCTGCAAAGAGCGATGGCCCCATTTCTGGTTGAATGGTTGCAAATATATCATTGATCATGATTGAGAATAGGATCGGGCTTATCGCACTTCCCTAGGGAGTTCCATTCTCGACTACACATTTACTAGAGATGTCTGACCCTATTTTAACTAATATACTCCTACCGTTGAGAAAATCCATTATCCAGTTAAAAATATTTCCTCCTACTCCCATTAAATGCAGCTTTATTAGAAGACCTTCTCTCCACAACATATCGTAAGCCTTCTCTACATCAAAAAATATGGTAACTACAGATTCTTTTTTTGACTTGGGCTTTCCTTATATCATCTTCCAAGCACAGAACTGGATCATTAGTACCTCTCCCTTTTCTAAAGCCACTCTGATAATTAGCCACTATACCGTTTTCTTCCATTAGATGCATTAATCTTTCATTTACCATTCTTTCCATCAGTTTACACATGTGTACTGTTAAAGCTATAGGTCTATAATTTACTGGATTACTTGCATCTTTCCCTGGTTTTCTAATAGGCACAATGATTGCTTCCTTCCACCTCTCCGGTATTCGCCCTTTTTCCCACACCTTGTTATATAGTGCAAGTATCTTTTGGAGTCCCTCCTCACTTAGATGCTTTATCATTATGTAACAAATATCATCCTTCCCTGGAGCTGAGTTCTAACACTTGGCCAGAGCTCTCTTTAGCTCCCCCAAATTAAATACTTGTCCTCTGTGATACCTTTTTTTGTAAGGCCTCAACATTTTCCTCTCTTGTTCTTTCCCCACCTCTTCTTCCTTCATCTGATAAGTTGTGGGAGCTGTGAACCCTACTAAAAGTGTTAACCATTAGTTCTGCTTTGTCTTTATTTGATACTACAGTTTGATCTCCATTTGTTAGGATAGGATAACTCCACTCCATTTTATCACCTTCCATTTTTTAATCATCCCCCATATCTCCCCTACCTGTGTTGTGCTTCCAATTGAATCACAATACTTCCTCCAATATGCTCTTTTTGTTTGTCTTATAGTCCTCCTTACAATTGCCTGAGCCTGTTTGTAATTAATCATGTGTTGCTAGTTATGAGTTCTTTTTAATAACCTGAATGCCCTGTTTCTATTCACCACCACCTCTTTAAACTTATTGTCCCACCACGGCACAGCTTTCCTTTTTGATCTTCCTTTACTTTTCGGTATGGAAACCAATGCTGCTCTTTTGATACCTTCTGACAATTTATTCTCAAAGCTTTCTATATCTGTCTCTTCTTGTATCGGTTTTATATATCTATCACTTTCCTCCTTAAATTTCTCCCAATTAGCCTTTCCAAAAACCCAATGTCCATATGGTAGCGTTTGTCCATGTGGTGGAGGTTGTCCGTGTGTAGTTTGTCCACGTGGTGCAGTGTGTCCTTGTGGAGTTTGTTCATGTGGTGGAGTTTGTAAGTGTGGTGGAGTGTGTCCGTGTGGTGGAGTTTGTCCATGTGAAGTTTGTCCGTGTGGTTGAGTTTGTCCATGTAGGAAAGTTTGTCCCTGTGGTGGGGTTTGCTCGTGTGGAGTATGACTGGGTGGTGGTGTTTGTCCGTGTGGTGGAGTTTGTCCGTGTGGTGGAGATTGGCCATGTGGTGGAGATTGTCCGTGTAGTGGAGTTTGGCCGTGTGGTGTCGTTGTCCGTGTGATGGAGATGGTCCGTGTGGTGAAGATTGTCCGTGTGGAGTTTGTCCATGTGGTGCAGTGCGTCCTTGTGGAGTTTGTTCATGTGGTGGCGTTTGTAAGTGTGGTGGAGTGTGTCCGTGTGGTAGAGTTTGTCCATATGGAGTTTGTCCGTGTGGTGCAGTTTGGTCATGTAGGAGAGTTTGTCCCTGTGATGGAGTTTGCCCGTGTGGAGTATGTCTGTGTGGTGGAGTTTGTCCGTGTGGTGGAGTTTGCCCGTGTGGTGGAGTTTGCCCGTGTGGAGTATGTCTGTGCGGTGGAGTTTGTCCGTGTGAAGTTTCCCGTGTGGAGTTTGTCCGTGTGGTGGATTTTGTCCTTGTGGTAGAGTTTGTCCATATGGTGGAGTTTGTCCGTGTGGTGGAGATTGTCCGTGTGTTATCGTTGTCCGTGTGGTGGAGATTGTCCGTGTGGTATCGTTGTCCGTGTGGTGGAGTTTTCCCTTGTGGTGTAGTTTGTCCGTGTGGTGTAGTTTGTCCGTGTGGTGCAGTTTGTCCATGTGGTGGAGTTTGGCCGTGTGCTGGAGTTTGTCCGTGTGGGAGAGTTTCCCCGAGTGGTGGAGTTTGTCCGTGTGGTGGAGTTTGTCCATGTGGTGGAGTTTATCCGTATAGTGGTGTTTGTCCGTGTGGTGTCGTTGTCCGTGTGGTGGAGTTTGTCCGTGTGGTGGAGATTGTCCGTGTGGAGTTTTGTCTGTGTGGAGTTTGTCCGTATGGAGTTTGTCCATGTGGTGGTATGTGTATCCATGTGGAGTTTGTCCATGTGATGGAGTTTGTCCGTGTGGTGGAGTTTGTCCGTGTGGTGGAGTTTGTCCGTGTGGAGTTTGTCCATGTGGGAGAGTTTGCCCGTGTGGGAGAGTTTGCCCGTGTGGTTGAGTTTGGCCGTGTGGTTAAGTTTGTCCGTGTAGTGGAGTTTGCCCGTGTGGAGATTGTCTGTGTGGTGGAGTATGTCCGTGCGGGAGAGTTTGCCCGAGTGGTGGAGTTTGTCCGTGTGGTGGAGATTGTCTGTGTGGTGGAGATTGTCCATGTGGTGGAGTTTGTCCGTGTAGTTGAGTTTGGCTGTGGAGTTTGTCCGTGTGGTGGAGATGGTCCGTGTGGTGGAGTTTGTCCGTGTAGTGGAGTTTGGCCATGTGGTGTCGTTGTCCGTATGGTGGAGATGGTCCGTGTGGTGGAGATTGCCCGTGTGGAGTTTGGCTGTGTGGAGTTTGTCCGTGTGGAGTTTGTCCATGTGGTGGAGTGTGTCCGTGTGGAGTTTGTCCATGTGTTGCTGTGTGAAGTTTGTCCATGTGTTGCAGTGTGTCCTTGTGCAGTTTGTTCATGTGGTGGCGTTTGTAAGTGTGGTGGAGTGTGTCCGTGTGGTGGAGTTTGTCCATGTGGAGTTTGTCCATGTGGTGGAGTTTGGCCATATAGGAGAATTTGTCCCTGTGGTGGAGTTTGCCCGTGTGGAGTATGTCTGTGTGGTGGAGTTTGTCCATGTGAAGTTTCCCTTGTGGAGTTTGTCCGTGTGGTGGATTTTGTCCGTGTGGTAGAGTTTGTCCATATGGTGGAGTTTGTCAGTGTGGTGGAGATTGTCCATGTGGTATCGTTGTCCGTGTGGTGGAGTTTTCCCTTGTGGTGTAGTTTGTCCGTGTGGTGTAGTTTGTCCGTGTGGTGCAGTTTGTCCATGTGGTGGAGTTTGGCCGTGTGGTTTAGTTTATCGTTGTAGTGGAGTTTGCCCGTGTGGAGATTGCCTGTGTGCTGGAGTTTGTCCGTGTGGGAGAGTTTCCCCGAGTGGTGGAGTTTGTCCGTGTGGTGGAGTTTGTCCGTGTGGTGGAGTTTGTCCATGTGGTGGAGTTTATCCGTATAGTGGTGTTTGTCCGTGTGGTGTCGTTGTCCGTGTGGTGGAGTTTGTCCGTGTGGTGGAGATTGTCCGTGTGGAGTTTTGTCTGTGTGGAGTTTGTCCGTATGGAGTTTGTCCGTGTGGTGGAGTTTGGCCATGTAGGAGAGTTTGTCCCTGTGATGGAGTTTGCCCGTGTGGAGTATGTCTGTGTGGTGGAGTTTGTCCGTGTGGTGGAGTTTGCCCGTGTGGAGTATGTCTGTGTGGTGGAGTTTGTCCGTGTGAAGTTTCCCGTGTGGAGTTTGTCCGTGTGGTGGATTTTGTCCTTGTGGTAGAGTTTGTCCATATGGTGGAGTTTGTCCGTGTGGTGGAGATTGTCCGTGTGGTATCGTTGTCCGTGTGGTGGAGATTGTCCGTGTGGTTTCGTTGTCCGTGTGGTGGAGTTTTCCCTTGTGGTGTAGTTTGTCCGTGTGGTGTAGTTTGTCCGTGTGGTGCAGTTTGTCCATGTGGTGGAGTTTGGCCGTGTGCTGGAGTTTGTCCGTGTGGGAGAGTTTCCCCGAGTGGTGGAGTTTGTCCGTGTGGTGGAGTTTGTCCGTGTGGTGGAGATTGCCCGTGTGGAGTTTGGCTGTGTGGAGTTTGTCCGTGTGGAGTTTGTCCATGTGGTGGAGTGTGTCCGTGTGGAGTTTGTCCATGTGTTGCTGTGTGAAGTTTGTCCATGTGTTGCAGTGTGTCCTTGTGCAGTTTGTTCATGTGGTGGCGTTTGTAAGTGTGGTGGAGTGTGTCCGTGTGGTGGAGTTTGTCCATGTGGAGTTTGTCCATGTGGTGGAGTTTGGCCATATAGGAGAATTTGTCCCTGTGGTGGAGCTTGCCCGTGTGGAGTATGTCTGTGTGGTGGAAAAAAAATGAAATGATGAAATGATTCAATTTATTGTCATTGTCAGTGTACAGTACAGAGACAACGAAATGCATTTTTAGCATCTCCCTTGAAAGGGAGACACAGGGCGTCGCGGTGTGCCCGCGCCTGCCGCCGTAACTCCACACGGACAATCTCCACCACACGGACAAACTCCACCACACGGACAACGACACCACACGGACAAACACCACTATACGGATAAACTCCACCACATGGACAAACTACTACATGGAGTTTGTCCATGTGAAGTTTCCCTTGTGCAGTTTGTCCGTGTGGTGGATTTTGTCCGTGTGGTAGAGTTTGTCCATATGGTGGAGTTTGTCAGTGTGGTGGAGATTGTCCATGTGGTATCGTTGTCCGTGTGGTGGAGTTTTCCCTTGTGGTGTAGTTTGTCCGTGTGGTGTAGTTTGTCCGTGTGGTGCAGTTTGTCCATGTGGTGGAGTTTGGCCGTGTGGTTTCGTTTATCATTGTAGTGGAGTTTGCCCGTGTGGAGATTGTCTGTGTGCTGGAGTTTGTCCGTGTGGGAGAGTTTCCCCGAGTGGTGGAGTTTGTCCGTGTGGTGGAGTTTGTCCGTGTGGTGGAGTTTGTCCATGTGGTGGAGTTTATCCGCATAGTGGTGTTTGTCCGTGTGGTGTCGTTGTCCGTGTGGTGGAGTTTGTCCGTGTGGTGGAGATTGTCCGTGTGGAGTTTTGTCTGTGTGGAGTTTGTCCGTATGCAGTTTGTCCATGTGGTGGTATGTGTATCCATGTGGAGTTTGTCCATGTGATGGAGTTTGTCCGTGTGGTGGAGTTTGTCTGTGTGGTGGAGTTTGTCCGTGTGGAGTTTGTCCATGTGGGAGAGTTTGCCCGTGTGGGAGAGTTTGCCCGCGTGGTTGAGTTTGTCCGTGTGGTGGAGTTTGTCCATGTGGTGTAGTCTGTCCGTGTGGTGGAGTTTGTCCATGTGGTGGAGTTTGTCCGCGTGGAGTTTGTCCGTGTGGTGGAGGTTGTCCATGTGTGTGGAGTTTGGCCGTGTGGTTAAGTTTGTCCGTGTAGTGGAGTTTGCCCGTGTGGAGATTGTCTGAGTGGTGGAGTTTGTCCGTGTGGTGGAGTTTGTCCGTGTGGTGGAGATTGTCCATGTGGTGGAGTTTGTCCGTGTAGTGGAGTTTGGCTGTGTGGAGTTTGGCCGTGTGGTGTCGTTGTCCGTATGGTGGAGATGGTCCGTGTGGTGGAGATTGCCCGTGTGGAGTTCGGCTGTGTGGAGTTTGTCCATGTGGTGGAGTGTGTCCGTGTGGAGTTTGTCCATGTGTTGCTGTGTGAAGTTTGTCCATGTGTTGCAGTGTGTCCTTGTGCAGTTTGTTCATGTGGTGGCGTTTGTAAGTGTGGTGGAGTGTGTCCGTGTGGTGGAGTTTGTCCATGTGGAGTTTGTCCGTGTGGTGGAGTTTGGCCATATAGGAGAATTTGTCCCTGTGGTGGAGTTTGCCCGTGTGGAGTATGTCTGTGTGGTGGAGTTTGTCCATGTGAAGTTTCCCTTGTGCAGTTTGTCCGTGTGGTGGATTTTGTCCGTGTGGTAGAGTTTGTCCATATAACCATATAACCATATATAACCATATAACAATTACAGCACGGAAACAGGCCATCTCGGCCCTACAGGTCCATGCCGAACAAATTTTTTTCCCCTTAGTCCCACCTGCCTGCACTCGTACCATAACCCTCCATTCCCTTCTCATCCATACGCCTATCCAATTTATTTTTAAATGATACCAATGAACCTGCCTCCACCACTTCCACTGGGAGCTCATTCCACACCGCCACCACTCTCTGAGTAAAGAAGTTCCCCCTCATATTACCCCTAAACTTATGTCCCTTAATTCTGAAGTCATGTCCTCTTGTTTGAATCTTCCCTATTCTCAAAGGGAAAAGCTTGTCCACATCAACTCTGTCTATCCCTCTCATCATTTTAAAGACCTCTATCAGGTCCCCCCTTAACCTTCTGCGCTCCAGAGAATAAAGACCTAACTTATTCAACCTATCTCTGTAACTGAGTTGTTGAAACCCAGGCAACATTCTAGTAAATCTCCTCTGTACTCTCTCTATTTTGTTGACATCCTTCCTATAATTTGGCGACCAAAATTGTACACCATACTCCAGATTTGGTCTCACCAATGCCTTGTACAATTTTAACATTACATCCCAGCTTCTATACTCAATGCTCTGATTTATAAAGGCTAGCATACCAAAAGCTTTCTTTACCACCCTATCTATATGAGATTCCACCTTCAAGGAACTATGCACGGTTATACCCAGATCCCTCTGTTCAACTGTATTCTTCAATTCCCTACCATTTACCATGTACGTCCTATTTTGATTTGTCCTGCCAAGGTGTAGCACCTCACATTTATCAGCATTAAACTCCATCTGCCATCTTTTAGCCCATTTTTCCAAATGGCCTAAATCACTCTGTAGACTTTGGAAATCCTCTTCATTATCCACAACACCCCCTATCTTGGTATCATCTGCATAGTTACTAATCCAATTTACCACACCTTCATCCAGATCATTGATGTACATGACAAACAACAAAGGACCCAACACAGATCCCTGAGGCCCCACTAGTCACCTGCCTCCAACCCGATAAACAGCCATCCACCATTACCCTCTGGCTTCTCCCATTCAGCCACTGTTGAATCCATCTTGCTATTCCTGCATTTATACCCAACAGTTTAACCTTCTTAACCAACCTTCCATGAGGAACCTTGTCAAAGGCCTTACTAAAGTCCATATAGACAACATCCACTGCTTTACCCTCGTCAATTTCCCTAGTAACCTCTTCAAAAAATTCAAGAAGATTAGTCAAACATGACCTTCCAGGCACAAATCCATGTTGACTGTTCCTAATCAGACCCTGTTTATCTAGATGCTTATATATATTGTCTCTAAGTATCTTTTCCATTAATTTGCCCACCACTGAAGTCAAACTAACAGGTCTATAATTGCTAGGTTTACTCTTAGAACCCTTTTTAAACAATGGAACAACATGCGCAGTACGCCAATCCTCGGGGACTATTCCCGTTTCTAATGACATTTGAAATATTTCTGTCATAGCCCCGGCTATTTCTACACTAACTTCCCTCAATGTCCTAGGGAATATCCTGTCAGGACCTGGAGACTTATCCACTTTTATATTTTTCAAAAGTGTCAGTACTTCTTTTACTTTGAACCTCATATTATCCATAGCTACTCTACTAGTTTCCCTTACCTCACATAATTCAATATCCTTCTCCTTGGTGAATACCGAAGAAAAAAAATTGTTCAATATCTCCCCCATCTCTTTTGGCTCTGCAGATAGCTGTCCACTCTGTCTCTCCAATGGACCAATTTTATCCCTCCTTATCCTTTTGCTATTAATATAGCTGTAGAAACCCTTTGGATTGACTTTCACCTTACTTGCCAAAGCAACCTCATATCTTCTTTTAGCTTTTCTAATTTCTTTCTTAAGATTCTTTTTACATTCCTTATACTCCTCAAGCACCTCATTTACTTCATGCTGCCTATAATTATTGTAGATCTCCCTCTTTTTCCGAACAAGATGTCCAATTTCCCTTGAAAACCAGGGCTCTTTCCAATTTTTACTCTTTCCTTTCAACCGAACAGGAACATAAAGATTCTGTACTCTTAAAATTTCCCCTTTACATGTCCTCCATTTCTCTTCTACATCCTTCCCATAAAACAAAATGTCCCAATTCACTCATTTTTAATCCTTTCGCATCTCATCAAAGTTAACCTTTCTCCAATCAAAAATCTCAACCCTAGGTCCAGTTCTGACCCTCTCCATAGTTATATTGAAACTAATGGTATTGTGATCACTGGACCCGAAGTGCTCCCCAAAGCATACCTCCGCCACCTGTCCAGTCTCATTTCCTAACAGGAGGTCCAGCACTGCCCCTCCTCTAGTAGGTACCTCTATGTATTGCTGCAAAAAACTATCCTGCACACATTTTACGAACTCCAACCCATCCAGCCCATTTACAGAATGTGTTTCCCAGTCTATGTGTGGAAAGTTGAAATCTCCCACAATCACTACCTTGTGCTTACTACTAATCTCTGCTATCTCCTTACATATTTGCTCTTCCAATTCTCGTTCCCCGTTTGGCGGTCTATAATACACCCCTATAAGTGTTGCTACACCTTTCCCACTTTTCAATTCCACCCAAATAGCCTCCCTAGATGAGCCCTCCAATCTATCCTGCCAAAGCACTGCTGTAATATCTTCCCTGACTAGCAATGCAACACCTCCACCTCTTGCCCCTCCAATTCTATCACACCTGAAGCAACAAAATCCTGGAATATTTAGTTTCCAATCACAGCCCTCCTGCAACCATGTTTCACTGATCGCCACACGTGTAGTTTGTCTGTGTGGTGGAGATTGTCCATGTGGTATCGTTGTCCGTGTGGTGGAGTTTGTCCGTGTGGTGGAGTTTGTCCATGTGGTGGAGTTTGGCCGTGTGGTTTAGTTTATCGTTGTAGTGGAGTTTGCCCGTGTGGAGATTGTCTGTGTGCTGGAGTTTGTCCGTGTGGGAGAGTTTCCCCGAGTGGTGGAGTTTCCCCGAGTGGAGGAGGTTGTCCGTGTGCTGGAGTTTGTCCGTGTGGTGGAGTTTATCCGTGTAGTGGTGTTTGTCCGTGTGGCGTCGTTGTCCGTGTGGTGGAGTTTGTCCGTGTGGCGGAGTTTGTCCGTGTGGCGGAGTTTGTCCGTGTGGTGGAGATTGTCCGTGTGGAGTTTTGTCTGTGTGGAGTTTGTCCATATGAAGTTTGTCCATGTGGTGGAGTGTGTATCCGTGTGAAGTTTGTCCATGTGATGGAGTTTGTCCGTGTGGTGGAGTTTGTCTGTGTGGTGGAGTTTGTCCGTGTGGAGTTTGTCCATGTGGGAATGTTTGCCCGTGTGGGAGAGTTTGCCCGTGTGGTGTAGTTTGTCCGTGTGGTGGAGTTTGTCCGTGTGGTGTAGTCTGTCCGTGTGGTGGGGTTTGTCCGCGTGCAGTTTGTCCGCGTGGAGTTTGTCCGTGTGGTGGAGTTTGTCCGCGTGGTGGAGATTGTCCATGTGGTGGTATTTGTCCGTGTGGAGTATGTCCGTGTGGTGGAGATTGTCCATGTGGTATCGTTATCCGTGTGGTGGAGTTTGTCCGTGTGGTGGAGTTTGTCCATGTGGTGGAGTTTGGCCGTGTGGTTTAGTTTATCGTTGTAGTGGAGTTTGCCCGTGTGGAGATTGTCTGTGTGCTGGGGTTTGTCCGTGTGGGAGAGTTTCCCCGAGTGGTGGAGTTTGTCCGTGTGGTGGAATTTGTCCGTGTGGTGGAGTTTGTCCGTGTGGTGGAGCTTATCCGTGTAGTGGTGTTTGTCCGTGTGGCGTCGTTGTCCGTGTGGTGGAGTTTGTCCGTGTGGTGGAGTTTGTCCGTGTGGTGGAGATTGTCCGTGTGGAGTTTTGTCTGTGTGGAGTTTGTCCGTATGAAGTTTGTCCATGTGGTGGAGTGTGTATCGTGTGGAGTTTGTCCATGTGATGGAGTTTGTCCGTGTGGTGGAGTTTGTCTGTGTGGTGGAGTTTGTCCGTGTGGTGTAGTCTTTCCGTGTGGTGGAGTTTGTCCGCGTGCAGTTTGTCCGCGTGGAGTTTGTCCGTGTGGTGTAGTTTGTCCGTGTGGTGGAGTTTGGCCGTGTGCTTGAGTTTGTCCGTGTGGTGGAGTTTGCCCGTGTGGAGATTGTCCGTGTGGTGGACTTTGTCCGTGCGGGAGAGTTTTCCCGAGTGGTGGAGTTTGTCCGTGTGGTGGAGTTTGTCCGTGCGGAAGAATTTGCCCGCGTGGTGGAGTTTGCCCGTGTGGAGATTGTCTGTGTGGTGGAGTTTGTCCGTGCGGGAGAGTTTTCACGAGTGGTGGAGTTTGTCCGTGTGGTGGAGTTTGTCCGTGTGGTGGAGATTGTCCATGTGGTGGAGTTTGTCCATGTAGTGGAGTTTGGCCGTGTGGTGGAGTTTGGCCGTGTGGTGGAGTTTGTCCGTGTGGTGGAGTTTGGCCGTGTGGTGGAGTTTGTCCATTTGGTGGAGTTTGTCCGTGGTGGAGTTTGTCCGTGTGGTGGAGTATGTCCGTGTGGAGGTTTTCCGTGTGGAGTTTGTCCACGTGGTGCAGTGTATCCTTGAGGGGTTTGTTCATGTGGTGGAGATTGTAAGTGTGGTGGAGTGTGTCCGTGTGGTGGAGTGTGTCCGTGTGGTGGAGTGTGTCCGTGTGGAGTTTGTCCGTGTGGTGGAAAAATGCCCGTGTAGGAGAGTTTGTCCCTGTGGTGGAATTTGCCCGTGTGGAGTATGTCTGTGTGGTGGAGTTTGTCCGTGTGGTGGAGATTGGCCATGTGGTGGAGTTTGTCCGTGTAGTGGAGTTTGGCCGTGTGGTGTCGTTGTCCGTGTGGTGGAGATGGTCCGTGTGGTGGAGTTTGGCTGTGGAGTTTGGCCGTGTGGTGTCGTCCGTGTGGTGGAGTTTGTCCATGTGGTGGAGTTTGTCTGTGTGGTAGAGTTTGTCCATATGGTGGAGTCTGTCCGTGTGGTGGAGTTTGTCCGCGTGGTAGAGTTTGTCCATATGGTGGAGTCTGTCCGTGTGGTGTAGTTTGTCCGCGTGGTGTAGTTTGTCCGTGTGGTGTAGTTTGTCCGTGTGGTTTAGTTTGTCCGTGTGGTGGAGTTTGCCCGTGTGGTTTAGTTTGTCTGTGTGGTGGAGTTTGTCCGTGTGGGAGAATTTCCCCGAGTGGTGGAGTTTGTCCATATGGTGGAGTCTGTCCATGTGGTGGAGTTTGTCCGCGTGGAGTTTGTCCGTCTGGTGCAGTTTGTCCGTATGGTGGAGGTTGTCCATGTGGTGGAGTTTGGCTGTGTGGTTGAGTTTGTCCGCGTGGAGTTTGTCCGTGTGGTGGAGTTTGTCCGTGTGGTGGAGATCGTCCATGTGGTGGAGTTTGTCCGTGTGGTGGAGATCGTCCATGTGGTGGAGTTTGTCCGTGTAGTGGAGTTTGGCCATGTGGTGTCGCTGTCCGTGTGTTGGAGATGGTCCGTGTGGTGGAGTTTGTCCGTGTGGTGGAGTTTGGCCATGTGGTGTCGCTGTCCGTGTGGCGGAGATGGTCCGTGTGGTGGAGTTTGTCCGTTTGGTGGAGTTTGTCCGTGTGGTGTAGTCTGTCCGTGTGGTGGAGTTTGTCCATGTGGTGGAGTTTGTCCGCGTGGAGTTTGTCCGTGTGGTGTAGTTTGTCCGTGTGGTGGAGGTTGTCCATGTGTGTGGAGTTTGGCCGTGTGGTTAAGTTTGTCCGTGTAGTGGAGTTTGCCCGTGTGGAGATTGTCTGTGTGGTGGAGTTTGTCCGTGCGGGAGAGTTTGCCCGAGTGGTGGAGTTTGTCCGTGTGGTGGAGTTTGTCCGTGTGGTGGAGATTGTCCATGTGGTGGAGTTTGTCCGTGTAGTGGAGTTTGGCTGTGTGGAGTTTGTCCGTGTGGTGGAGATGGTCCGTGTGGTGGAGTTTGTCCGTGTAGTGGAGTTTGGCCGTGTGGTGTCGTTGTCCGTATGGTGGAGATGGTCCGTGTGGTGGAGATTGCCCATGTGGAGTTTGGCTGTGTGGAGTTTGTCCGTGTGGAGTTTGTCCATGTGGTGGAGTGTGTCCGTGTGGAGTTTGTCCATGTGTTGCTGTGTGAAGTTTGTCCATGTGTTGCAGTGTGTCCTTGTGCAGTTTGTTCATGTGGTGGCGTTTGTAAGTGTGGTGGAGTGTGTCCGTGTGGTGGAGTTTGTCCATGTGGAGTTTGTCCGTGTGGTGGAGTTTGGCCATATAGGAGAATTTGTCCCTGTGGTGGAGTTTGCCCGTGTGGAGTATGTCTGTGTGGTGGAGTTTGTCCATGTGAAGTTTCCCTTGTGGAGTTTGTCCGTGTGGTGGATTTTGTCCGTGTGGTAGAGTTTGTCCATATGGTGGAGTTTGTCCGTGTGGTGGAGATTGTCCATGTGGTATCGTTGTCCGTGTGGTGGAGTTTGTCCATGTGGTGGAGTTTGTCCATGTGGTGGAGTTTGGCCGTGTGGTTTAGTTTATCGTTGTAGTGGAGTTTGCCCGTGTGGAGATTGTCTGTGTGCTGGAGTTTGTCCGTGTGGGAGAGTTTCCCCGAGTGGTGGAGTTTCCCCGAGTGGTGGAGTTTGTCCGTGTGCTGGAGTTTGTCCGTGTGGTGGAGTTTATCCGTGGAGTGGTGTTTGTCCATGTGGCGTCGTTGTCCGTGTGGTGGAGTTTGTCCGTGTGGTGGAGTTTGTCCGTGTGGCGGAGTTTGTCCGTGTGGTGGAGATTGTCCGTGTGGAGTTTTGTCTGTGTGGAGTTTGTCCGTATGAAGTTTGTCCATGTGGTGGAGTGTGTATCCGTGTGGAGTTTGTCCATGTGATGGAGTTTGTCCGTGTGGTGGAGTTTGTCTGTGTGGTGGAGTTTGTCCGTGTGGAGTTTGTCCATGTGGGAGTGTTTGCCCGTGTGGGAGAGTTTGCCCGTGTGGTGTAGTTTGTCCGTGTGGTGGAGTTTGTCCGTGTGGTGGAGTCTGTCCGTGTGGTGGAGTTTGTCCGCGTTCAGTTTGTCCGCGTGGAGTTTGTCCGTGTGGTGGAGTTTGTCCGTGTGGTGGAGATTGTCCATGTGGTGGTATTTGTCCGTGTGGAGTATGTCCGTGTGGTGGAGATTGTCCATGTGGTATCGTTATCCGTGTGGTGGAGTTTGTCCATGTGGTGGAGTTTGTCCATGTGGTGGAGCTTGGCCGTGTGGTTTAGTTTATCGTTGTAGTGGAGTTTGCCCGTGTGGAGATTGTCTGTGTGCTGGGATTTGTCCGTGTGGGAGAGTTTCCCCGAGTGGTGGTGTTTGTCCGTGTGGTGTCGTTGTCCGTGTGGTGGAGTTTGTCCGTGTGGTGGAGATTGTTTGTGTGGAGTTTTGTCTGTGTGGAGTTTGTCCGTATGCAGTTTGTCCATGTGGTGGTATGTGTAGCCATGTGGAGTTTGTCCATGTGATGGAGTTTGTCTGTGTGGTGGAGTTTGTCCGTGTGGAGTTTGTCCATGTGGGAGAGTTTGCCCGTGTGGGAGAGTTTGCCCGTGTGGTTGAGTTTGTCCGTGTGGTGGAGTTTGTCCGTGTGGTGTAGTCTGTCCGTGTGGTGGAGTTTGTCCATGTGGTGGAGTTTGTCCGCGTGGAGTTTGTCCGTGTGGTGTAGTTTGTCCGTGTGGTGGAGGTTGTCCATGTGTGTGGAGTTTGGCCGTGTGGTTAAGTTTGTCCGTGTAGTGGAGTTTGCCCGTGTGGAGATTGTCTGAGTGGTGGAGTTTGTCCGTGTGGAGATTGTCTGAGTGGTGGAGTTTGTCCGTGTGGTGGAGTTTGTCCGTGTGGTGGAGATTGTCCATGTGGTGGAGTTTGTCCGTGTAGTGGAGTTTGGCTGTGTGGAGTTTGGCCGTGTGGTGTCGTTGTCCGTATGGTGGAGATGGTCCGTGTGGTGGAGATTGCCCGTGTGGAGTTTGGCTGTGTGGAGTTTGTCCGTGTGGAGTTTGTCCATGTGGTGGAGTGTGTCCGTGTGGAGTTTGTCCATGTGTTGCTGTGTGAAGTTTGTCCATGTGTTGCAGTGTGTCCTTGTGCAGTTTGTTCATGTGGTGGCGTTTGTAAGTGTGGTGGAGTGTGTCCGTGTGGTGGAGTTTGTCCATGTGGAGTTTGTCCGTGTGGTGGAGTTTGGCCATATAGGAGAATTTGTCCCTGTGGTGGAGTTTGCCCGTGTGGAGTATGTCTGTGTGGTGGAGTTTGTCCATGTGAAGTTTCCCTTGTGGAGTTTGTCCGTGTGGTGGATTTTGTCCGTGTGGTAGAGTTTGTCCATATAACCATATAACCATATATAACCATATAACAATTACAGCACGGAAACAGGCCATCTCGGCCCTACAGGTCCATGCCGAACAAATTTTTTTCCCCTTAGTCCCACCTGCCTGCACTCGTACCATAACCCTCCATTCCCTTCTCATCCATACGCCTATCCAATTTATTTTTAAATGATACCAATGAACCTGCCTCCACCACTTCCACTGGGAGCTCATTCCACACCGCCACCACTCTCTGCGTAAAGAAGTTCCCCCTCATATTACCCCTAAACTTATGTCCCTTAATTCTGAAGTCATGTCCTCTTGTTTGAATCTTCCCTATTCTCAAAGGGAAAAGCTTGTCCACATCAACTCTGTCTATCCCTCTCATCATTTTAAAGACCTCTATCAGGTCCCCCCTTAACCTTCTGCGCTCCAGAGAATAAAGACCTAACTTATTCAACCTATCTCTGTAACTGAGTTGTTGAAACCCAGGCAACATTCTAGTAAATCTCCTCTGTACTCTCTCTATTTTGTTGACATCCTTCCTATAATTTGGCGACCAAAATTGTACACCATACTCCAGATTTGGTCTCACCAATGCCTTGTACAATTTTAACATTACATCCCAGCTTCTATACTCAATGCTCTGATTTATAAAGGCTAGCATACCAAAAGCTTTCTTTACCACCCTATCTATATGAGATTCCACCTTCAAGGAACTATGCACGGTTATACCCAGATCCCTCTGTTCAACTGTATTCTTCAATTCCCTACCATTTACCATGTACGTCCTATTTTGATTTGTCCTGCCAAGGTGTAGCACCTCACATTTATCAGCATTAAACTCCATCTGCCATCTTTTAGCCCATTTTTCCAAATGGCCTAAATCACTCTGTAGACTTTGGAAATCCTCTTCATTATCCACAACACCCCCTATCTTGGTATCATCTGCATACTTACTAATCCAATTTACCACACCTTCATCCAGATCATTGATGTACATGACAAACAACAAAGGACCCAACACAGATCCCTGAGGCCCCACTAGTCACCTGCCTCCAACCCGATAAACAGCCATCCACCATTACCCTCTGGCTTCTCCCATTCAGCCACTGTTGAATCCATCTTGCTATTCCTGCATTTATACCCAACAGTTGAACCTTCTTAACCAACCTTCCATGAGGAACCTTGTCAAAGGCCTTACTAAAGTCCATATAGACAACATCCACTGCTTTACCCTCGTCAATTTCCCTAGTAACCTCTTCAAAAAATTCAAGAAGATTAGTCAAACATGACCTTCCAGGCACAAATCCATGTTGACTGTTCCTAATCAGACCCTGTTTATCTAGATGCTTATATATATTGTCTCTAAGTATCGTTTCCATTAATTTGCCCACCACTGAAGTCAAACTAACAGGTCTATAATTGCTAGGTTTACTCTTAGAACCCTTTTTAAACAATGGAACAACATGCGCAGTACGCCAATCCTCGGGGACTATTCCCGTTTCTAATGACATTTGAAATATTTCTGTCATAGCCCCGGCTATTTCTACACTAACTTCCCTCAATGTCCTAGGGAATATCCTGTCAGGACCTGGAGACTTATCCACTTTTATATTTTTCAAAAGTGTCAGTACTTCTTTTACTTTGAACCTCATAGTATCCATAGCTACTCTACTAGTTTCCCTTACCTCACATAATTCAATATCCTTCTCCTTGGTGAATACCGAAGAAAAAAAATTGTTCAATATCTCCCCCATCTCTTTTGGCTCTGCAGATAGCTGTCCACTCTGTCTCTCCAATGGACCAATTTTATCCCTCCTTATCCTTTTGCTATTAATATAGCTGTAGAAACCCTTTGGATTGACTTTCACCTTACTTGCCAAAGCAACCTCATATCTTCTTTTAGCTTTTCTAATTTCTTTCTTAAGATTCTTTTTACATTCCTTATACTCCTCAAGCACCTCATTTACTTCATGCTGCCTATAATTATTGTAGATCTCCCTCTTTTTCCGAACAAGATGTCCAATTTCCCTTGAAAACCAGGGCTCTTTCCAATTTTTACTCTTTCCTTTCAACCGAACAGGAACATAAAGATTCTGTACTCTTAAAATTTCCCCTTTAAATGTCCTCCATTTCTCTTCTACATCTTTCCCATAAAATAAAATGTCCCAGTTCACTCCTTTTAAATCATCTCGCATCGCATCAAAGTTAGCCTTTCTCCAATCAAAAATCTCAACCCTAGGTCCAGTTCTGACCCTCTCCATAGTTATATTGAAACTAATGGTATTGTGATTACTGGACCCGAAGTGCTCCCCAAAGCATACCTCCGCCACCTGTCCAGTCTCATTTCCTAACAGGAGGTCCAGCACTGCCCCTCCTCTAGTAGGTACCTCTATGTATTGCTGCAAAAAACTATCCTGCACACATTTTACGAACTCCAACCCATCCAGCCCATTTACAGAATGTGTTTCCCAGTCTATGTGTGGAAAGTTGAAATCTCCCACAATCACTACCTTGTGCTTACTACTAATCTCTGCTATCTCCTTACATATTTGCTCTTCCAATTCTCGTTCCCCGTTTGGCGGTCTATAATACACCCCTATAAGTGTTGCTACACCTTTCCCACTTTTCAATTCCACCCAAATAGCCTCCCTAGATGAGCCCTCCAATCTATCCTGCCAAAGCACTGCTGTAATATCTTCCCTGACTAGCAATGCAACACCTCCACCTCTTGCCCCTCCAATTCTATCACACCTGAAGCAACAAAATCCTGGAATATTTAGTTTCCAATCACAGCCCTCCTGCAACCACGTTTCACTGATCGCCACACGTGGAGTTTGTCTGTGTGGTGGAGATTGTCAATGTGGTATCGTTGTCCGTGTGGTGGAGTTTGTCCCTGTGGTGGAGTTTGTCCATGTGGTGGAGTTTGGCCGTGTGGTTTAGTTTATCGTTGTAGTGGAGTTTGCCCGTGTGGAGATTGTCTGTGTGCTGCAGTTTGTCCGTGTGGGAGAGTTTCCCCGAGTGGTGGAGTTTCCCCGAGTGGAGGAGTTTGTCCGTGTGCTGGAGTTTGTCCGTGTGGTGGAGTTTGTCCATGTAGGTGAGTTTGTCCCTGTGGTGGAGATTGGCCATGTGGTGGAGTTTGTCCGTGTGGTGGAGATTGGCCATGTGGTGGAGTTTGTCCGTGTAGTGGAGTTTGGCCATGTGGTGTCGTTGTCCGTGTGGTGGAGATGGTCCGTGTGGTGGAGTTTGGCTGTGGAGTTTGGCTGTGTGGTGTTTGTCTGTGTGGAGTTTGTCCATGTGGTGCAGTGTGTCCTTGTGGAGTTTGTCCATGTGGTGGAGTTTGGCCGTGTGGTGGAGATGGTCCGTGTGGTGGAGTTTGGCTGTGGAGTTTGGCTGTGTGGAGTTTGTCTGTGTGGAGTTTGTCCATGTGGTGCAGTGTGTCCTTGTGGAGTTTGTCCGTGTGGTGGAGTTTGGCCGTGTGGTAGAGTTTGTCCATATGGTGGAGTTTGTCCGTGTGGTGGAGATTGTCCATGTGGTATCGTTGTCCGTGTGGTGGAGATTGTCCGTGTGGTATAATTGTCCGTGTGGTGGAGTTTGCCCTTGTGGTGGAGTTTGTCCGTGTGGTGGAGTTTGTCCGTGTGGTGGAGTTTGTCCGTGTGGTGGAGTTTGTCCGTGTGGTGGAGTTTGGCCGTGTGGTTTAGTTTATCGTTGTAGTGGAGTTTGCCCGTGTGGAGATTGTCCGTGTGGTGGAGTTTGTCCGTGTGGGAGAGTTTCCCCGAGTGGTGGAGTTTGTCCGTGTGGTGGAGTTTGTCCGTGTTGTGGAGTTTGTCCATGTGGTGGAGTTTATCCATGTGGTGGAGTTTGTCCGTGTGGTGGAGTTTGTTCATGTGCAGTTTGTCCGTGTTGTGAAGTTTGGCCGCGTGGTGGAGTTTGTCCATGTAGTAGAGTTTGTCCGTGTGGTGGAGTTTGCCCATGTGAAGTTTCCTGTGTGGAGTTTGTCCATGTGGTGGAGTTTGTCCGTATGGTGGAGATTGTCCGTGTGGTATCATTGTCTCTGTGCTGAAGTTTGTCCTTGTGGTGGAGTTTGTCCGTGTGGTAAGGTTGTCCGTGTGGTGGAGTTTGTCCGTGTGGAGTGTGTCCGTGTGGGGTTTATCCATGTGTTGGAGTTTGTCCGTGTGGAGTTTGTCCGTGTGGTGAGTTTATCCATGTGGTGGAGTTTGTGCGTGTGGTGGAGGTTGTCAGTGTGGAGTTTGTCCGTGTGGAGTTTGTCCCTGTGAAGTTTGTCCGTGTGGTGGCGTGTGTCCGTGTGGAGTTTATCCATGTGGTGCAGTTTGTCCGTGTGGTGGAGTTTGTCCGTGTGGTGGAGTTTGTCCGTGTTGTGGAGTATGTCTGTGTGGTGGAGTTTGTCCATATGGTAGAGTTTGTCCATGTGGTGGAGCTTGTCCGTGTGGTGGAGTATGTCCATGTGAAGGTTGTCCGTGTGAAGTTTGTCCACGTGGTGCAGTGTGTCATTGTGGCGTTTGTTCATGTGGTGGAGTTTGTAAGTGTGTTGGAGTGTGTCCGTGTGGTGGAGTTTGTCCATGTGGAGTTTGTCCGTGTGGTTGAGTTTGTCCATGTAGGAGAGTTTGTCCCTGTGGTGGAGTTTGCCCGTGTGGAGTATGTCTGTGTGGTGGAGTTTGTCCGTGCGGGAGAGTTTGCCCAAGTGGTGGAGTTTGTCCGTGTGGTGGAGTTTGTCCGTGTGGTGGAGATTGGCCATGTGGTGGAGTTTGTCCGTGTGGTGGAGATGGTCCGTGTGGTGTAGTTTGGCTGTGGAGTTTGGCCGTGTGGTATCGTTGTCCGTGTGGTGGAGTTTGTCCATGTGGTGGAGTTTGTCTGTGTGGTGGAGTTTGTCCATATGGTGGAGTCTGTCCGTGTGGTGGAGTTTGTCCGCGTGGTAGAGTTTGTCCATATGGTGGAGTCTGTCCGTGTGGTGGAGATCGTCCATGTGGTGTCGCTGTCCGTGTGGTGCAGTTTGTCCGTATGATGGAGGTTGTCCATGTGGTGCAGTTTGGCCATGTGGTGGAGTTTGTCCTGGTGGTGGAGTATGTGTGGTAGAGTTTGTCCATATGGTAGAGTTTGTCCATGTGGTGGAGCTTGTCCGTGTGGTGGAGTATGTCCATGTGAAGGTTGTCCGTGTGAAGTTTGTCCACGTGGTGCAGTGTGTCCTTGTTGCGTTTGTTCATGTGGTGGAGTTTGTAAGTGTGTTGGAGTGTGTCCGTGTGGTGGAGTTTGTCCATGTGGAGTTTGTCCGTGTGGTTGAGTTTGTCCATGTAGGTGAGTTTGTCCCTGTGGTGGAGATTGGCCATGTGGTGGAGTTTGTCCGTGTGGTGGAGATTGGCCATGTGGTGGAGTTTGTCCGTGTAGTGGAGTTTGGCCATGTGGTGTCGTTATCCGTGTGGTGGAGATGGTCCGTGTGGTGGAGTTTGGCTGTGGAGTTTGGCTGTGTGGTGTTTGTCTGTGTGGAGTTTGTCCATGTGGTGCAGTGTGTCCTTGTGGAGTTTGTCCATGTGGTGGAGTTTGGCCGTGTGGTGGAGATGGTCCGTGTGGTGGAGTTTGGCTGTGGAGTTTGGCTGTGTGGAGTTTGTCTGTGTGGAGTTTGTCCATGTGGTGCAGTGTGTCCTTGTGGAGTTTGTCCGTGTGGTGGAGTTTGGCCGTGTGGTAGAGTTTGTCCATATGGTGGAGTTTGTCCATGTGGTGGAGATTGTCCATGTGGTATCGTTGTCCGTGTGGTGGAGATTGTCCGTGTGGTATAATTGTCCGTGTGGTGGAGTTTGCCCTTGTGGTGGAGTTTGTCCGTGTGGTGGAGTTTGTCCGTGTGGTGGAGTTTGTCCGTGTGGTGGAGTTTGGCCGTGTGGTTTAGTTTATCGTTGTAGTGGAGTTTGCCCGTGTGGAGATTGTCCGTGTGGTGGAGTTTGTCCGTGTGGGAGAGTTTCCCCGAGTGGTGGAGTTTGTCCGTGTGGTGGAGTTTGTCCGTGTTGTGGAGTTTGTCCATGTGGTGGAGTTTATCCGTGTGGTGGAGTTTGTCCGTGTGGTGGAGTTTGTTCATGTGCAGTTTGTCCGTGTTGTGAAGTTTGGCCGCGTGGTGGAGTTTGTCCATGTAGTAGAGTTTGTCCGTGTGGTGGAGTTTGCCCATGTGAAGTTTCCTGTGTGGAGTTTGTCCATGTGGTGGAGTTTGTCCGTATGGTGGAGATTGTCCGAGTGGTATCATTGTCTCTGTGCTGAAGTTTGTCCTTGTGGTGGAGTTTGTCCGTGTGGTAAGGTTGTCCATGTGGTGGAGTTTGTCCGTGTGGAGTGTGTCCGTGTGGGGTTTATCCATGTGTTGGAGTTTGTCCGTGTGGAGTTTGTCCGTGTGGTGAGTTTATCCATGTGGTGGAGTTTGTCCGTGTGGTGAGCTTGTCCATGTGGTTGAGTTTGTCGGTGTTGTATAGTTTGTCCGTGTGGAGTGTGTCCATGTGTTGGAGTTTGTGCGTGTGGTGGAGGTTGTCAGTGTGGAGTTTGTCCGTGTGGAGTTTGTCCGTGTGGAGTTTGTCCGTGTGGTGGCGTCTGTCCGTGTGGAGTTTATCCATGTGGTGCAGTTTGTCCGTGTGGTGGAGTTTGTCCGTGTGGTGGAGTTTGTCCGTGTTGTGGAGTATGTCTGTGTGGTGGAGTTTGTCCATATGGTAGAGTTTGTCCATGTGGTGGAGCTTGTCCGTGTGGTGGAGTATGTCCATGTGAAGGTTGTCCGTGTGAAGTTTGTCCACGTGGTGCAGTGTGTCCTTGTGGCGTTTGTTCATGTGGTGGAGTTTGTAAGTGTGTTGGAGTGTGTCCGTGTGGTGGAGTTTGCCCATGTGGAGTTTGTCCGTGTGGTTGAGTTTGTCCATGTAGGAGAGTTTGTCCCTGTGGTGGAGTTTGCCCGAGTGGAGTATGTCTGTGTGGTGGAGTTTGTCCGTGCGGGAGAGTTTGCCCAAGTGGTGGAGTTTGTCCGTGTGGTGGAGTTTGTCCGTGTGGTGGAGATTGGCCATGTGGTGGAGTTTGTCCGTGTGGTGGAGATGGTCCGTGTGGTGTAGTTTGGCTGTGGAGTTTGGCCGTGTGGTATCGTTGTCCGTGTGGTGGAGTTTGTCCATGTGGTGGAGTTTGTCTGTGTGGTGGAGTTTGTCCATATGGTGGAGTCTGTCCGTGTGGTGGAGTTTGTCCGCGTGGTAGAGTTTGTCCATATGGTGGAGTCTGTCCGTGTGGTGTAGTTTGTCCGTGTGGTGTAGTTTGTCCGTGTGGTTTAGTTTGTCCGTGTGGTGGAGTTTGGCCGTGTGGTTTAGTTTATCGTTGTAGTGGAGTTTGCCCGTGTGGAGATTGTCTGTGTGGTGGAGTTTGTCCGTGTGGGAGAATTTCCCCGAGTGGTGGAGTTCGTCCATATGGTGGAGTCTGTCCATGTGGTGGAGTTTGTCCGCGTGGAGTTTGTCCGTGTGGTGCAGTTTGTCCGTATGGTGGAGGTTGTCCATGTGGTGGAGTTTGGCCGTGTGGTTCAGTTTGTCCGCGTGGAGTTTGTCCGTGTGGTGGAGTTTGTCCGTGTGGTGGAGATCGTCCATGTGGTGTCGCTGTCCGTGTGGTGCAGTTTGTCCGTATGATGGAGGTTGTCCATGTGGTGGAGTTTGGCCATGTGGTGGAGTTTGTCCTGGTGGTGGGATATGTGTGGTAGAGTTTGTCCATATGGTAGAGTTTGTCCATGTGGTGGAGCTTGTCCGTGTGGTGGAGTATGTCCATGTGGAGTTTGTCCGTGTGGTTGAGTTTGTCCATGTAGGTGAGTTTGTCCCTGTGGTGGAGTTTGCCCGTGTGGAGTATGTCTGTGTGGTGGAGTTTGTCCGTGCGGGAGAGTTTGCCAGAGTGATGGAGTTTGTCCGTGTGGTGGAGTTTGTCCGTGTGGTGGAGATTGGCCATGTGGTGGAGTTTGTCCGTGTGGTGGAGATTGGCCATGTGGTGGAGTTTGTCCGTGTAGTCGAGTTTGGCCGTGTGGTGCCGTTGTCCGTGTGGTGGAGATGGTCCGTGTGGTGGAGTTTGGCTGTGGAGTTTGGCAGTCTGGAGTTTGTCTGTGTGGAGTTTGTCCATGTGGTGCAGTGTGTCCTTGTGGAGTTTGTCCGTGTGGTGGAGTGTGGCCGTGTGGTAGAGTTTGTCCATATGGTGGAGTTTGTCCGTGTGGTGGAAATTGTCCATGTGGTATCGTTGTCCGTGTGGTGGAGATTGTCCGTGTGGTATAATTGTCCGTGTGGTGGAGTTTGCCCTTGTGGTGGAGTTTGTCCGTGTGGTGGAGTTTGTCCGTGTGGTGGAGTTTGTCCGTGTGGTGGAGTTTGTCCGTGTGGTGGAGTTTGGCCGTGTGGTTTAGTTTATCGTTGTAGTGGAGTTTGCCCGTGTGGAGATTGTCCGTGTGGTGGAGTTTGTCCGTGTGGGAGAGTTTCCCCGAGTGGTGGAGTTTGTCCGTGTGGTGGAGTTTGTCCGTGTGGTGGAGTTTGTCCATGTGGTGGAGTTTATCCGTGTGGTGGAGTTTGTCCGTGTGGTGGAGTTTGTTCATGTGCAGTTTGTCCGTGTTGTGAAGTTTGGCCGCGTGGTGGAGTTTGTCCATGTAGTAGAGTTTGTCCGTGTGGTGGAGTTTGCCCATGTGAAGTTTCCTGTGTGGAGTTTGTCCGTGTGGTGGAGTTTGTCCGTATGGTGGAGATTGTCCGTGTGGTATCATTGTCCCTGTGCTGAAGTTTGTCCTTGTGGTGGAGTTTGTCCGTGTGGTAAGGTTGTCCATGTGGTGGAGTTTGTCCGTGTGGAGTGTGTCCGTGTGGGGTTTATCCATGTGTTGGAGTTTGTCCGTGTGGAGTTTGTCCGTGTGGTGAGTTTATCCATGTGGTGGAGTTTGTCCGTGTGGTGAGCTTGTCCATGTGGTTGAGTTTGTCGGTGTTGTATAGTTTGTCCATGTGGAGGAGTTTGTCGGTGTGGAGTGTGTCCGTGTGGAGTGTGTCCATGTGTTGGAGTTTGTGCGTGTGGTGGAGGTTGGCAGTGTGGAGTTTGTCCCTGTGAAGTTTGTCCGTGTGGTGGCGTGTGTCCGTGTGGAGTTTATCCATGTGGTGCAGTTTATCCATGTGGTGGAGTTTGTCCGTGTGGTGTGTGTCCGTGTGGAGTTTGTCCGTGTGGTGGAGGTTGTCCGTGTGGTGGAGGTTGTCCTTGTGGAGTTTGCCCGTGTGAAGTTTGTCCGTGTGGTGGAGTTTCTCCGTGTGGTATGTATATATAGAAAAATCATTTTAATGGCATTTATTCTGCCTATTAAGGACATTGGTAGTGTTTTCCAAAATTGGATCGATGCTTGTAATGTTGTAAGTAATGGCAGGTAATTTGCATTTAATAAAGCATTATATTTTCTAGTGATTTGAATACCCAAATATTTGAATTTTTCTGTAGCAATTTTAAAGGGGTATTTTAAAATGTTGACTCTTGAGATGTTGGCTCTTGAGGTTTTATCGTCATGATTTTGCTTTTATTCCAATTTATTCTATATCCTGATATTATTCTCTACCTCTATCCTATATTATTCTCTATCTCTAACTTTAGTGCAGCTCAAGCTCTAGCTCTAACTCAAGCTCCAGCTCAAGCTTCATCTCCGGATTTATCTCCAGCTCTAGCTCTAACTCCATCTCCAGCTCTAGGGCTAGCTCCATCTACAGCTCCAACTCCAGCTCTAGCTCAAGCTCATTTTCCAGCACCTGCTCGAGCACCATCTCCAGCTCAATCGTCAGGTCTAACTCCAGCTATAGCTCCATTTCTAGCTCCATCTCCTGATCTAGCTCCAGCTCCATCTCCAGTTCCATCTCCAGCTTCATCTCCAGCTCTAGCTCCAGCGCAGATTCTAGCTCCAGCTCTAGTCCTAGCTCCATCTCCAGCTCCATCTCCTGCTCCAGTTTCAGCTCTAGCTCCATATCCTTCTTCATCTCTATCTCCAGCTCCCTCCAGCTGAAGCTTTAGCTCCATCTCCAGCTATATCTCCAGCACTAGCTCCAGCTCCATCCCCAGCTCCATCTCCAGCTCCAGTTCCAGCTCTAGCTCCATCTCCATCTTCATCTCTATCTCCAGTTCCCTCCAGCTCCATCTCCAATTCCAGCTGGAGCTCCATGTCCACCTCTATCTCCAGGCCCAGCTCCAGCTCCAGCTCCATTCCCAGCTCCAGCTCCAGGTCCATCTCCATCGCCAGCTCCCACTCTACCTCCATCTCCAGCTCCATCTCCTGCTCCAGCGTTAGCTCCATCTCCAGCTCCATCTCCAGCTCTAGTTTGCTCCAACTCCAGATCCATCTCTAGCTCCAGTTCCAGCTCTAGCTCCATCTCCATCTTCATCTCTATCTCCAGCTCCCACCAGCGCAAGCTTTAGCTCCATCTCCAGGTCCATCTCCAGCTCCATCTGCAGCTCTAGCTCCAGCTCTAGCTCCATCGCCATCTTCATCTCTACCTCCAGCTCCCTCCAGCTCAAGCTTTTGCTCCATCTCCAGCTCTTTCGCCAGTTCCATCTCCAGCTCTAGCGCTAGCTCCAGCTGCATCTACGGCTCCAACTCCAGTGCAATCTCTATCTCCAGATCTAGCTCTAGCTCCATCTTCAGCTCCAGCTCTAGCTCCATCTACATCTCAGTCTCCAGCCCATCTCCATCTCCCAGCCCAGTCTCCAGCTCCTCCAGCTCTTTCTCCACCCCTAGCGTCTCCTCAAGCTCCAGCTCCAGCTACGTGTCCAGCTCTCGCTCCATCTTCAGCTCCAGCTCCAGCTCCTCCAACTCCATCCCAATCGCCAGCTCCCGCTCTAGCTTCATCTCAATCTCCATCTGGAGGCCCAACAACAAATCAGAGCTAGCTCCATCTCGAGGCGCAATCTCCAGCTCTATCTCCAGCTCAAATCAGCTCTTACTCAATCCAGCTCTATCTCCAGCTCTGGATCAGGCTCCAATTCAATCTCCATCTCCTGCTCCAGCTCCAACTCTATCTCCAGCTTCAGCTCTAGCTCCATGTCCAGCTCCACATCCTGCTACATCTCCAGCGCCATCTCCAGCTCCAGGACCATCTCCAGTTCTAGCTCTAGTTCCATCTTCAGCTCCAGCAAAAGCCCCATTCCCATTTCAATCGCCAGCTCTAACTCTATCTCCATCTCAAGCTCGATCTCCAGCTCCATCTTCAGCACCATCTACAACTCTAATTCCAGCTCGAGCTCCATGTCCACCTCTATCTCCAGCTCTCTCTCCAGCTCCAGGTCCAACCCCAGTTCTAGCTCTAGTTCCATCTTCAGCCATCTTCAGAGCCATCTCCAGTTCTAGCTCCATCTCCAGCTTCATAACAATCTGTAGCTCTTGCTCTATCTCCAGCTCCAGCTCAAGCTCGGGCTCCATCTGCAGCTCAATCTCCAGATGCATCTCCACATCCAGATGCATCTCCACATCTAGCTGTAGCTCATTTGCTAGACTTAGCTGCACGCCCTGCTCCATTTTCAGCTCTTACTGCTCTAGCTCTATCTCCATCTCCATCTCCATCTAACGCTCTAGTTCTACCTCCATCTCCAGCTCAATCTCCAGCTCTAGCTCCAGCTCCAGCTCCAGCTCAAACACTAGCTCCAGCTCTAGCTTTAGCTAGACTTAGCTGCACCACCAGCTCCATCTCCAGCTCCATCTTTAGCTCCATCTCCAGCTGAATTTCCAGCACTAGCTCCATCTCCAGCTCCATCTCCAGCTCCCTCCAGCTCCTGATCCAGCTCCATCTTCAGCTCCAGCTCCAGCTCCAGCTCCACCTCCAGCTCCAGCTCTAGCTCCAGCTCCACCTCCATCTTCAGCTCCAGCTCCAGCTCCAGCTCCACCTCCAGCTCCAGCTCTAGCTCCAGCTCCACCTCCACCTCCATCTTCAGCTCCAGCTCCAGCTCCACCTCCAGCTCCAGCTCTAGCTCCAGCTCCACCTCCATCTTCAGCTCCAGCTCTAGCTCCATCTCCAGCAACATCACCAGCTCCATCTCCAGCTCGAACTCCAGCTCTAGCCCCAGCTCCATCTACAAATCTAGGTCCAGCTCTAGCCCTAGGTCCATCCCCAGCTCCATCTTCAGCTCCATCTCCAGCTGTAGCTCCAGCTCCATCTGCAGCTCAATCTCCAGCTCTAGCTTTAGCTCCACCTCCAGCTCTATCTCCAGCTCTAGATCTAGCCCCATCCCCAGCTCCATATTCAGCACTATCTCCAGTTCTAGCTCTATCGCCATCTCCATCTAAAGCTCTTGTTCTAGCTCCATCTTCAGCTCTAGCTCCAGCTCCAGCTCCAGCTCCAACACCAGCCCCAGCTCTAGCTCTTGCTCTAGCTATACATCTAGCTCCATCTCCAGCTCCATCTCCAGCTCCATCTCCAGCTCTTGCTTTAGTTCCATCTCCAACTCCAGCTCTACCTCCGTCTAAAGCTCAATCTCCAGCTGTAGGCCTACCTCTAGCTCCATCTCGAGCTCCATCTCTAGCTGTAATAGGTAGCTCCATCTCCAGTTCCACCGACAGCTCTGGCTACCTCTCTAGATCCATCTCTATCTCCAGTTCTAGCTCTAGTTCTACCTCCAGCTCCACCTACAGCTCCATTTACAGCTCTACCTCTATCTCTACCTCTAGCTGCATCTCCTGCTCCATCTGCAGTTCTAGCTCCATCTAAAGCTCCAGCTCAAGCTTTATGTTCAGCTCCAACAATAGCTCCACCTCCAGCTCCATCTCCAGCTCTAGTTCTAGCTCCATCTACAGATCCATCTCCAGCTCTAGCTCATGCTCCATTTCCAGCTCAAGGTCTACCACCATCTCCAGCTCAATTGTCAGCTCTAGCACTAGCTCCAACTCCAGCACTAGCTCTAACTCCTTCTCCAGCTCATTCTCCAGCTCTAACTTTTGCTCCATCTCCAGCTCCATCCCCAGATCTCGCTTTAGCTCCATCACCAGATGCAGCTGAAACACCATCTCCAGCTCAATCTCTGGCTCTAGGTCTACGAGTTGTACAAGCTACAGCTCCATCTCCAGTTCCAGCTTCATCTCCAGCTGTAGCTCCAGCTCCAGCTCCTATTCTAGCTCCAGCTCTAACTGTAGCTCCATCTCCAGCTCCATCTCCAAATCTAGCTAAGCTCCATCTCCAGCTCCAGCTCCATCTCCAGCTCCAGCTCAAGCTCAATCCCCAGCTCAAGCTCAAGCTCAATCCCCAGCTCAATCGCCAGTTCTAGCTCCAGCTCCATCTTCAGCTCCATCTCCAGGTCCAAGTCCAGCTCTAGCTCTAGCCCCATCTCCAGCTCCATCTCCATCTCCATCGCCAGTTCCCTCCAGCTCTGGCTTTAGCTTCATCTCCAGCTCCA
The DNA here is from genome assembly GCA_036785375.1 of Leucoraja ocellata. Taxonomy (NCBI): domain Eukaryota; kingdom Metazoa; phylum Chordata; class Chondrichthyes; order Rajiformes; family Rajidae; genus Leucoraja; species Leucoraja ocellata. Next base: position 149,464 of record JAWMAR010001809.1, read on the forward strand.
TCTCCAGCTGCATCTCTAGCTCAATCTCCAGCTCTATCTAAAGCTCCAGCTCAAACTCCATCACTAGTTCTAGCTCCATCTCCAGCTCTAGCTCACGCTGCATTTCCAGCTCAAGCTCTAGCACCATCCCCAGCTCAATAGTCAGTTCTAGCTCTAGCTCCATCTCCAGCAACAGCTGTAGCTCCATCTCCAGATCTCGTTTTAGCTCCATCACCAGATGCAGTTCAATCTCCATATCCAGCTCAATCTGCAACTCCAACTCTACGAGCTGTACTAGCTACAGCTGCATCCCTAATTCCATCTCCAGCTTCATCTCCAGCTCTTGCTCCAGTGCCAGTTCCAATTCTAGCTCCAGCTGAAGCTCTAGCACCATCCCCAGCTCAATAGTCAGTTCTAGCTCTAGCTCCATCTACAGCTTCAACTACAGCTCCAGTTCCAGCTTTAGCTTAATCTCCAGCTCCATCTCCAGCTGCATCTCTAGGTCAATCTCCAGCTCTATCTACAGCTCCAGCTCAATTTCCAGCTCCAGCGCCATCTCTATCTCCAGTTCTAGCTCCAGCTCCAGCTCTACCTCCAGCTCCACCCATAGCTCCATTTCCAGCTCTAGGTCTAGCTCTCCCTCAAACTCTAGCTGTATCTCCAGCTCCATCTGCAGCTCCATCACTAGTTGGAGTTGGAGCTAAACTCTATCTAAAGCCCAGGCTCAAGCTCCATCTCCAGCTCTATCTCCAGCTCCAGCTCTAGCTCCATCTCCATCTCCAGCTCTACTTCTAGCTCCATCTACAGCTCTATCTCCAGCGCTAGCTCATGCTCCATTTCCTGCTTAAGCTCTAGCACCCAATCGTCAGCTCTAGCTCTAGCTCCATCTCCAGCTCATCTTCCAGCTCTAACTCTAGCTTCATCTCCAGCTCCATCTCCAGATCTCACTTTAGCTCCAGCTCCAATTCTAGCTCCAGCTCCAATTCTAGCTCCAGCTCTAGCTCTACCTCAATCTCCAGCTCTAGCTCCAGCTCCAGTTCCGGCTCCATCTCCAGCTCCATCTCCAGCTCAAGTTTTAGCTCCATCTCCAGCCCCAGCTCTATCACCAGCTGTAATAGCTGGAACTCCATCTCCAGTACAATCTCCAGCTCCAATTACAGCTCTGGCACTCCAGCTCTAGCTCCATCTGAATCTCCAGTTCTAGCACTAGGTCTACCTCTAGCTCCACCGACAGCTCCATTTCTAGCTCTAGCTCGAGCTCGAGCTCTAGCTCCATCTCCAGCTCTAGTTCTAGCTCCATCTCCAGCTCTAGCTCATGCTGCATTTCCAGCTCAAGCTCTAACACCATTGTAAAAAAGAGATGCACACGACATGTAATCCAAGATCATCTTTAATCGACATGCAAACTATAGCAGTACAGTAGGTTGTTAGTTGTCAGAGCATGTTGATTGCTTCCAGAACTGAGCCGTGTAAGAAGTAGGTATGAATATAAATGGTACAGCAAGGTGGGGTTAGTGATGCTAACCCATTATGATTGGTTGTCATGCATAAACAAATCTACAACCATCTCAATAGTCAGCTCTAACTCTAGCTTAATTTCCAGCACCAGTTCCATCTCCAGCACCAGCTCTAGCTCCATCTCCAGCATATTCTCCATCGCTATCTCTAGCTCCGTCTCCAGATCCCGCTTTAGCCCCATCACCAGATGCAGCTCAATCTCCATCTCCAGCTCAATCTGCAGCTCTAGCTCTGCGAGCTGTACTAGCTATAGCTCCGTCTCCAGTTCCATCTCCAGCTACATCTCCAGCTCTAGCTCCTGCTCCAGCTCCAATTCAAGCTCCAGCTTTAGCTCTAACTCCATCTCCAGCTCCATCTCCAGATTTAGCTTTAGCTCCAGCTCCAGCTCCAGCTCCAGCACTAGCTCAATCCCCAGCTCTATCGCCATTTCTTGCTCTAGCTCCATCTCCAGCACCATCTCCAACTCCAGTTCCAGCTCAATCACCATCTCCATCGACACCTCTATCTCCAGCTCCCCCAAGCCCTAGCGTGTGCTTCATCTCCAGCTCCAGTTCCAGCTCTAGTTGAATCACCATCTCCATCACCATCTCTAACTACAGCTCCCCCCAGCACTAGCTTGAGCTTCATCTCCAGCCCCATCTCCAACTGTGTCTCAAGCTTAATCTCCAGCTCAATCTACAGCTCCATCTCCATTTCCATCTCCAGCTCCATCTCTAGTTCCATCTCCATCTCTCTCTCCTGCTCCAGCTCTAGCACCATCTCAAACTCCAGCTCAATCGCCTGCTCTATCTCCAGCTCCAACTCCAGCTCGAGACCAAGCCCCATCTCCTGCTCTAGCTGTACCTCCATCACTAGCTCCATCTCCAGCTCTAGATCTAGCTCCATCCCCAGATCCATATTCAGCACTATCTCCAGTTCTAGTTCTATCTCCATCTCCATCTGAAGCTCTAGTTTTAGCTCCATCTCCATCTCTAGCAAAAGCTAATTTCCCAGTTCCAGCTCCCGTAACATCTCCAACTCTAGCCTCAGCTCCACTTCCAGCTTAATCTCCAGCTGTAGCTGTCCGAGCTGTACTGGTTACAGCTCCAGCTCCAGTTCCATCTCCAGCGCTATCTCCAGCTCCAGTTCCAGTTCCAGCGCGAGCTCCATGTCCACCTCTCTCAAGATCCAGCTTCGGGTCCAGCGCCAGGTCCACCCCAGCTACATCTCCAGCTCTAGCTCCATCTCCATCTCCAGTCTCATCTGCATCTCCAGCTCCAGCGCCATCTCCATCTCCATCTCCATCTTCATCTCCAACTCCATCTCCACGTCTATCTCCATCTCCAGCTATATCTCCAGCTCCCACCAGCTCTAGCTCCAACACCATCTCCAGCTCCAGCACCATCTCCAGCTCCAGCTCCATCTCCAATTCCAGCTCGAACTCCATGTCCACCTCTACCTCCAGCTCCAGCTCCAGGTCCATCCCGAGCTCCATCTCCAGCTCTAACTCCATCGTCATGTCCAGTTTCATCTCCATCTCCAGCTCCATTTCTATCTCCATCTCCGTCTCCGTCTCCATCTCCATCTCCATATTCATCTCAAGCTCCGACTACCTCCATCACCAGCCCCATCTACAGCCCTAGATCTAGCTCCATCCCCAGATCCATATTCAGCACTATCTCCAGTTCTAGCTCTATCACCATCTGAATCTCAAGCTTTAGCTCCATCTCCAGCTCCAGCTCCATCACCAGCTGTAATAGCTGGAACCCCATCTCCAGTACAATCTCCAGCTTCAACTACAGCTCTGGCCCCAGCTCTAGCTCCATCTGAATCTCCAGTTCTAGCTCAAGGTCTACCTCTAGCTCCACCGACAACTCCATTTCTATCTCTAGCTCCAGCTCCAGCTCTAGCTTCATATCCAGCTCTAGTTCTAGCTCCATCTCCAGCTCCATCTCCAGCTCTAGCTCATGCTGCATTTCCAGCTCAAGCAAGAAAGATGGTGGTTGCCGCATCATCATAGATTTGACTAATTTGAATACTTTCGTACAATATATTCATTTCAAGATGGAAACCTTTGTTACTGCTAAGCAATTGATTTCCAAAGGTTACTACATGGCAAGCACCGATTTAAAAGATGCTTACTATACAGTACCCATAAGAGGTGACCACAGATGTTATTTAAAATTCAACTGGATGGGTCAGCTTTGGCAGTACAGGGCACTACCTAATGGTCTAACATCAACCCCAGGCTGTTCAGTAAACATATCTAGATGACATACTCATTGTGCGGTTTGATTAATGAGGTTAGGCTTCCAAGGCTGCCTGCTATTGTTTTGATGGAGTCCGGCGGGCCGAGTAGAATGACTTCAGACTTGCGCTCGTTTAGTTGGGAGGAAGACCTGCACCATCCAACACTTTATATCCTCGAGGCAGTGCATAAGGCTGAGTAGATTTGATCGGTATTGGGTTTCAATGGGAGATAGATCTGTGTATGTTCTGCATAGCAGTGGAAGGAAATGCCGTGCCTTTGAATGACTTGGCCTAGGGGGACATATACAGAGAAGAGAATGAGGCCTCGGATGGAGCTTTGTGAAACCCCGCAGCAAAGGCTAGCTGGGGAAGAGAAAGAATCGCCTATGTTTGTAGGGAAACTCCTACCTTTGAGGTAGGAAATGAACCAGTGCAGGGCAGTGCCATCAATACCAAGCCCGTACCGGAGACGGTCAATTAGGATGGTGTGGTCCACTGTATCAAACGCTGCGCTGAGTTTGAGATGGTGCAGAATTGCACAGTCGCCGGTGTTGACCGCGAGAAGCAGGTCATTTTGTACCTTCAACAAGGCAGACTCTGTGCTGTGATGGGCCCTGGAACCTGATTGGAAACTTTCCAGGATGGTATTTTGTTGTAGATAAGCCATTAGTTGATGTAGAATTACCTTTTCAATGAGTTTCGAAAGGAAAGACAGTTTGGAAATAGCTCTGTAGTTGCTAGGCAGGGTGGGGTCTAGGTTAGGTGTTTTCAGGAGGGGCTGGACCACCGCGTGCTTGAAACACGTTGGAATAGTGCCAGTGGCCATAGAACTGTTGATGATAGTGGAAACTGGAGAACTGTTGATGGTGGAAAATCCTAGGGAAACGTTGAACGCCTCTCTCGCTGAACCTATCGCCTGATATAAGACAATATAGTCGGAGATAGTAAGACTGGGAGAACTGGGAAGGGGGATAGAGAGGGAAAGCAAAGGCTATTTAAAGTTAGATGTCAATGTTCATGCCGCTGGGCTGTAAACTAGCTAAGCGAAATATGAGGTGCTGTTCCTCCAATTTGCGCCGGGATTCACTCTGACAATGGAGGAGGTCCCAAGACAGAACGGTTGCATTAGGAATGGGGTGGAGTTGATGTGCTGAGCAACCGGGAGATCAGGTAGGTTAAGACTGACTGAGCGGAGCCTGAAACGATCTCAGAGCCTGCACTTGGTCTCGCTGATGTAGCGAAGTTGACACCTGGAACAGAAGATACAGGTTGGCGGAGGTGCAAGTGAACCTCTGCCTCACCTGGAAATACTGTTTGTGTCCTTGGATGGAGGCGAGGGGGAGGTAAAGTGACAGGTATTGCATCTCCTCCTGTTGCACTGGAAAGTGCCTGGGAAGGGGTAGTTCGGGTGGGAAGGGACGAGTTGACCTTGGAATTTCGGAGGGAACGGTCTCTGCGGAAATCTGAAAGGGGAGAAGATGGGAAGATGTGGCCAGTGGTGGGATCCCGTTGGAGTTGGCGAACATGTCGGAGGATTATCTGTTGTATGTGACGGCTGGTAGGGTGGAAGGTGAGGACAAGGGGGTCTCTGTCCTTGTTACGAGTTGGGTGATGGGGATTAAGAGCGGAGCTGCGGGATAACGAGTATACCTGAGTGAGAACCTCATCTAAAATAGAAGATGGGACCCCCTGTTTCCTAAAGAATGAGGAATATATGATTTTCTCAGGTACATTCACATGCAAAGTCTCTGCTGTAATCCATTCAGAATCGGTATTGGTATAGGTATTCACAATTTCACGTTCACAAGTCATGGGAGTAGAATTAGGCCATTCGGCCCATCGAGTCTACTTTGCCATACATTCATGTCTGATCTCCGCCTCCTAATCCCATGGTCCAACCTTCACCTCATCTCCCTTGACACCCGTTCTAATCGAAACATTGTCTATCTCGGCCTAGAAATCCACCGACTTGGCCTCCACAGCCCGCTGTGGTTATGAGTTCCACAGATTAACCACCCTCTGACTAAACAAGTTCCTCCTCATCTCCTTTCTAAAAGAGTGCCCTTTAAATCTTAGGCTATGACCTCTGGCCCTAGACTCTCCCACGAATGGACACATCCTCTCCGCATCCATTCGATCTATGCCTTTCATTATTCTGTAAGCTTCAATTTTGTCCCCGTCAACCTTGTTAGCTACAGCGAGTGGCGGCCCAGTGCTGTCAAACGCTCATCAAAAGCCAACTGCCTCTGGATCAGCTTAGGTCTAGGGCCCACATTTGCTCACAGTACTCCTAATGCGGCCTGAGCAGTGCCTTAGATATTAAGGCCTCAGCATATTAAAATATTTTTGATATCTATATTACTAAAAGTCTAATCTTGACCACTTCCTTTTGTTCTTTATATTGATTTTTAGGAAAAACGCTGCCACTTACGGCTGTGATTTTTGGCCATCTTACTTAGAGTCGTCCCCCCGCTACGCAGGACAAGAGAATTTTTCCCATCGATGAAAAATAAAAGATTTTTAGGATTTAAAATATGTTGAGATTCTCTTTCCTGAAGGCCACGCCTATTCCGGAAGGACTATAAAACCCGGAAGTGAAGAGTGCCTCAGTCAGCCTCTGCTAGATGGCGGAGCTAGAGGGTCATGTCTCTCAGTCTGAGCTGTGAAAAACACTGAACACATGTCAACTAAACTGTGAGTGATTGTACTGATCTGCCAGTGCCCTTAATGTGGTTTGAATATAGTTTGGAAATGCTAAAGCTGTGTTGCCTTTGGTTTGGAAATGCTAAAGCTGTGTTTCCTTTCGTACACGATTCACGCTATAAACTAGCGATTTCAATACGTATTTCCTCAAAGTCTTTTTCAATTGAGCGTTTCCACAAATTTTCGTGGGATTATTTTACTAATCGCTGCTAATTTTTCTGGTGATTTTGTAAACGTTAATTCTTTTATGCGGTAGTGTATGAACAATTTCAGAGTTGAAGTGCTTTGGCAGAAGTTTTTCATAAAACTCAGAGGCCCCGGGAATCTCAACAATCTTCGAACTGAAGTAGATGACGGTGTTCGGGTTGCTCAAATAGAGCAGCGTTTTTATAAGTGACTGGAATTCGCGTGGATCGTAGACTATATCCGAGCCAAGGATGTAGTCGTACTTTGAGGCATTCTGGTCGTATGGTTTACTCCACAGCAGAGCAGAAACCTTTGTTCTCGCCATGATCTCAGCTGGGATGTTGCTAGTGATGTTGTATACAATCTGATTTAGGACGTTCGGCCGATCTGTCAATGTTACCTCCCCACCTGCGAAATCAAAAGTCAAGAGTGTTTTATTGTCATATATCCCAGATTAGAGCAATTACATTCTTACATTTCTGCAACAGCACAACAGAATATGTAACCATAGAATACTACAAACAAAGTAATAATCGAGAAAATTCCAGTGTCCGTACATATGGACACACACACACACACACACACACACACACACGCACGCACGCACGCACGCACACACACACACACACACACACACACACACACACACACAATAATAGTTCAATGATAGCAATAATAGTCTCTGTAGATGAGAGCTTAATGGAGTTTGTAGTTCCGAAATGGAAATGCACGTTACGTTCCTGGTCATCACTTTAACTACCGAGAAAGCCCACACGCAGCCCCCATCTCCTCATTGGAATCCCGGAAATCTTTTACAACTCACATGTACATTTTTAGAGTATAGAAAACAGTTGGGCGACTCTGACTCAAAGCCATATCAACCTTCTTTTCCTTCTACTAACAGGCACAATGTTGGGTAAGAGCAAATATTCTCCTTGATAATGCCGTCACCAGGGGTTTTCCACTCACCCAAGAGGATGGCAAGTATCCCCACGAGCCCAGTGCCAGACCCCAATTCAATCATCTTCTTCCCAGTGAAGTTCATGCGCTTCTTCTCAAAATACCGGCAGAGAACGATCCCCTGAAGAAAGGTATAGATAAAATAGGCGTTGGAATGATTTGCATTATAAATTTCCCCTATATTTCTGTGACCAGTTCAAGTTGCAAGGAACATAAATTATCCATCTACTCATTCTGCGCACAATTTAACACCGATATAAAACATAGAAACATAGAAAATAGGTGCAGAGTAGGCCATTCGGCCCATCGAGCCTGCACCGCCATTCAATATGATCATGGCTGATCATCCAACTCAGTATCCTGCACCTGCCTTCTCTCGATACCCCCTGATCCCTTTAGCCACAAGGACCACATCTAACTCCCTCTTAAATATAGTCAACGAACTGGCCTCAACTACCTTCTGCGGGAGAGAATTCCAGAGATTCACCACTCTCTGTGTGAAAAATGTTTTCTTCATCTCGGTCCTAAAATATTTCCCCTTATCCTTCAACTGTAACCCCTTGTTCTGGACTTTCCCAACATCGGGAACAATCTTCCTGCATCTAGCCTGTCCAACCCTTACGAATTTTGTAAGTTTCTATAAGATCCCCCCCCCCCCCCCCATCTTCTACATTCTAGCGAGTACAAACCGAGTCTATCCAATCTTTCTTCATATGAAAGTCTGACATCCCAGGAATCAGCCCGATGAACCTTATCTGTACCCCCTCTATGGCAAGACTGTATTTCCTCAGATTAGGAGACCAAAACTGTACGCAATACTCCAAGTGTGGTCTCACCAAGGCTCTGTATAACTGCAGTAGAAGCTCCCTGCTCCTATACTCAAATCCTTTTGATATGAATGCTAACACACCATTCGCCTTCTTCACTGCCTGCTGCTCCTGCATGCCTACTTTTAATGACTGGTGTACCATGACACCCAGGTCTCGTTGCATGCCCCCCTTTCCTAATCGGCCACCATTTCAGATAATAATCTACTTTCCTGTTTTTGCCACCAAAGTGGATAACCTCACATTTATCCACATTATACTGCATCTGCCATGCATTTGCCCATTCACCCAGCCTATCCAAGTCATCTTGCAGCCTCCTAGCATCCTCCTCACAGCTAACACTGCCCCCCAGCTTTGTGTCATCCGCAAACTTGGAGATGTTGCATTCAATTCCCTCGTCCAAATCATTAATATATATCGTAAATAGCTGGGGTCCCAGAACTGAGCCTTGCGGTACCCCACTAGTCACTGCCTGCCATTGTGAAAAGGACCCGTTTACTGCTACTCTTTGCTTCCTGTCTGCCAGCCAGTTCTCTATCCACATCAATATTGAACCCCCAACACCGTGTGCTTTCAGTTTGTATACTAATCACTTATGTGGGACCTTGTCGAAAGCCTTCTGAAAGTCCAGATATAACACATCCACTGGTTCTCCCTTATCCACTCTAATAGTTACATCCACGAAAAATTCTATAAGATTCGTCAGACATGATTTACCCTTCATAAATCCATGCTGACTTTGTCCAATGATTTCACCACTTTCCAAATGTGCTGCTATCCCATCTTTAATAACTGATTCTAGCAGTTTCCCCACTACCGATGTTAGACTAACTGGTCTGGAATTCCCTGTTTTCTCTCTCCCTCCCTTTAAGAAAAGTGGTGTTACATTAGCTACCCTCCAATCCTCAGGAACTATTCCAGAATCTAAAGAGTTTTGAAAAATTATCACTAATGCATCTACTATTTCTGGGGCTACTTCCTTAAGTACTCTGGGATGCAGCCTATCTGGCCCTGGGGATTTATCAGCCTTTAATCCATTCAATTTACTTAACACCACTTCCCAGCTAACCTGGATTTCACTCAGTTCCTTCATCTCATGGTCCCCTGCTATTTCCGGCAGATTATTTATGTCTTTCTTAGTGAAGACAGAACCAAAGTAGTTATTCAATTAGTCTGCCATGTCCTTGTTCCCCTTCATCAATTCACCCGTTTCTGACTGCAAGGGACCTACATTTGTTTTAACTAATCTTTTTCTCTTCACATATCTATAAAAGCTTTTGCAGTCAGTTTTTTATGTTCCCTGCCAGTTTTCTTTCATAATCTATTTTGCCTTTCCTAATTAAGCCCTTTGTCCTCCTATGCTGGTCTCTGAATTTCTCCCAGTCCTCTGGTAGGCTGCTTTTTCTGACTAATTGTACGCTTCATCTTTTGTTTTGATACTATCCCTGATTTCCCTTGATATCCACGGATGCACTACCTTCCCTGATTTATTTTTTTGCCAAACTGGGATGAACAATTGTTGTAGTTCATCCATGCAGGCTTTAAATGCTTTCCATTGCATATCCACCGTCAACCCATTAAGAATCAATCGCCAGTCTATCTTGGCCAATTCAAGTCTCATACCCTCAAAGTTACCTATCTTTAAGTTCAGGACCCTTGTTTCTGAATTAACGATGTCACTCTCCATCCTAATGAAGAACTCAACCATATTATGGTCACTCTTGCCCAAGGAGCCACGCACAACACGACTGCTAACTAACCCTTCCTCATTACTCAATAACCTGTCTAGAATAGCCTGCTCTCTCGTTGGTTCCTCTACATGTTGGTTTAGAAAACTATCCCGCATACATTCCAAGAAATCTTCTTCCTCAGCACCGTTGCCAATTTGATTCACCCAATCTATATTTAGATTGAAGTCACCCATTATAACTGTTTTACCTTTGTTGCACGTATTTCTAATTTCCTGTTTGATGCCATCCCCAACTCCACTACTACTGTTAGTTGGCCGGTACACAACTCCCACTAGCGTGTTCTGCCCCTTAGTGTTACGCAGCTCTACCCATATCGATTCCACATCCTCCAAGCTAATGTCCTTCCTTTCTATTGCGCTAACCTCCTCTCTAACAGCAACGCTACCCCACCTCCTTTTCCTTGCTGTCTATCCCTCCTGAATATTGAATATCCCTGGATGTTCAGCTTCCAGCCTTGGTCACCCTGGAGGCATGTCTCCATGATCCGAACTATATCATAGTCATTAATAGCTATCTGCACATTCAACTCCTCCACCGTTTTACGAATGCTCCTTGCATTGAGACACAAAGCCTTCAGGCTTGGTTTTACAACACTCTTACCCCTTATACTATTATGTTGAAAAGTGGCCCTTTTTGATTTTTGACCTTGCTACCTATTGCTTCTACCCTCATTTTACACCCCTCTGTCTCTACGCTCACACATTTAAGAAACCTTTCCCTTTACCTCCATCCTCCACTATCCCATTCGACACCCCACCCCCCTTATTCAGGTTAAAACCACCCCTGTAGCAGTGGCAAACCTGCCTGCCAGAATGCTGGTCCCACACCTGTTAAGATGCAATCCGTCCCTTTTATACAGTTCCCCCTTACCCCAAAACAGATCCCAGTGATCTAAGAATCTAAATCCCTGTCTCGTGCACCAGTTCCTCAGCCACACGTTCAGGTCCCGTATCTTGCCTCCATTATCTCCATTATCTGCCTCAATTCAAGATAAATTAATTTTGTGGTGTATAACTGGAATGCAATAAGCATTAGCATAAAATTCTGCACTGCATAATGGAATCGTATTTCCACTAAACGTTGCAAACATTTTTCCTTAGTTGTTTGTTAAACAAAAGTCACCTCAATTACGCAATGATCAGGTTGCCATCACTCTTATTCTCAATACGCTCTATGTCATCAGCACCGCATGCTGCATTCAGCATTCGAATCAGCCGTAAATATGATATTATGTTGGTGGGGACTGCCAAATGGATGACGACACGGGTTAATATAAACTGTTAAGTTAATTCAGCAGACCGCCGTTATGGTTGATTGAAAATAATGGCTGCACTATTGAATTAAGATTTGTGCCTCTTCGATGGCTAGGAAATGGGACAAACAGATAACTATATTACTAAAACTCTGTTCTTGACCGGTTTTGGCTCCCTGTGCTGCGGTTTCCGAGAGTACGCCGCCACCTACGGTCGTCATTTTTGGCCACCTCGCTCAGAGCCACCCTCCGCGGCATGTGTGCCGAGAATTTTTCCCGTCGATGAAAATTGACAGAGATATTAATGTTGTTACACCATTCCCCATTCTCTCTGCTGCCCCCGCTGGAGGGAGGGGGATGGACTATAAAACCAGGAAGTGGTGTGCCTCAATCAGTCTCTGCAAGTGGTGTGCCTCAATCAGTCTCTGCAAGTGGTGTGCCTCAATCAGAACTTTGAATGACACTGACAAATGTCTACAGCACTGTGAGTACCCTTAATTTGGTTTGAAAATGAAATATGGTTAGAGGTAAAAAGCACTGCCTGCAAATGATTGTTTGGGTTTGGGTTGAAGTAAAAAGGCACTCTTTCTCCCCCCCTCCCTCTCCTCTACCCCCCTCCCTCTACTCTCCCCCCCCCTCTCCTCTCCCCCTCTCCTCCTCTCCTCCTCTCCTATCCCCCTTTCTCCCCCCACTCCTCCCCCCCTCGCCTCTCCCCATCTCCTTTCCCCCCTCTCCTCCCCCCTCTCCTCTGCCCCCTCCCTTTCCTCGCCCCTCCCCCTCCCTCTCCTCTCCCCCCCTCCCTCTCCTCCTCCCTCTCCTCTCCCGCCCCTCCCTCTCCTCTCCCCCTCCCTCCCCCCCCCTCTCACCCCCCTCTCCTCTCCCCCCTCTCCTCTCCCCCCCTCTCCTCTCCCCTCTCTCTCCCCCTCTGCTCCCCCCCTCTCCTCTCCCCATCCCTCTCCTCCCCCACCTCTCTCTCCTCTCCTCCCCTTCTCTCTCCTCCCCCCTCCCTCTCCTCTCCCCCTCCCTCTCCCTCCGTTCCCCTCCTCTCCCCCCTTCCACTCCTCCGCCCCCTTTCCTCCCCATTCTCCTCTCCCCCTCTCCTCTCCACCCCTCTCCTCTCCCCCCTCTCCTCTCCTCTCCCCCTCTCCTCTCCCCCTCTCCTCTCCTCCTCTCCTCTCCCCCTCTCCTCTCCCCCCTCTGCCCCCTCCCTCTCCTCTCCCCCTTTCCCTCTCCTCTCCCTCCCCCCTCTCCTCTCCCTCCCCCTCCTCTCCCTCCTCTCCTCCTCTCCTCCTCTCCTCTCCTCTCCCCCCTTCCTCTCCCCGTCTCCTCGCCCCCGCATCCCTACCCCCCTCACCTCTCACCCCTCTCCTACCCCCTCCTCTCCCCCTCTCCTACCCCCTCTCCTCTCCCCCCTCTCCCCCATATCCTTTCCCCCCTCTCCTCCTCCTTTCCCCCTCTTCTCTCCCCCTCTCCTCTCCCCCTCCCCTCACCTCCCCCCCTCACTCTCATCCTCTCTCTCTCCTCCCCTCCGCCCCCACCTTTCCCCTCTCACACACCCTCCCTCTTCTCCTCCACGCCACCCCCTCTCCCTCTTGTCCTTCTCTCTGTGTCTCTGCCCCTTCTCTCTCTGCCCTCACTCTCAATCCCCCCTCCCTCCCCCCAACCCCCTCTAGATGTGACTGCAAGTTGGGGGGCTATGCGTCAGTAGATAGGGTGGTTATGGGATAAAAGGAGCAAATTAATCATATTAATATAATATCAAGGTGGTTAATTAGCGTGAGTGCAGGGGGGGTGGGGTGGGGGATAGTTAGTGTGTGTGATGCTGCATGCCGGCTCCCCCCCATAACCGCACGTTGGGGGAACAGAACCAACGGGTCTGCACTTGGTCTAGTTTTCATTAAAAATAGACACACAATGCTGCAATAACTCTGCGGGTCAGTCAGCAGTTCGGCAGAATAGGAACAGGTGACGTTTCGGGTCGAGACCCTTCTTCAGACTGTCAGAGCAGTGGGAAATGAGAGATATGAAAAGGTACAGAAAAAATCAGAACTGGCAGGTATGGTAAAGGAGCCCACAACGGTCCATTGTTGGCTGTAGAGAAGGTGATAACGAAGTTATACAAACAAGTAACCCTTGTATTACCTATCGCTCCACCCCCCACGACATAGTCAACTAGCAGAACGACTAGGTCGTGGGAGGTGGAGCGAAAGGTAATACAAGGGTTACTTGTAATTAAAGAAGTTATTATTTATGTAGCTGGCATGTAAGCTGCCCTGTACGCATGGCGTCTATTCCGCCGGCATTTGCAAATACAGTTCATGAGCAAAGCATCTTTTGCCTGGGCAGGAGGCGGGGGATGGGAGAGAGGGGAGGGCGTTTGGTTGAAAATGCTCTTCGTTTTCTGGGTGTAAGTACTTAGTGACAATAGTCGAGTTTCGTGTTCCTAGGTCCGAATATTTGTCCAATTATGTGTCCAAAATCTTACCGAATATTTGTCCAAGGTCAACCACATTACAAACCCCCGTCGATAAAACACACCAACGCCTCTACTTTCTCAGGCGACTAAGGCATATCTCCAACAGCTCCTTCTAACTTCTACAGATGCACAGAGAAAATATATTGCCCGGTTGCACCACAGATTGTTTCTGGATCAGCTCTGCCAAAGGACGCAAAGAGTAGTACATGTAGTCCGGTCTATAGACAGAGCAGCCTACCCCTAACGACACCATCTGTACTTCAGGATGGCTGAGAAATGCACCTAATATAATCAATATAACCACTCACACCTTCGTCATTCCCTCTTCCGTCGGTTATAATATACAAAAGCTTGAAAGCATGCAACAAACGCTTCAGGAACTTCCTCTTTCCCTCCGTTAGCAGACTACTGACCATAAGCTAAGGTCTCGACCCCGATCTTCCAACCGACCTTTTGACTTTTTTTTTCTCTGTGACAATAAATTGCAGAGAGTTGTAGATGTATTCCAATCCCTTACGCAGTCAGCGTCCCCACCATCGACAGCATCTACACTTCTTAATTCATCGGGAATGGGGGCATTTAATTAATGTAACAAATCACACTGCAGTAATTTCCTGTTCTTTCATCGCCCGTCGAGTAGAATATACTAAAGATTGAAAGCACGTTCCAACAGTTTCAGAATTATGATATTACGGCACATAAACTATAGGGTATAAACCAGACTTCCCTACCTCATTGCAGTCGTTGTACTTTTTCTCTTAAAAGTAAAGCTACAGTGCTGGAAACTATATTCTGCACTCTGGCATGTTTTCCTTGTACAGCCTGTTGTGACCGTGTTTGGGTTTAATGACTGCATTAGACTGGATAGCACGCAAACAAAAGCACATACTGTATCTCGGCAAACGTAACACTAATAAACTAACAGGATACCTGGTTTATGGTTCAAACGTTGCACTTACAGCTTCCCAGATAACGGCTGGTATGGAAAGGTGTTTCAAATCTTGCGTAATCTTCAGTTCGTATCCGCAAAATTGATACCGTCTTTCTTGGTTTTGAAAACCTCATTAGACGCGGAGCCGGTTGAGCGTTCCATTTGCTGATGGGGTTGTGCTTTGCTTTCGCGACCGACTCTCCGATCAGTTTAAGTTGATCCAAGCACCAGGCGGCCTCCTTCCAAGCCCGGTTATACGAAGTTTAGTATGTTGGAGACTTTCGTGGGATTGCAATTGAGTCGAAGGGGAAAAAGCTGTTATTTGGAACGTTGCAATGTTCTTTATAATTTGCTATCCCACACAGGGTGAGAGATATATGGGCCGAGCTGACAACGGAGCCAATTGGGGCAGATACCGAGTTGTCATTTAAAAGACATTTGGGAAAGTACACGGATTGGAAAGGGTTAGAAATATATGTGCCAAATGTGGCCAAATGAGACTAGGGTGGATAGGGCACTTTGGTCGGCTTAGACATATTGGGACGAAGTGCCCGTTTCCATGCTCTATGATTCTATGGTAGTTGGAGAGGTGCATGCGTAGCAAAGATGGAGAGGGATACGGCAGAGGCCGATGTGACTCTACTACTTCATTAATAGCTATGCAAAAATGTACGTGAATACTCAAGTTAAAAACGAGCCCAAAAGAGCGAATTGAAAAAAGGGTTGTTTACCTGAGGGCAGGAGATTGCGTTTGTTTGGACTGCAGCTCTTAGATGTTAATGATAGTTAATGTACCCGAGAGGATTTTTGTTTACAATCCCGTAAAATGAAAACAATAACCTTTTGTTTCAAAAACAATGCTGCCGTGCAGGCAATATGCAGAAGTAGCGATGGAAGCCTCCCTGCACAAGTTGTAAGTGTAACCAGAACATTTACCGTAAACCTCTGCACTGTCGTTCACGATGGTTCCGGTTTTGTCAGCATCCACTTGCTGAATCCACCGGCTGCGATCGTCTCAAGCTCTCCCAGTGAACATCAGCTTCAGTTTTAACTGACCATGGGGATTTAGGATTGCAACATCCTCGCTTTGGCGGAATTGTTACGAGGTGAAATATTCAGCCCATCGCAATATGCGGTTTCTGTGGACCAGATATCTCTCTTTTGTTCGTGTCCCGTGCAGTGCTTGGACGCTGGAACATATAGTACGTCCCGTTCTGTCCACTTTGGGCATTACTCATTCAATGAGCTTCATTGTGTCGCAGGCGTTCTTTTGAATCCCTGCTCACTTTTAATATCTCCCATACATAAAGGAGCAAAACGAGGGTGGGTGGGAGGGGGGTGGGGGCGGTCAAATAGGAACAATCCCGCTGTGTTTTTTGTTCGACGCCGTGCTCTATATGAAAGGGAGAAGATGCATTGTTGCGGCCTCGCGCGAAAAGGAAGCAAAATAACTTGGCGGGCATTCTCTTGGAAGCCACACGGATGTGACAGTAAACAAGGTGGAATGGAATAAATAAATGTGAAGACAAAATTAATAGAGAATAATTTCAGTTTGTTCATTGGCCACGGCCTAATATTTTAACAGATGTCAAGTAGGAATCAAAACCTGCAATTCAAGTACAATGTCCGTGTAAAATTCGAACGTACTTTAAAGAGGGCACAGTGGCGCGGCGTTTAATGTGCTGCCTCATAGCGACAGAGGCGCGGGTTCGATCACTATTACGGGTGTTGTCTGTACGAAGTTTGTACGTTCCCCATGCGTCCGCATAGATTTTCTCTGGGTGCTCTGGAGGTTTGGGGTTAATTGGCTTGGCAACATTGTATGTTGTTCTGAGTGTATGTAGGATAGTGCAAGTGTACGTGGATCGTTGGCGTTCGCGGACTCGGTGGTTCGAAGGGCCTGTTTCCGCGCTTTATCTCTATATTAACAAAATAACAATATACAATACAACAATACAATACAACAATACAATACAATACAATACAATATTGCTTGTTGATTTGCTACTGAAGAGAAAATGTGTTAGAGGCAGCAATGGCATGTGAGGGGTCGCAACGTTCACATTATAGATGAGTATGTTGTCAATTGAATGTGAGCACACGATAACCTCAGCAGACGGGGATATTCGTCTCAATTTATCCCGATTAGTACAAATAATTCATGCAACGCATATCTTCGAACTAAGTCATTAACTCTTCAGTTAAATTACTATTATATAGTGGCAAAACAATATTTACGCTGTAGTTACATTACTATTGCGTGTTTCATACACAACTCGTCAACTCTTGATTTACGCAATATCCTATATTATAACTTAATCTCTCCAAACCTGTGCTTCTCACTGGTGCACGGATGTTTGTTGGACACCATCTGATGACCTTCGGTCTATCCTTGATCGGACTTTGCTGCTTTTACCTTGCACTGAATGTTATCCACTTACCTTGTATCGGCATATTGTAATGGCTCGCTTGTACTCATGTATTGTCTAACTACTGACTGGTTGGTGACTGGAAGTTTTATATTTTAAAGACAGTTGGGCTACGTTAGACCTCTTTTCCTGCCTATGGAGTGACTTCTACACAATGCTCAGGGTCGTGAATAAAGTGAATGGTCGTAGTAATTTCTCTGTGGTAGGGGAGGTTAAAACAACAGGGCACAGTTGAAAGGCGGTTGTGTGATTTACACAGGGAACTGAGTGGCTTGGTTTTTCATACATTGGTACGGGTGTACGGAAACAACTGGCAGAAGAAGTGATACCAAGGCGGCATTTAAAAAGCAGCTACATGAACAGGAAAGGTTCGGACAGGGCCAGGCTCATGCGTATTAGACGAGATCGCATGGGCAACTTGGTCGGAATGGCGGAGTTGGACCGAAGGGTCTGCTTCCGTCTTATATAATAATGATAATACATTTTATTTATAGGGCTCCTTTCAGGGTTCTGAAGGAGACCTTACAATTAAAGCAAGCATGACACCATATAATTAAAACAAGCATGAACCTAAAACAAAATATGCAACAATAATGCGCAATTTGGAGAGAGAGAGAGCAGCGGCAGCCAATCACCATCATACACCATCGCCTCCAGCAGGCATGTTATACGAGCCATCTGCAGCACACCAATAAACATAAAACACAACATTAAAACATTTAACATAGTACATACCACCCCCCACCACCCCCCCCCCCCCCCCCACCACCACCACCACCACCACCCCTGCAATGGTTCCCACTGTGAGGGAAGGCAACAACGTCCAGTCCTCTCCCTCCTGTTCACCCATGGTCGAGCCTATTGAGCCCTGCGCAGTCGCCGCAACGGTAGCCGGTGTTACAGGCCCTCTGGCCGGATAATGAGCTCCGACGTCGGCGGAACACTCTCAGCGGCTTGGAAGTGTCTGGAACGGCTGTTCCATCTCCGGAAACCGGGGCTCCCGAAGTCCACAAACCGCGCTGGTCGGAGCTCCGACGCTGGCGATCTCGGCGAGAGATGCCAGGCTCCGCGGTGTTTTAAAATCAGCGCCGCCCGGAACTAGACGCTCCGGAACGACAGCTCCACGACGTTGGAGTCGGCTGTCACAGCACCTCCGGAGCTTACAGCCCTGTGCCGCCGCCGATGCTGATGTTTTGGTCCGGTCCCGGCAGGAAACGCCGCTCCAGGCCCGCGAGGAAGGGGCGAAGATGCCACTCGTAAGAAAAC
>JAWMAR010001809.1:168170-198176 GCA_036785375.1 Leucoraja ocellata
GTCGTTGACGATCCCGCATTCGGAATATTGTTTTCCATTTGGTCAGGCGTGAGAAATCGCCGTAAGCTTGAACTTACTTAGTATATTTCTACTCTAACTGGAAAGGTTGGACAATAGGTTTACGAGAGTATTGATTGCAAAATAGGGCCAGAACTATGGCGGAGGTTGGGAAGTCGGTGGTTCCCACATTGCCTGATGTGAGGAATGTTGAATTGTACATAACGCGAAAGATAAATTGCCCTGTTAGATTTTGTTTATAGTTCGTGGCGCAAATGATAAATCCCGAGAGAGATCTCCTTCTGTCGTCAACAGATATATTCCCAAGCAACACATGGAACGGAAAGAAATGTGAAATTTCTAACGTCAAACTTGCCAGATCAACAAGCAACGAGCACATAAAGAAATGTAGAATCGTCGTCTATTTTATTTCCGCAAGATAGGTTTAAACAAAAACCTGTAAGCCCTTAGTCGTTCAACTAACTAAATTAGAAATGCTGCAGCGAAGTACTGATGAAATAGTCATCCGAATACTGTGGAGTGAACATTAGTATTCATTTTACGTGATCTAACTGTGGCCATGAGTTCTACCCATGGATGTGTTGCTGGTGGAAAATGTCACCCATTACTAGCCTGGAGGCAGATAGCCTCCAGGCTAGCATTTTGACTATTCACTGGACCACAATCTTTATTTTGCAGGAGTAAGGAAGTGCAGATGTTGGAATCATGAGAATATTTTGGAGTAAAACGGTTCAGCCAACATCTATCGAATACATGGATTAGACGACGTGTCAGGTCCGGCTATCGTGGTCAATTAATTGTCAGTGTCCCTCTGTGACAAACAGCAAAATCTGTCGTTGTTTTCCTATATAGAAGGAAACAATAGTCGCCTAAGTAGTCTGCAATTGTTACATATTCAATGTGTGTAGTTTTTGCGAGTTCTCATCTATTCAGAAATAACATACCGAAGACACATCTGGGTTGTGGTTAAGATTTATTTTCAAAGTGCCGCTAATTTAGCCTGTCATTTGTCGCTCGGACGCCATTAGCGGCAGACAAGCAGGCCGAACCTACATTTACAGCTTACATCAAAATATAAACATACAATGCTGGGAAAACTCAGGAAGCATATGTTGACACGGAAAAAAGTAACGTTCAGTTTCAACTACATCGGAACAAATCAGTTTCAACGTTTAACTGGATAAACATATCATCAGCTCGCATATTCCTAAAAACGAGGAATTTGCTGATTCCTTCCTGTTATTCTAAGATTTCGAGGTAGTAAGTTTGAGTCATACCCGTTACTTCAGCTGCTGCTCATTAGTTTGAAGGGGAATTTGACAGTGTCCTTCAACTGTTTCCTGAATTTAGTCTGGGTCCCAGCGTATATACATGAGTTGGTGCAGGAACTGAGAAGCTCCAACATGTATCCGCTTTCTTGCAAAATAAACCTTGGGTCAGTGGAATTGGAACTATTTGCATAGTTGCTGCTTGTCATTTGAACAAATAAAAAATTCACAAGAAAAGTTAATCGCAACAGCATGAAACTTCCAGAGATCGCCAGGAGTAAAATTATGGACTTCCTCCTGCTCTCCATCTCCGGGTCACTCAGCTTATCGCCATTACAATGGGCCCGGAGCCTCCTGCGGGCTCTGCTTGCATTTAAAATAATCTTGACCGTCAGAGCGTTGAACACCAAAATGAGGAGAAAAGGGACGCACGGGTTTAAAATACGGCGCAGCCAATCATAAACTCTCCACGCATTTGCAGTATAATACATGTCTTTTATCTTGCAGTACCAGGGCACGTTATCAATCCCATACACGGGTTCATATAGAAAGTAAGAGGGGACGTTTTTTAAACAACCGAGAGCGCAAATTATTCCAATAACGACAGCCGCGGTTTTCTCGGTGCAATACCTGAGTTTCGGCTGCTGACAGCAAATGGCAATGCATCGATCGAATGTGAAAGCGACCGTTAACCAAACCGATGTGTCTTTAGAAGCCCAACTGAGGACGGTAACAATACTGCAACCCGGAGTGGTGGACAAGAAACTAACTGGGAAATAAATCGCTCGGAGTCGACTTAATATCACAGCGGTGATAACGACCAGGAAATCCGCCACCGCCATGGACACCAGGTAACGCGTGATACACTTTGAGAGGCCGCACTTTCCCTGGGATAAAATCGCGATTGTCACAATATTGGCTGCAGGAAACAATAAGACATTGGATGATTAGTGATTACTGTCCCTGCTGCATGCGGAGGCTACGGTGAAATTTGTGCACGCTGGAAGTTGATTGACAATGCTTCGCCCATCGATGGACAACAATACGTTTTCAATACATCTGTCAAATTAGATACTATCTGCTTATAAATCGAAATATTGTATGCACGAATAAGTGCATGCACACATAAGCACCCCATAATCATGAAAGCAATGAATGGAAACAACTATAGAAATGATGGTGTCCAAAAGCAGGAAATATATTTGTACCTGGCTAGATTGCTGAGGGCATGGGTGAGCATCCTCCATATACAAGGTGGGATAATTCGGATTCAGAAGAAGATTAAATAAGTAACTGTGATTGTGGCAAGCCTGAGCAATTGGCTACCGCAAACGATTCCGGGAATAAACTGCTAATAATACTTGCGATTGAGATAGATTTCTGCTTTGATAAAGCATCATGGTTTGTGTGTCTCCTGTTCTTGCTTGTATGAAAGACGCTTTGAGTTTCTTATGTACGAATCTCAACAACACGACATGCGGAGTGAGCGCAAATATTTCACAAAGTCGTTGAGTAAGCACAGCTGTTATTAAGAGAAAAGTGGGGTTCGACCTCCGATATCCCTTCACCCCCTGGAAGTAACAAAGGAAGTAACATTGAAAAAGTAGGTACGTCTATTGTATTTTACGGTCAATAAGAGACAAGTAAAGACATAATGTTTTGATAAATATACACTGTGGGGAATCAGCGAGAGAAGCACATGTAAGCATGGAATGCATTTAAATTAAATTGGATGATTGGCTGCTCTTTCAGAAGCTGATATAGTCAAGGACTGTGCGCGTACATTTACACACGCCATGGGACCACTGTGCCTGTGTCATTCAATTGGAGAATAAGTAGTAAGATATTGTGGGAATTACGGGATATATGGAGCTGTCAACGTACGGAAAAAAACGAACAAACAGTGTGTTAAGTAAATATAGACAAAAATAAGACTTGTTTTATGTTAAGTAGTGGGCGCAGGAAAATAGATCAGCGGTTATCTATGAATAATAAACAGGAACTAATGCAGACATGATATTTCGTGCTAGTTTAGTGATACCAGAATTTATAATGACACACATTGTCATGATGTGCTTTCGTGGAGATCACATTTCACATGTTTTTCCCCCACTGTCACACAGAGTAACCGGATATAGACGTATCTGCAATAATATGTTGAAATCAACCAATTATTAAAATGACGTAGCAATAAAGTAGCAATGTCGAAGAGCCGAATGGCCTACTCCTACACCTATTTTCTATGTTTTCTTTCTTTCTATAATTGTAATATCTTGCACGTGACTTCAATGCATAAACATGCTCTGCATAATAAACTTACATCCTGTTGTTAAAAATATATAAATATGTACACACGTTTCATCTTCCGATATGGAATCAAATTGGATCACGGCAAACTAACAAAAGGTACCTCCAAATAAAATCGCACGAACAACATTATGCCTCAGCAGCCGGCATATTCGCCTGCTGCAGTTTACCGTACCTGGAACGCCGAAAGCAGCCAGAATTGAATAATAAACGGCAAACACCGGTGATTTTCCGGGCGCGTGCATTTTCAATGAGAACGATGCACCCCCAGCTGCAAAGTCTGCGATCAGAAAAAAAACATCACATCCATTTATACCCGGAGTTATTCCCTCGAGCGTCAATTAACGAGGGCAGCAGAGTACTTGTATTCAATGAACAAACACATTCAGGCATTTATGATCAGTTTTACATTAATTACGTTAATTAATCGAACAAAGTGCAATTCACGTCATTCGACTGATTAATATTCAATATAATATTGCTAAATTGGAATTGAATAAATTTAAATTTTGTAGCAGATACACTACATACAATACAATATTACTGTATTAGCCAAGTATTAGCCATGGTAGGAAACGGGTTCCCGATGTTAGGCGAGTCCGGAACCAGGGGCCAGATTTTCAGAATAAGGGGAAGACCATTTAGAACGGAAATGAGGAAAAAAAGTTCACACCGTTGTGAATCTGTGGAATTCTTTGCATTAGAAAGAATGGAGGCCAATTCTCTGGGTGCTTTCAAGAGAGAGTTAGATAGAGCTCTTAAAAATAGCGGAGTCAAGAGATATGGGGAGAATGCAGGAACGGGGTACTGATTGTGGATGATCAGTCATGATAACAGTGAATCGAAGGGACGAATGGCCTCCTCCTGCACCTCTTGTCTATTGTCTATGTTTTGCAACATGAGGAATTTCATTTGACAAATCAGTCATACAAATAAAAAGTAACAGAATACTCAAGATACATTTTAACATAAACATCCACCACAGTGACTCCTCAACATTCCTCACTGTGATGGAAGGCGAAAATAAAAGTTCAACTCATTCCTTCTTTGTTCTCCCGCGGTCGGGGACCTCGAGCCTTCCGTAACGGGACGATCTTACTCCCCTAGCTTCGGCTGAGCCCTCCTCGTCAGGGCGATCAAGTTCCTTCATCCGGGGTGGGGGTCTCAGCTACCCCGCGCCGCGATCTGACCCGGGTCGGGGCTGATGAACCTTCTCCGTCGTTGGAGCTCCCGACAACTTCGGTCTCTACCCGAGTCTGCGAGCCCATTGATGTTAACATTTGCAGGCCGTGGTTGGAGGGATCCTAGGCAAGGGATCGGCTTCGATGGCAAGTCCACGCCCCCGCGTTGGGGCTCAAACTCAGTCGCGAGCGAGGCTTCCAGCTACACGATGTTAGGCCGCAGGGCGACGGCAGAAACGATTCGGAAAGCAATCCCGACAGGGTAAGATATTGAAAACATTCAGCCATTATCATATTGAATGGCGGTGCAGGCTCGAAGGGCCGAATGGCCTACTCCTGCACCTATGTTCCATCTTTCTAAGTTTCTATGAAAAAAAAGTTCCCTCAACCTCCACTACATAAACCAGAAACAATTACACAACCTTTAAAACAAATTATAAGTAACAAAAAAGATGGACACACAGAAAGACTGTTGGCGAGCCTGCCATCGTACGGCGCCCCGGGTGGTATACAGAGATTATAGTAGCATTGAATTAAAATACCAATTTATAGTAGTGTAAAATGGCTGAATGTTTAAAATATATAGGGAGGAACTGCAGAAGTTGATTTAAACCGAAGATAGATCAAGAAAGCTGGAAATCTCAGAGGGACAGGCAGCATCCATGGAAAGAAGGAATGCGTGACATTTCGGGTCGTGACCCTTCTTCAAAAATAATTTGTTAGAATAAATGTTCTTGCAACGATAAAGTTGGATTAACTAACAGTATATAAATCGGGCGCGGGGCTTGTTTTCACAGAGGCCCAGGACCGTTGGTGCAGTGGGAGGGAGGGTCAGTGCGGTGAGTATATAAATCGGGCGCGGGGCTTGTTTTCACAGAGGCCCAGGACCGTTGGTGCAGTGGAGGAGGGTCAGGGCGGTGAGTATATAAATCGGGCGCGGGGCTTGTTTTCACAGAGGCCCAGGACCGTTGGTGCGAGTGGAGGAGGGTCAGGGCTTACCGGAAATCCGTAACGTTCCACACTCCCATAGTGAGGGTTCTGGTGGAAGCCGCTGATTGGTGGAATCAGCTGATTGGGTGCAACATCAGGTTAGCATTTGAGCTTTCTGGTTAAAGGGGCAGTGCTTTAGTTAAGGGTACAGTGGGTTAAAGGGGCAGTGCTTTAGTTAAGGTACAGTGGGTTAAAGGGGCAGTGTTTTAGTAAAGGTGCAGTGTTTTTGTATTATACTGGTATCAGATCCAGGGTAAGGCGGGAGAATGGCAGTCAGAGCAGTATACTGTTCTGGATGTCAGATGTGGGAGGTCATGGTGTCGGATGGCCCTCCAGTTGTCCACATCTGCACCAGGTGCAGCGAGATGGGGCTCCTAAGGGACCGTATTAGGATCCTGGAGCAGCAGCTGGATGACCTCGCTCTGATCAGGGAGAGTGAGGAGGTCATAGAGGGGAGTTATAGAGAGGTGGTCACTCCAAAACCACGGGAGAGTGGGTCACGTTAAGGAAAGGCAAGGGGCAGAGGCAGGAACGAGTGAGTACTCCAATGTCGGTACACCTCGCAAATAAGTACTCCTGTTTGAGTACGGATGGGGGTGACAGCCTACCCGGGGGGTAGTGACAGCGGACGGGCCTCCAGCACAGAGACCGGCCCTGTTGCTCCAAAAGCTAGGGAAAAAAAGAGGGCAATAGTAATTGGGGACTCTATTGTTAGGGGGTCGGATAGGCGATTCTGTGGACGCAGTCGGGAGACCAGGATGGTGGTCTGCCTCCCTTGTGCCAAGGTCTCGGACGTGTCTCAACGCATCCAAGATATCCTTAAATCAGAGGGAGAGGAGCCTGAGGTCGTGGTACATATAGGTACCAATGACATAGGAAAAAAAAAGGGAAGAGGTCCTGAAGGGAGGATTTAGGGAGTTGGGAGGAGAGTTAAGAAAAAGGACCAAAAAGGTAACAATCTCAGGATTACTGCCTGTGCCACGCGACAGTGAAAGTAGAAATGGAGCGAGGTGGAGGATAAATGCGTGGCTGAAAGACTGGTGCAGAGGGCAGGGATTCAAGTTCCTGGATCATTGGGACTTCTTTTGGGGAAGGTGGGACCTGTACAGAAAGGATGGGTTGCACTTGAACCCGAGGGGGACCAATATCCTAGCGGGGAAATTTGCAAAGGCAGCTGGGGAGACTTTAAACTAGAATGGTTGGGGCGAGGGACTCAAATAGCGAAAGGTAGTAGACAGAATGGGAGGCAGGAAGCAGAAATGGGAAGCACTCGGACGCAAGAGGAGAAAGGAAAAAAAGGAAATAAACAGTGAATAAGGGACGGGGGTTTTCTTAAATGTGCATATTTTAATGCTAGGAGCATTGTAAGAAAGGTGGATGAGCTTAGAGTCTGGATAGACACCTGGAAGTATGATGTTGTGGCGATCAGTGAAACGTGGTTGCAGGAGGGCTGTGATTGGAAACTAAATATTCCAGGATTTCGTTGCTTCATGTGTGATAGAATTGGAGGGGCAAGAGGTGGAGGTGTTGCATTGCTAGTCAGGGAAGATATTACAGCGGTGCTTTGGCAGGATAGATTGGAGGGCTCATCTAGGGAGGCTATTTGGGTGGAATTGAGAAGTGGGAAAGGTGTAGCAACACTTATAGGGGTGTATTATAGACCGCCAAACGGGGAACGAGAACTGGAAGAGCAAATATGTAAGGAGATAGCAGAGATTAGTAGTAAGCACAAGGTAGTGATTGTGGGAGATTTCAACTTTCCACACATAGACTGGGAAACACATTCTGTAAATGGGCTGGATGGGTTGGAGTTTGTAAAATGTGTGCAGGATACTTTTTTGCAGCAATACATAGAGGTACCTACTAGAGGAGGGGCAGTGCTGGACCTACTGTTAGGAAATGAGACTGGACAGGTGGCGGAGGTATGCGTTGGGGAGCACTTCGGGTCCAGTGATCACAATACCATTAGTTTCAATATAACTATGGAGAGGGTCAGAACTGGACCTAGGGTTGAGATTTTTGATTGGAGAAAGGCTAACTTTGATGCGATGCGAGATGATTTAAAAGGAGTGAACTGGGACATTTTGTTTTATGGTAAAGATGTAGAAGAGAAATGGAGGACATTTAAATGGGAAATTTTAAGAGTACAGAATCTTTATGTTCCTGTTCGGTTGAAAGGAAACAGTAAAAATTGGAAAGAGCCCTGGTTTTCAAGGGAAATTGGACATCTTGTTCGGAAAAAGAGGGAGATCTACAATAATTATAGGCAGCATGAAGTAAATGAGGTGCTTGAGGAGTATAAGGAATGTAAAAATAATCTTGAGAAAGAAATTAGAAAAGCTAAAAGAAGATATGAGGTTGCTTTGGCAAGTAAGGTGAAAGTCAATCCAAAGGGTTTCTACAGCTATATTAATAGCAAAAGGATAAGGAGGGATAAAATTGGTCCATTGGAGAGACAGAGTGGACAGCTATCTGCAGAGCCAAAAGAGATGGGGGAGATATTGAACAATTTTTTTTCTTCGGTATTCACCAAGAAGAAGGATATTGAATTATGTGAGGTAAGGGAAACTAGTAGAGTAGCTATGGATACTATGAGGTTCAAAGTAAAAGAAGTACTGACACTTTTGAAAAATATAAAAGTGGATAAGTCTCCAGGTCCTGACAGGATATTCCCTAGGACATTGAGGGAAGTTAGTGTAGAAATAGCCGGGGCAATGACAGAAATATTTCAAATGTCATTAGAAACGGGAATAGTCCCCGAGGATTGGCGTACTGCGCATGTTGTTCCATTGTTTAAAAAGGGTTCTAAGAGTAAACCTAGCAATTATAGACCTGTTAGTTTGACGTCAGTGGTGGGCAAATTAATGGAAAAGATACTTATAGACAATGTATATAAGCATCTAGATAAACAGGGTCTGATTAGGAACAGTCAACATGGATTTGTGCCTGGAAGGTCATGTTTGACTAATCTTCTTGAATTTTTTGAAGAGGTTACTAGGGAAATTGACGAGGGTAAAGCAGTGGATGTTGTCTATATGGACTTTAGTAAGGCCTTTGACAAGGTTCCTCATGGAAGGTTGGTTAAGAAGGTTCAACTGTTGGGTATAAATGCAGGAATAGCAAGATGGATTCAACAGTGGCTGAATGGGAGAAGCCAGAGGGTAATGGTGGATGGCTGTTTATCGGGTTGGAGGCAGGTGACTAGTGGGGTGCCTCAGGGATCTGTGTTTGGTCCTTTGTTGTTTGTCATGTACATCAATGATCTGGATGAAGGTGTGGTAAATTGGATTAGTAAGTATGCAGATGATACCAAGATAGGGGGTGTTGTGGATAATGAAGAGGATTTCCAAAGTCTACAGAGTGATTTAGGCCATTTGGAAAAATGGGCTGAAAGATGGCAGATGGAGTTTAATGCTGATAAATGTGAGGTGCTACACCTTGGCAGGACAAATCAAAATAGGACGTACATGGTAAATGGTAGGGAATTGAAGAATACAGTTGAACAGAGGGATCTGGGTATAACCGTGCATAGTTCCTTGAAGGTGGAATATCATATAGATAGGGTGGTAAAGAAAGCTTTTGGTATGCTGGCCTTTATAAATCAGAGCATTGAGTATAGAAGCTGGGATGTAATGTTAAAATTGTACAAGGCATTGGTGAGGCCAAATCTGGAGTATGGTGAACAATTTTGGTCGCCAAATTATAGGAAGGATGTCAACAAAATAGAGAGAGTACAGAGGAGATTTACTAGAATGTTGCCTGGGTTTCAGCAACTAAGTTACAGAAATAGGTTGAATAAGTTAGGGCTTTATTCTCTGGAGCGCAGAAGGTTAAGAGGGGACCTGATAGAGGTCTTTAAAATGATGAGAGGGATAGACAGAGTTGATGTGGACAAGCTTTTCCCTTTGAGAATAGGGAAGATTCAAACAAGAGGACATGACTTCAGAATTAAGGGACAGAAGTTTAGGGGTAATATGAGGGGGAACTTCTTTACGTAGAGAGTGGTGGCGGTGTGGAATGAGCTCCCAGTGGAAGTGGTGGAGGCAGGTTCATTGGTATAATTTAAAAATAAATTGGATAGGCATATGGATGAGAAGGGAATGGAGGGTTATGGTACGAGTGCAGGCAGGTGGGACTAAGGGGAAAAAATTGTTCGGCATGGACTTGTAGGTCCGAGATGGCCTGTTTCCGTGCTGTAATTGTTATATGGTTATATGGTTATATGGTTATATGAGTCCCTTGGCGTGGAGATTCGGGGCCGATCATGTCGATGTTGATTTTCAGACTGTAAACAATTAAACGTGGACTTCCATAGCAATCTGCAAATTGGCTTTTGATAATCAACACCAAAGTAAAATGAAGGTGGAGCAGTGGAAGTAAATTTGTATTCAGATAATAATCTGCTCCCTTGTTTTTGCCGCCATTCATCCCTATTACACTTGGACAAAAACCGCTTCTAACACAGAGCATTTTCCCAGTAGCTTCAAATGATGATGTTGTACCGCCACATAGTGGTGGTTTTGGGAAGCTAGAACCCTCGTAATTGGTCAGTTCGGTCACGTGACCGCGGGGGGTGGGTGTCGTTTCGCGGGCTTTTTAGCTTAGTTCGTCAGCGCTTCTCCCAGCAACTGATCTGTTTTGTGTTAGCTAGTCAGGCACGTGTATTGCTCGAGGTTTTGTTTCATTTTTAATTGTTTATAAAAAATATTTTCACTCAACCAACCTAGTCTCGCTATAATGTCACAGTGAACCAATCGTAATTGGCCCTCCATCTGCCCAGAGCCACAATTCTCAGAGGCCTCGCGCCAAAATTCCCTGCTCTTATCTTCGCAGCTGGGAGCCGCTCCCGAACCTGTCCATCAAGTGCCGAGGCGGATGAACCAGGGAATGGCCTACTCTCCAGGTACTGCCACATGTTCTTGAATTGGGAGCCTCTGTTCCTGAGAGAGAGAGAGAGAGAGAGAGAGAGAGAGAGAGGGTTTTTTTCTCAGCTCTGCAGTTGAGAAGGTTTGAAACAGCCTTTCAAGGATTATGTCGATGGAGCAGGAACAGAGGCAGAGGGGCTCCATAGTTTGACATCGTTGTACTGCTGACATTTTACTTTGCTCTAGGATTCCTCCACCATTGTGAAAATTCCTGAGTTTTCTCTATATTGTTGAGGGTGCGGTTGTCGTTATCGGACTGAAAACTATGCCTGGAGATCGAGGGTAGGATGATTTTGTTGTCTTTGTCGTTTTTAACACTGTTTCTCTGCGCTAAAATCATTTTTCACAGGGCGGCCGCCTGGCTTAATGAGAAGAAGGTACTTTTGCTTCCGGCAAGGCTGGAAAAGAGCTACTCAAAAGCTGCTCTCGGCTGTGGACGAACGAGGGCTTTCCTCCTTCAGTTGGAGCTTTCTGCTTTCTGCTGCTTGTCTTTGACTGTGACTGATCTTGGGACGTAACTTGGAGCTGAGCTGCTGGGGTGCCTGGAGCTGGTTTGTGCCACTGTCAGGATGGCGATGGCTGGGTCTCGGCCGATGGCCCGGAGCTACGCAGCGGTGGTATCAGTTGCGGCTACGAGGCTATTTGAGCATGAGCCTCATGTTGACTTGGGTTTGGAAGGATTCAGTATCTCGGTCCAAACTGGGGCCCTGATGTCCATGGGGGGCAGTTACGTAGGCCACGAAGGACCTTCTTGAGAGGGGGTGCTATTGGCTCTTCCGAGCTCGAAAGAGGAAAGGTTGAGATGATACTAAATGCCCGGGAGGATATGGCCTTGGTTTTGGAGAGGGGGATCTCAGTGTCCAGGGTGAGACCGGTTTTCCTGCTGAGTTGCCCCTCGTGGATTCTGGATGCAACACTTCTTCCACATCTCTCAAAGTTTGGGGAGGTGCGGTCTAAGTGCTTTAGGCTTATGCACCCCGGTTGTGATCCGGAGGTAAAAAGGGATCTTCAGTTTCAAGAGTAGGGTGTTCATGAAGGTGGGTGAGGGGGAAGGCTCTGAGGGGAGGTACGAGGTGGAGCATAAGGGTCTCCCTAAAACCGTGCGTTGGAGTTGGGGAAAGGCCTGGTGTCATTCATGCGGTGAGGTTAGACATCTCCGTAGGGAGTGTCATTTTCACGGGGGCGAAACTGTTCAAGTGTTCTGAAAATAAGTTCAAGCGTTGCGACGCAGGAATGCACTGCTGGCCCATTCAGGGGGGCTCGTCATGCCTGTGTGGCGCGGGGTGGTCCTGCTGACTTGGCTAGGGCTGCCAGCACCGCCTCGGTGATCCGGGGCGGCAGTGATAGCCCATCTGGGTCTGCAAGATCCGCCTTGGAGACCCAGGGCAGCGAGGACCCCCGCCCCCTATATCCGGAACCCGTGGTGGTGGCTGAAGGTACGACGCAGAGGGAGGGTGGAGAGATGGGGGGGGGGGTATTGGGAGAAGCCGAAAAAGAAGGGGAGGAAGAAGTAAAAGCACACCCAAGCGAGTCAAACGCAAGCAGATGGGCACTTGCCTAGATCTGAGACCACCTGTCAGCTCCAATGAGGTCCAGATGGCACCTGCCGTGGCCCAGCAAGGAGCTGAGGTGGTTCAGACGGTGGCAGGGAAGGTAAAACGTGCGGGTGGTAAAGCGGCTGGGGGTAGTGTGGATGTGGAAGACCCTTCCTTTATGGAGGTCACCGTACCGCCGCATTCTAGTGGGACAAAAAGGAGGCCCTGGGCCTGGCGAGGAAGAGCAAGGCCCTGGGTCCAAAGCTAGGGGGATGTATTTTTCCAGACCTTCCACCACTGACGTGGTTGGTGGTCACGAACTGGTGTCTTGCGTGTTGGAGGTTGGGCCTCCATTTTAGGGATCGTCAACGGGTATTACAAGATCAGGTGCTGAGGTTGACTCCTCTGGAGTTGTGTCCTCTGGGCGGGTGGATGGTCCTTCGTCTCAGGGGCCCTCCGCGGGAGTTTTCTCATCGGGTGTTGAGGTTAGCTCCCCTGGGTGTTTGCCCTCTGGATCGGAGGAGGTCCCCTCGTCCCAGAGGCCTTCTGAGGGTGTTGGCACGCCGGATGATGGGGTTAGCTCCCCTGGTAATGTGCCCCCTGAGATGGGGGCTGAGAAGGGTCAGCCCGAGGGAGGTGGTTCGGGGGTTTTGGTGTACCAGTTTGTGCTCCACATCAGAGTCAGTGGGGGTGTGCTGCCTCACCGGCTGAGTTAGCAGGAGAGAGTCTAAACGCAAGTGGGGACCCTCTGGACGTTGCCAGTGCTGTGGAGGTTGGGGCTATTTCGAGTGGCAATCCTCTTTCAGATTCTGGGGTTGCAAGTGTACCACAGGCCCTGGGGGTGCCTCTTGTTTATTCTTCCCCAGGCCCAGACGTGGACGGTGATAGTAGAATGTAGGAGCCCAGCCATTCAGTGGGCTCAGCACCTGATCTTGTAATACCCGTCAGGGGATTCTGGACGGCATTGATCCAGGTGGTGGTGTCATGCCGGAGGAGGGAGAGAGTGACGAGGCCAGTTTGTGTAGTGGGGTTAGCGAACATTCAGAGAGTTATGGTCTTTCGATTTCTGACAACGACCTTGGGCGTTGTGCTGATGTGTTTTTGTTTCAGGTGCGAATTTGTTGGCCTAGTGCCCAGGCTCCAAGGCCATGTCTCATGCAAGTATTATCCGTCAGGTACGAGAGTTCCTAAGAACAAGCCGTACCGTCAGAACAAAAACGGAGGTTGCAAAAAGACGGTGGGCTGATCTGCTAGTTTTGATTAAGACTCTCGAGGCTATCCTTTGCAACAAAGATAGTGATCTTCCTGTCTCTGAGAAGTGACAAGATGGGGACTTTTTGGAGTTCCTCTGAGAGAGAGTTTTTAATGTGCCTGCACATTCAAAGTTGCCACATTAAACTTAAACGAAGCAGAGCGAGATTTCGTAGCTTTCAGCTTTTATCAGTCCTCAGAGAGCGGAAATTTGCAGTGTGGTTTCCGCAGGAGACGCATGCCGTTGTCAGTGACGAACCTACTTGGCGACTGGAGTGGGAAGGGGGGGGGGGGGGGGGGGTCTACATGAGCCATCTCAGCTCGTATTCGAGTGGGTAACCTTTCTGTTGGCCCAGAATGTTCTGCCAAATGTTCTAAACGGGGAAGCAGTTGTGCCAGGACGCCTGCTCCATCTGGCCGTGATCCTGGATGGCTTACGTTTGCATTCCATTCACGTGTATGCCTCTAGCTCCGGCATGATGCAGGCCGGCCTACTTCAGGAGGTGACTGCTCTGTTGAGCACTATTGATAGGGGAGAGTGTGTCTAACTTGGGGGGGGGGGGGGGGGGGGCTTTAATTGCACACTTGAGGTGCGAGACCTTTCTGGTACTCATTGTGCCCCTCCGGTAGCGAAGTGGTGTTTGGTAAATTGAATGGATTAAAGGCAGATACATCCCCAGGGCTAGATAAGGTGCATCCCAGAGTATTTAAGGAACTAGCCGCAGAAGTAGTGGATGCATTAGTGATAATTTTTCAAAACTCTTTAGATTCTGGAGTAGTTCCAGAGGACTGGAGGGTATCTAATGTAACCCCACGTTTTAAAAAGGGAGGGAGAGAGAAAACGGGGAATTACAGACCAGTTAGTCTAACATCGGTGGTGGGGAAAATTCTGGAGTCAGTTATTAAAGATGGGATGGCATGTGGAAAGTGGTGAAATCATTGGACAAGGTCAGCATGGATTTATGAAAGGTAAATCATGTCTAACGAATCTTATATAATTTTTCGAGGATGTAACTAATAGAGTTGATAAGGTAGATCCAGTGGATGTGTTATATCTGGACTTTCTGAAGGCTTTCGCCAAGGTCCCACATAAGAGATTCGTATACAAACTTAAAGCACATGGTATTGGGGGATCAGTATTGATGTGGATAGCGAACTGGCTGGCAGACAGGAACCAAAGAGTAGGAGTAAAAGGGTCCGTTTCAGAATGGCAGGCGGTGACTAGTGGGGTACCGCAAGGCTCAGTGCTGGGACCCCAGCTATTTACAATATTTCTTAATGATCTGGATGAGGGAATTGAATGCAACATCTCCAGGTTTGCGGATGACACGAAGCTGGGGGGCAGTGTTCGTTGTGAGAAGGATGCTAGGAGGCTGCAAGGTGACTTGGATAGGTTTGGTGAGTGGGCAAATGCATGGCAGATGCAGTATAATGTGGAAAAATGCGAGGTTATCCACTTTGGTGGCAAACACAGGGAAGTAGAATATTATCTGTGTAACGGGTATAGCTTGGACCCAATAGCAGCACAGAATCAGGCAGGTATAATTGGTAATTTACTTTATTACGATACTGTAACCCAGAGTATTAACATATGAATCGGTACACCGTACTCACACAGAGGCTCAGGATTGAGCGAGGTTTCCGAAGAGGGGCAGGCAGGAGACGTAGTCGGGGTAGCTGAAGGTCCGGTAACCAGGAGATCCAACACACGATGCAAACAAACCAGCGAGGGACAGACGAAAGGAGAGTCGAAGCCAGGCAGGTAGTCGAGGAGCCGTTGCAGGGATTACACCAAACAACCCAGGAGAGAGGCAGACAGAAACCAGGAGGTCGGGGACAGAAGGCTGAGTTGTTATCCGGAAGATGACAGGACGGTATGGTCAGGGGCAGGCAGGTTCGAATCCGTGTAGGCAGTCCGGAAATCGCTGGAGAGTCTTGCATGAATACTGAGAACAATCTGGCCGTGTGGGAACGGTGAGGAGAGTCTATATACCGGGTTAATAGGTGATCAGAGGCAACTGAGTGCAACAGGTGAGTAGAGTTAGGCTGATGAGAGGGGAGTGGCAGGCAGGCAGGTGAGGAGAAGGAGGGACCGGTGGAAAAGTACTGGCAGGTGAAGTGGATGAGAATGAGGAGAGGGCAGACTGTGACAATCTTAATGGTGGCCGATTAGGAAAAGGGGAGATGCAACGAGACCTGGGTGTCATGGTACACCAGTCATTGAAAGTAGGAATGCAGGTGCACCAGTTAACATTCATAGCAAAAGGATTTGAGTATAAGAGCAGGGAGGTTCTACTGCAGTTGTACATGGTCTTGGTGAGACCACACCTGGAGTATTGCGCACAGTTTTCGTCTCCTAATCGGAGGAAATACATTATTGCCATAGAGGGAGTACAGAGAAAGTTCACCAGATTGATTCCTGGGATGTCAGGACTTTCATATGGAGAAAGACTGAATAGACTCGGCTTGTACACGCTAGAATTCAGAAGATTGAGGGGGGATCTTATAGAAACTTACACAAGTCTTAAGGGGTTGGACAGGCAAGATGCAGGAAGATTATTCCCGATGTTGAGATAGTCCAGAACTAGGGTTTAAGGATAAGAGGGAAGTCTTTTAGGACCGAGATGAGAAAATCATGTTTTACACAGAGGGTGGTGAATATGTGGAATTCTCTGCCACAGAAGGTAGTTGAGGCCAGTTCATTGGCTATATTTAAGAGGGAGTTAGATGTGGCCCTTGTGGCTAAAGGGATCATGGGGTATGGAGAGAAGGCAGGGATGGAATACTGAGTTGGATACTCAGCCATGGTCATATCGAATGGCGGTGCAGGCTCGAAGGGCCGAATGGCCTAATCCTGCACCTATTTTCTATGTTTCCAACCCAATTTCTATACTCAATGCTCTGATTTATAAAGGCCAGCGCACCAAAAGCTTTCTTTACCACCCTATCTACATGAAATTCGACCTTCAGGGAATTGTGCGCAGCTATTCCTCGATCCCTCTGTTCAACTGCATTCCTCAACTCACTGCCATTTACCATGTACGTCATTTTTGATTTGGCCTACCAAGATGTAGCACCTCGCACTTATCAGCATTAAACTCCATCTGCCATCTTTCAGTCCACTCTTCCAAATGGCCTAAATCTCTCTGTAGACTTTGAAAATCTACTTCATTATCCACAGCACCACTTATCTTAGTAGCATCTGCATACTTACTAATCCAATTTACCACACCGTCATTCAGATCATTGATGTACATGACACATAACAGTGGACCCAACACAGATCCATGAGGCACCCCACTAGTCATCGGCCTCCAACCTGACAAACAACCATCCACCATTACTCTCTGGCATCTCCCATTCAGCCACTGTTGAATCCATCTTGTTACTCCACCATTAATACCTAACAATTGAACCTTATTAACCAACCCTCCATGAGGAAGCTTGTCAAAGGCCTTACTGAAGTCCATATAGACAACATCCACTGCTTTACCCTCATCAATTTCCCGAGTAACCTCAAAATTCAAGAAGATTTGTCAAACATGACCTTCCAAGTTGACTGTTCCTAATCAGACCCTGTTTACCCAAATGCTTATATCTATATTATCTCTAAGTATCCTTTCCATTAATTTGCCCACCACTGACGTCAAACTAACAGGTTTATAATTGCTAGGTTTATTATTAGAACCCTTTTTTAATCAATGGAACAACATGCGCAGTACGCCAATCCTCCGGCACTATTCCCGTTTCTAATGACATTTGAAATATTTCTGTTATAGCCCCTGCTATTTCTACACCAACTTCCCTCAATGTCCTAGGAAATATCCTGTCAGGACCTGGACACCTATCCACTTTTATAGTTTTCAAAGTCGTCAGTACTTACTCTTCTTTGAATCTCATAGTTTCCATAGCTACTCTACTTATTTCCCTTACCTCACATAATTCAATATCTTTCTCCTTGGTGAATACCGAAGAAAATAAATTGTTCAATAACTCCCCCATCTCTTTTGCCTCTGCAGACAGCTGTCCGCTCTGACTCTCTAATGGACCAATGTTATCCCTCGTTATCCTTTTGCTATTAATATAGCTGTAGAAACCCTTTGGGGTTACTTTCACCTTACTAGCCAAAGCAACCTCATATCTTCTTTTAGCTTTTCTAATTTATTTCTTAAGATTATTTTTGTAGATCTCGCTCTTTGTCCGAACCAAGTGTCTAATTGTGCATGACTCTTTCCAATGTTTACTATTTCCTTTCAACCGAACAGGGACATACAATTTCTGCACTCTTAAAATGTCATCTTTAGATGTCCTCCATTTATCCTCCACATTCTTCCCGTCAACAACCTGTCACATTTCACTCATTTTAAATCCTTTCGCATCTCCTCAAAGTTAGCCTGTCTCCAATCAAAAATCTCAACCCTAGGTCCAGTTCTGACCCTCTCCATAATTATATTGAAACTAATGGTATTGTGATCACTGGACCCGAAGTGTTCCCCAGCACATACCTCCGCCACCTGACCAGTCTCATTTCCTAACAGGAGGCCCAGCACTGCCCCTTCTCCAGTAGGTACTTCTATGTATTGTTGCAAAAAACTATCCTGCACACATTTTACAAACTTCAAACCATCCAGCCCATTTACAGAATGTGTTTCCCAGTCTATGTGTGGAAAATTGAAATCTCCCACAATCACTACCTTGTGTTTACCACTAATATCTGC
The DNA here is from genome assembly GCA_036785375.1 of Leucoraja ocellata. NCBI lineage: Eukaryota > Metazoa > Chordata > Chondrichthyes > Rajiformes > Rajidae > Leucoraja > Leucoraja ocellata. Next base: position 186,364 of record JAWMAR010001809.1, read on the forward strand.
GATCTCCTTACATATTTGCTCTTCCAATTCTCGCTCCCCGTTAGGCGGTCTATAATACACCCCTATAAGTGTTGCTACACATTTCCCATTTCTCAGTTCCGCCCAAATAGCCATCCGAGACGAGCCCTCTAATCTATTCTGCCAAAGCACTGCTGTAATAACTTCTCTGACAAGCAATGCAACACCTCCACCTCTTGCCCCTCCAATTCTATCACACCCGAAGCAACGAAATACTGAAGTATTCAGTTTCCAATCACAGTCCTCCTGCAACCATTTTTCACTGATCGCCACAACATCATACTTCCAGGTGTCAATCCAGGCTCTATGATCATCCACCTTTCTTACAATGCTCCATCATTAAAATATACACATTTAAGAAACCAACCCCCTCGTATTCTCTGTTTATTATATTTTTCTTCTTTCTCCCTACATTTTGTGTCCGAGTGCTACCCTTCTCTGCCTCCTGCCTCACACGTACTAGCTTTCCCTATTTGAGCCCCACCCCCATAATCGTTGGATACATTGGATTAACTAAGAACGGACACGTGGAGATTCGGGGCAAATCATGTCGATGTTGATTTTCAGACTGTAAACAATTAAAACGTGGACTTCCATAGTAATCTGCAATACCACCACTATTTCTCGACTTTTGACGTCGGTGTCATTTCCAAATTGGCTTTTGATAATCAACTTCAAAGTCTACCACCTGTTAAGATGCAATACGTCCCTCTTGTACATTCCCCCTTTACTCCAAAACAGATCCCAGTGATCTAAGAATCTAAATCCCTGCTCCCTGCACCAGTTCCTCAGCCACACATTCAGGTCCCTTAGATCCCTGTGCCTGCTCTCGCCAGCACGAAGAACTGGAAGCAAACCGGAGATAACAACCCTGGAGGTCGTGCTTTTCAGCATTTTTCCAAGCTCTCTAAAGTTACGCTGCAGAATATTCATCCCCTTCTTTCCGATGTCGTTTGTGCCGACATGCACTACCACTTCCGGCTGTTCACCTTCGCCCTTGAAGATTTTCTGCACTTTGTCCGTGACATCCTAGATCCTAGCACCAGGAAGGCAGCACACCATCCTCGCATCCCGTCTGTTCATGCAGAAACCCCTGTCCGTACTTCTCACTATGGAGTCTCCAACTACAATGGCGTTGCCTGACGTTGTCCTGGAAACATAGAAACATAGAAAATAGGTGCAGGAGGAGGCCATTCGCCCCTTCGAGCCAGCACCGTCATTTCTTGTTATCATGGATGATTGTCCCCTATCAATAACCTGTGCCTGCCTTCTGCCCATATCCCTTGACTCCACTCGCCCCTGGAGCTCTATCTAACTATCTCTTAAATCCACCCAGTGACCTGACCTCCACTGCCCTCTGTGGCAGGGAATTCCATAAATTTACAACTCTCTGGGTGAAAACGTTTTTTCTCAACCCAGTCTTAAATTACCTCATCTAATTGACCTCCTAGAATAAAGCCACAGGTCTCATTCTAAGCCTGTGGCCCCTGGTTCTGGACTCGCCCAACATTGGGAACATTTTTCCTGCATCTAGCTTGTCCAGCCCTTTTATAATTTTATATGTTTCTATAAGATCCCCCCACATCCTTCTGAACTCCAGTGAATACAAGCCTAGCCTTTTCTGTCTTTCCTCATCTGGCAGTCCCGCCATCCCAGGGATCAATCTCGTGAATCTACGCTGCACTGCCTCAATCACAAGGATGCCCTTCCTCAAATTATACCACCAAAACTGTACACAATACTCCATATGTGGTCTCACCAGAGCCCCATACCACTGCAGAAGACAACAGAAGGAAACAAAACGGTCAATACTGGCTGAAAATACGAAGTGCGAAGGGAAGCTGGTCAGGAATATAAAGAAGGACAGTAAAAGCTTATTTAGATATGTTAAGGGTGCAAGAGTAGCAAAGCCAAATGTGGGTCCCTTGAAGGCAGACACGGGTGAAATTATTATGGGCAACAAGGAAATGGCAGAAGAGTTGAATAGGTACATCGGATCGGTCTTCACTAAGGGAGACACAAAGAATATCCCAGATGTACTGGAGGACAGAGTATCTAAGGGGGTAGAGGAACTGAAATCGATTTTCATTAGGTGATAAATAGTATTGGGTGCGCTAATGGGACTGAAGGATGATAAATCCCCTGGACCTGATTGTCTGCATCCCAGGGACCTCAGGGAGGTGACTCTAGAAATAGTGGACGCATTGGTGATCATTTTCCAATGTTCAATATATTCAGAATCAGTTCCTGTGGATTGGAGGAAAGCTAATGTTATCCCGCTTTTCAAGAAAGGAGCGAGAGAGAAAACGGGGAATTACAGACCAGTTAGCCTGACTTCGGTGGTGGGAAATATGTTGGAGTTAATTATTAAATAGGTAATAATGGGGCATTTGGATAGCAGTAAAATGAGTCAACGTGGATTTATGAAAGGGAACTCATGCATAACTAATCTTCTGGAATTTTTTAAGTATGTGACAAGTAAAATGGATGAATGGGTGCCAATGGATGTAGTGCGTCTAGTCTTTCAGAAAGCCTTTGATAAGGTCTCGTATGGGAGACTGGTAACTAAAATTAAAGCACACGGTATTGAGGTAGACTGTTGACATGGATAGAAAATTGGTTGGCAGCCCGGAAGCAAAGAGTACGAGTGAACAGGTACTTTTCAGAATGGCAGGCAGTGGCGAGTGGAATACCGCAATGCTCGGTGTTGGGCCCGCAACTGTTTACCATATATATTAATGATTTGGAAGAGGGAATTAGGAGCAACACTAGCAAGGTTGCGGATGACACAAAACTGGGTGGCAGTGTGAGCTGGGAAGGTTTTGTTTTTTGCTCAACAGCCTTATTTGCTTCGCAAGCCAGTCCGCTGCACAGTGTGATACGTCTTCTGTCCGGATATCTTCTAAGTGGGTGAACCTGTTCAGAAGAGGTACAACACCCGGGGACCTTTGTAATCCATACCTTAGGTGTAACAATCTTATTGTAGGACCTGTCGAGAATCCTCTCCGAGTCCACTCTACCAATCTAACATATAGCAATTACAGCACAGAAACAGGCCATCCCGGTCCTTCGAATCCAAGCTGTTGATAATGCATGTAATTTAAGATCATATTTAATCTACATACAGACTTTTAAAAAATGTTTTAATTTTTTTTATTTATTAGAAGTAAGTACAATACAGTGGTACATTTTTACAGGTTCCCAAAATTATGTTAACACATTACATTCTCTGTACAACTTCCTTTTTTTTTAAATAAAGAGAAAAGTAAGAACAGAAAAAGAAAAATAGGTAGTAAAGAGTGAAGGATAGGCTAGAGTGCGTGAGTAAGAAGCAGCAAAAGAAAATAGTGAAGAAAATAAATAAGTGACGATGAAAAGCAGGAGGGAGTTTATCACCCATACCTGAAACTTTTAATTTTCACGATACTGTTGCACCACATGACTCCAAGAAATCAATAAATGGGGACCAACTCATTAAGAATTGGTCTTGTTTGTCCATTAGGAGGAGTCTAATTTCTTACATATGTGCTGTGTCTAGCACATTACTGATCCACATTTTAAATGTTGGTATGTTAGCATTTTTCCAAAATTTAAGTATACGTTTTTTGCTATTATTAACCCATAATTAAGGAATGAGTTTTGGTGTTTATTTCATTTGTTTCCATCTCCCCTTACTCCAAATATAATAATTTCAGTATTAGGTTCCATTTTTATCTTAAATAGCTGTGAATATATCAAATACGTATATCACACCAAAATGTATGAAGTTTTGTACAAGAAACAAATGAGTGTGTAATATTGGCATTTTGAGAAAGACATGTATCACAGATGGTAGAAATATTTGGATAAAATTTATTCAACCTAGTTTTTGAATAATATAATCCATGTAATATTTTAAAAATGAATTAAATTGTGTCTAGCTTCGAACATTTATGTATATATGTCAAATACTTTTCCCATGTTTCTTTTGAGATTTTGTCATTAATTATTTTTACCCAGTCTTCTCTAATTGCCTCTGTTGATGGTCATTCTCTATTTAAATAATCTTATATAGGTATGATATTATTTTTTGTGACTCAGCCTAGATATTCATTGGTTCTTCCAGTGGATCTAAAATTATACTTTGAAATCTTGGTATATATTTCTTCATAAAATCACATACCTGTAAATATTTAAAATATTGGTTGTTTTTTCAATTTAAATTTTGATTTTAGTTGTTGAAATTATAAAAATGTTTCCCATTTCATACAATTCACCTATCTTTTTTAATTCCCACTCTTTACCATTGTCTATATGTTTTATCCATACCAGATGGTTTAAACACTGGGTTATTCACTATTGGTGTTAGCACTGATAGGTTTCTTAATTTTAAAGTTAATTTTATTTGTTTCCAGATTCGTATTGTATTATGTATAATTGGATTCTTCTTATATAATATATTGTTCAGTTTTGTTGGGGAGAAGCGAATCGCTCCTAAACAATAAGTTTAGGGGTAACATGAGGGTTAACTTCTTTACTCAGAGAGTGGTAGCTGTGTGGAATGAGCTTCCAGTGGAAGTGGTGGAGGCAGGTTCGAATCCCTCTCATCATTTTAAAAACCTCTATCAAGTCCCGCCTTAACCTTCTGCGCTCCAAAGAATAAAACCCTAACTTGTTCAACCTTTCTCTGTAACTTAGTTGCTGAAACCCAGGCAACATTCTAGTAAATCTCCTCTGTACTCTCTCTATTTTGTTGACATCCTTCCTATAATTAGGCGACCAAAATTGTACACCATACTCCAGAATTGGCCTCACCAATGCCTTGTACAATTTTACCATTACATCCCAACTTCTATACTCAATGCTCTGATTTATAAAGGCCAGCACACCAAAAGCTTTCTTTACCACCCTATCTACATGAGATTCCACTTTCAGGGAACTGTGCACAGTTATTCCCAGATACCTCTGTTCCCCTACATTCTTCAATTCCCTACCATTTACCATGTACGCCCTATTTTGATTTGTCCTGCCAAGATGTAGCACCTCACACTTATCAGCATTAAACTCCATCTGCCATCTTTCAGCCCACTCTTCCAACTGGCATAAATCTCTCTGTAGACTTTGAAACTCTACTTCATTACCCGCAACCCCACCTATCTTAGTATCATCTGCATACTTACTAATCCAATTTACCACACCATCATCCAGATCATTGATGTACATGACAAACAACAGTGGACCCAACACAGATCCCTGTGGCACCCCACTCGTCACTGGCCTCCAACCTGACAAACAACCATCCATTACTCTCTGGCATCTCCCATTCAGCCACTGTTGAATCCATCTTGCTACTCCACCATTAATACCCAACCATTGAACCTTCTTAACCAACCTTCCATGAGGAACCTTGTCAAAGGCCTTACTGAAGTCCATATACACAACGTCCACTGCTTTACCCTCATCAATTACCCGAGTAACATCTTCAAAAAATACAAGAAGTTTAGTTAAACATGACCTTCCAGGCACAAATCCATGTTGACTGTTCCTAATCAGACCCTGTTTATCCAGATGCTTATATATATTATCTCTGAGTATTCTTTCCATTAATTTGCCCACAACTGACGTCAAACTAACAGGTCTATAATTGCTAGGCTTACTGTTAGACCCCTTTTTAAACAATGGAACAACATGCGCAGTACGCCAATCCTCCGGCACTATTCCCGTTTCTAATGACATTTGAAATATTTCTGCCATAGCCCCTGCTATTTCTACACAAACTTCCCTCAATGTCCTAGGGAATATCCTGTCCGGACCTGGAGACTTATCCACTTTTATATTTCTCAAAAGTGTCAGTACTTCCTCTTCTTTGATCGTCATAGTTTCCATAGCTACTCTACTTGTTTCCCGTACCTCACATAATTCAATATCCTTCTCCTTGGTGAATACCGAAGAAAAGAAACTGTTCAATATCTCCCCCATCTCGTTTGGCTCTGCAGATATTTGTACACTCTGACTCTCTAATGGACCAATTTTATGCCTCGTTATCCTTTTGCTATTAATATAGCGGTAGAAACCCTTCGGATTTACTTTTACCTTACTTGCCAAAACAACCTCATATCTTCTTTTAGCTTTTCTAATTTCTTTCTTAAGATTCTTTTTACATTCTTTATACTCCTCAAGCACTTCATTTACTCCGTGCTGCCTATAATTATTGTAGATCTCCCTCTTTTTCCGAACCAAGTGTCCAATTTCCCTTGAAAACCATGGCTCTTTACAATTTTTACGATTTCCTTTCAACCGAACAGGGACATAAAGATTCTGTACTCATAAAATTTCACCTTTAAATGCACTCCATTTCTCTTCCACATCTTTCCCATAAAACAAACTGTCCCAATTTACTCCTTTTAAATCCTTTCGCATCTCCTCAAAGTTAGCCTTTCTCCAATCAAAAATCTCAACCCTAGGTCCAGTTTTGTCCCTCTCCATAATTATATTGAAACTAATGGTATTGTGATCACTGGACCCGAACTGCTCCCCAACGCATACCTCTGCCACCTGACCCATCTAATTTCCTAACAGGAGGTCCAGTACCGCCCCTTCTCTAGTAGGCACTTCTATGTATTGTTGCAAAAAACTATCCTGCACACATTTTACAAACTCCAACCCATCCAGCCCATTTACAGAATGTGTTTCCCAGTCTATGTGTGGAAAATTGAAATCTCCCACAATCACTACCTCGTGCTTACTACTAATATCTGCAATCTCCTTACATATTTGCTCTTCCAATTCTCGCTCCCCATTTGGCGGTCTATAATACACCCCTATAAGTGTTGCTACCCCTTTCCCATTTCTCAGTTCCACCCAAATAGCCTCCCTAGACGAGCCCTCTAATCTATCCTGCCAAAGCACTGCTGTAATATCTTCCCTGATAAGCAATGCAACACCTCCTCCTCTTGCCCCTCCAATTCTATCACACCTGAAGCAACGAAATCCTTGAATATTTAGTTTCCAATCACAGCCCTCCTGCAACCATGTTTCACTGATGGCCACAACATCATGCTTCCAGGTGTCAATCCAGGCTCTAAGTTCATCCACTTTTCTTACAATGCTCCTAGCATTAAAATATACACATTTAAGAAACCCACCCTCTCTTATTCTCTGATTATTTTCTTTTTCTTCTCTCTCCCCTACATTTTGGGTCAGAGTGTTACCATTCTCTGCCCCCTGCTTCACACACTGACTGCTAGCTTTCCAAATTTGAGTCCCTCCCCCCAACTATACTAGTTTAAAGTCTCCCCAGTAGCCTTTGCAAATCTCCCCGCCAGCATATTGGTCCCCCTTGAGTTCAAGTGCAACCCGTCCTTTCTGTACAGGTCGCACCTTCCTCAAAAGAGGTCCCAATGATCCAGAAACTTGCATCCATACCCACTGCACCAGTCCCTCATCCACGCATTTATCCTCCACCTCGCTCCATTCCTACTCTCACTGTCGCGTGGCACAGGCAGTAATCCTGAGATTGTTACCTTTCCAGTCCTTCTCCTTAACTCTCTACCTAACTCCCTAAATTCTTCTTTCATGACGTCTTCTCTTTTTTTCCCTATGTCGTTGGTACCTATATGCACCACAACCTCAGGCTCCTCTCCCTCCCATTTCAGGATTTCTTGGACACGTTCAGACACATCCCTGACCCTGGCACCAGGGAGGCAAACTACCAACCGGGACTCCTGTCTGCGTTCACAGAATCGCCTATCCGACCCCCTGACTATAGAGTCCCCTATTACAATTGCCTCCCCTTCTTTTCCTTACCCTTCTGAACAACCGGACCGGTCTTTGTGCCAGAGGCCCGGTCGCTGTCGCTGCCCCCAGGTAGGCTGTCTCCCCCACCCTTACTCAAGGATGAGTATTTATTTTCAAGGTGTACAGCCACCGGGGTACTCACCAGTCCCTGCCTCTGCCCGTTGCCCTTCCTAACTGTGACCAAGTTTTCTGTCTCCCGTGGTCTTGGAGTGACCACCTCCCTGTAACTCCTTTCTATGACCTCCTCGCTCTCCCTGAGCAGACAGAGGTCATCGAGTTGCTGTTCCAGGTTCCTGACACGGTCCCTTAGGAGCCCCACCCCGACGCACCTTGCACAGATGTGGACGTCTGGAGGGCATTCAGACTCCATGACATCCCACATCTGACATCCAGAACAGTAAACTGCCCTGGCCTTCATTCTCTCCCTTATCCAAATACAATAAAGCCTTACAATTACAATACAAAACAAGCCAATCAGCTGCTTCCGCTGGTCCTCTTCCACCAATCAGAGGCTTCCACCAGAATCAGAATCCTTCTCTGGAAGTGAGATGGAACGTTGCAGATTTGGGTAACTCACAGCTCCAGGTAAGTCCTCCTCTCACCAACGGCTCCCCGGGCCTCTGTAGAAGCAAGCCCCGCGCTGTTTTTATACTCACAGCTCCAGGTAAGTCCTCCTTACACCAACGGCTCCCCGGGCCTCTGTAGAAGCAAACCCCGCGTTGTTTTTATACTCACAGCTCCAGGTAACTCCTCCTTACACCAACGGCTCCCCGGGCCTCTGTAGAAGCAAGCCCCGCGCTGTTTTTATACTCACAGCTCCAGGTAACTCCTCCTAGCACCAACGGCTCCCCGGGCCTCTGTAGAAGCAAACCCCGCGCTGTTTTTATACTCACAGCTCCAGGTAAGTCCTCCTCTCACCAACGGCTCCCCGGGCCTCTGTAGAAGCAAACCCTACGCTGTTTTTATACTCACAGCTCCAGGTAAGTCCTCCTCTCACCAACGGATCCGCGGGCCTCTGTAGAAGCAAACCCCGCGCTGTTTTTATACTCACAGCTCCAGGTAACTCCTCCTCTCACCAACGGCTCCCCGGGCCTCTGTAGAAGCAAACCCCGCGCGGTTTTTATGCTCACAGCTGCAGGTAAATCCTCCTCTCACCAACGGCTCCCCGGGCCTCTGTACAAGCAAACCCCGCGCTGTTTTTATACTCACAGCTGCAGGTAACTCCTCCTCTCACCAACGGCTCCCCGGGACTCTGTAGAAGCAAACCCCGCGCTGTTTTTCTACTCACAGCTCCAGGTAAGTCCTCCTCTCACCAACGGCTCCCCGGGGCTCTCTCCGGGCCTCTCTCATACCACAAGGCATGAAGCCAAGAAGCTTTTTGAGGCCAGCTCCAGCATAAATTGCTCCCGCAAGGAGGTTTATATTCTAAGATTGGAGGTATTGGAAATCAAACCCAAGGCATAAAGTTCAAGGCTGTTTGAGCACAGTTCCAGCATGATATCCTCCAGCAAAAGAGCCTGACGTAGAGGTTGACTCTGAGGTTGTAGGTATTGGAAAGCATACCTCAAGGCATAAAGCCAAGTAAGGCTGTTGAGCACGGCTCCAGTAGGATATGCTCCAGTAAGGGAGCTTTATATTCGAAGGTCTCTTCAGGAAGCTCTGGTTACAGCACCTGGTCAGGCTGTCCAAAAACCCTCTCTCTATGAAAGAGAGTACCAGTGGTCAGTGTAACCAACTAAACATAGACGAAGGTTTGTAATATCCAGACGGGGCTAGATTTCCCCTCATGATATAAATGACGGGATTGAGAACCAGTTACATAAAAAAAACAAAAGTCAATTTTATATACATGGCGAAAAATCTGTTAAATAACTTGCTAATCAATTGAAAGCACTGTCGGCCCAGCGTCAGGTTACTAAAGCGAGTAAACGGGATGGTGCAGTAACTGGAGACCATGACGAAATTAATAAATCCTTTCAGGAATTTTATACCTCCCTATACCAATCAGATTTTCCTACTGATTCCAATGTAATGCATGAGTTTTTAAAGATACGGAACTTACGGAGCTGTGAGTATAAAAACAGCGCGGGGTTTGCTTCTACAGAGGCCCGGGGAGCCGTTGGTGTAAGGAGGACTTATCTGGAGCTGTGAGTATAAAAACAGCGCGGGGTTTGCTTCTACAGATGCCCGGGGAGCCGTTGGTGTAAGGAGGACTTACGTGGAGCTGTGAGTATAAAACCAGCGCGGGGTTTGCTTCTACAGAGGCCCGGGGAGCCGTTGGTGTAAGGAGGACTTACCTGGAGCTGTGAGTATAAAAACAGCGCGGGGTTTGCTTCGACAGAGGCCCGGGGAGCCGTTGGTGTAAGGAGGACTTACCTGGAGCTGTGAGTTACCCAAATCTGCAACGTTCCATCTCACTTCCAGAGAAGGATTCTGATTCTGGTGGAAGCCTCTGATTGGTGGAAGAGGACCAGCAGAAGCAGCTGATTGGCTTGTATTGTATTTGCATTGTAATTGTAAGGCTTTATTGTATTTTGGATAAGGGGGAGAATGAAGGCCAGGGCAGTTTACTGTTCTGGATGTCAGACGTGGGAGGTCATGGAGTCGGAGTGCCCTCCAGACGTCCACATCTGCGCAAGGTGCGTCGAGATGGAGCTCCTAAGGGACCGTGTCAGGAATCTGGAACAGCAACTCGATGACCTCTGTCTGCTCAGGGAGAGTGAGGAGATCATAGAAAGGAGTTACAGGGAGGTGGTCACTCCAAGACCACGGGAGACAGAAAACTGGGTCACAGTTAGGAAGGGCAACGGTCAGAGGTAGGAACTGGTGAGTACCCCGGTGGCTGTACACCTTGGAAATAAGTACTCATGCTTGAGTAAGGGTGGAGGGGACCGCCTACCTGGGGGCAGCGACAACGACCGGGTCTCTGGCACAAAGACCGGTCCGGTTGCTCAGAAGGGTAAGGAAAAGAAGGGGAGGGCAATTGTAATAGGGGACTCTATAGTCAGGGGGTCGGATAGGCGATTCTGTGGACGCAGACAGGAGTCCCGGATGGTAGTTTGCCTCCCTGGTGCCAGGGTCAGGGATGTGTCTGAACGTGTCCAAGAAATCCTGAAATGCGAGGGAGAGGAGCCTGAGGTTGTGGTGCATATAGGTACCAACGACATAGGTAAAAAAGAGAAGAGGTCCTGAAAGAAGAATTTAGGGAGTTAGGTAGAGAGTTAAGGAGAAGGACTGGAATGGTAACAATCTGAGGATTACTGCCTGTGCCACGCGACAGTGAGAGTAGGAATGGAGCGAGGTGGAGGATACATGCGTGGATGAGGGACTGGTGCAGTGGGTATGGATTCAAGTTTCTGGATCATTGGGACCTCTTTTGGGGAAGGTGCGACCTGTACAGAAAGGACGGGTTGCACTTGAACTCAAGGGGGACCAATATCCTGGCGGGGAGATTTGCAAAGGCTACTGGGGAGACTTTAAACTAGTATGGTTGGGGGTAGGGACTCAAATTGGGAAAGCTAGCAGTCAGTGTGTGAAGCAGGGGGCAGAGAATGGCAGCACTCTGACCCAAAATGTAGGGGAGAGAGAAGAAAAATAAAATATTCAGAGAATAAGAGAGGGTGGGTTTCTTAAATGTGTATATTTTAATGCTAGGAGCATTGTAAGAAAAGTGGATGAACTTAGAGCCTGGATTGACACCTGGAAGTATGATGTTTAAGAGGGAACTGCAGATGCTGGAGAATCGAAGGTTACACAGAAAAGCTGGAGAAACTCAGCGGGTGCAGCAGCATCTATGGAGCGAAGGAAATAGGCAACGTTTCGGGCCGAAACCCTTCTTCAGACTCATCATACTTTCCTGGAAGTATGATGTTGTGGCGATCAGTGAAACATGGTTGCAGGAGGGCTGTGATTGGAAACTAAATATTCCAGGATTTCGTTGCTTCAGGTGTGATAGAATTGGAGGGGCAAGAGGTGGAGGTGTTGCATTGCTTATCAGGGAAGATATTACAGCAGTGCTT
>JAWMAR010001810.1:0-7500 GCA_036785375.1 Leucoraja ocellata
TCCCTCCCTCTTTCTATCTCTCTGTCACTCTCTCTCTCCCTCTGTCTTTCGGTCTATTTTCTCCCTTTCTCCGCCCTCTCTATCCTCTCTCTCATCTCCCCCCCCCCCCCCTCTCTCTCTCTCTCTCTCTCTCTCTCTCTCTCGCTCTCTCTCGCTCTCTCTCTCTCTCTCCTCTCCTCTCCCTCCCCCCTCTCTCTCTCACCCTCTCTCTCCTATCTATCTCACCCTCTCCTACACTCTCACTTCCCTCTCTCGCTTTTCCCCTCTCTCTCTCGTGTTGATCTCGCTCTCTCTCCCTCTCCCTCTCTCTCCCCTCTCTCTTCTCTCCTCTTTATCTCCCCCTCTCTCTCTCCCTCTCTCCTCTCCTCTTTCCCGCTTTCTCTCCCCCCTCTCCCTCCTCCCTCTCATTGTCTCTTCTACTCATCTCTTTCTCGCTCTCCCTCTCCCTATCCTTCTCCCATTTCATCCTCCCTCCTTCTTCTCTTTCTCTCTCTCTCTCTCCGCCCCATCCTCTTTCTCCATATCTCCTCTCTCTCTCTCTCCTTCCCACCACCTCTACCCCTCGGTCTCCCTCTCTCTCTCCCGCTCTCTCCCTCTGTCTCTCTCACCTCCTAATCTTTCTCCCCTCTCTCGCGCATCTTTCTCTCTCCCCCTCAATCTCGCCCCTCTCTGTCTCTCCCGCCCCTCTCTCACCCCCTCTCCCCGCCTCACTCAAATCCCTTTCTCTCCCCATTTTTCCCCTTTCTCTCTCTCTATCGCTCCCTCTCTCTCCCCCCTCTCTACCTCCACTCTCTATCCCGCTCCCTCTCTCTCTCCCTCTCTCTCTCTCTCTCTCTCTCTCTCCCTCTCTTCCTTCTCTCTTCCCTCTTTCGCTCCCTGTCTCGCTCTCTCTACCATCTCTTCCCTCTCCGCCTCTCTCACTCTGTCCTCTCTCTCCTCCATCTCTCTCATTCTCTCTCCCCCTTTCTCTCCTCTTCCTCTTCCTCTTCCTCTTCTCTTTCCGCTTTCGTTCCCCTTCTCTCTCCCCCTATCTCTCCCTCTCTCTTTCCCCCAACCATTTATCTCCCTATCACCTCTCTCTCTCCCTCCCACCATTTCCTCTCTCTCCCACCTCTCTCTTCTCTTCCTCCTCTGCCCCACTCTCTCTCCAATATCTCTCTCTCTCTCTTCTCTCTCTCTCTCTCTCTCTTCTCTCTCTCTCTCTCTCTCACTTTTTCTCTCCCATTTCCTGTCCCCCACTCTTCTCCTTCTCTCTCTCCCCCACTCCCGCTCTCAATCCAGCCCCCTCTCTCTTACCCTCTCTAAATATTTATCCCTCTCGCCACCCTCTCTTTCCTTCCCTCTCTCCTCTCTCCGTCTCTCTTCTCTCCCCCTCACTCTACCCCACTCTCGCCCCCTCGCTCCCTCCGCGCCCCCATTTCCCTTCCTCTCTTTCCCCTATCTTCCTCCCCTATCTTCTCCCCCTCTCTCTCTCCCCTCCCTCTCTCCCCTCTCTCCCTCCGCTCTCTCTGCCCTTTCATGTCCCTCCTGACTCCCTCTCTCACTCCCCGATCTCCCCTCTATCTCACCCTCTCCCTCTCTCTCCCCTCTCTCCTTTAATCTATCTCTTCTCTCCTTCTCATCTCTCTCTCCCCGTCTCACTCTCCCCGTCCCTCTCTCTCCTCTACTTTTACTTGTACCTCATCTTTTCTCCATGTATTTCCTGTTTAGTTATCTTCTGTTCTTTAAACATGACCCGATCTTCATGCATCCCTCATCATCTTTGCTACGTTGTACTTCTTCACTGTAACGTTTAAACTGTCCCCGACGTACCTTGTCAGCCACGGTCGCCCCGTTCACCCCTTGGAATATTTATTCCTCTTTGGAATGAACTGATCCTGCACCTTGAGTGTTATTCCCAGAAATACCTGTCATTATTGTTCCACTCTCTTTCATCGCTGCTAATGGATCTTTCCAGCAACTGTTGCCAGCTCCTCCCTCCCTGCCTCCTTCCTCCCTCCCTCATGGGTCCGGCGATGAATGTCAGGAGCCGGAGACCGGACCGGAGAGACTGCGGCCGCCTCTGGGATGGACGGATGCGCTCAGGGCGGGGATTTATTAATGAGCCGAAAGCATTGAGGTGAGCGGATATTTCACCGCGCTCTTCACCTGCTCCCTGAACTTGGACTGGGTCACCGCGTAAATAAATGTGTTGATGCAGCAGCTGAGATTACTCAGCAAAACCCGACGTAGTGAAAGATCCATTGAGAATCATTCCGGTCAGTTGCAGTCCCTGTGATCTGATAATAGACGAATTCTACAACGCCGTCAGCCACAGGAGGATGAAGCTGCAGGAGATGGTGAAGAGTAAAACCATAGACCTCCTCCTGCTCTCCATCTCCGGGTCACTGCGGTTCTCCCCCTTGCTCTCACCCCTCAGACCCTTACGGACCCGACTGGCCACTAAAATGTGGCGGACTGTCAGAGCGTTGAGCAGCAGGATTACAGCGAAAGGGAGGAACGGAGTTAAAACCGTGTCGATCCAGTCAAATGCCACCCACCCCGGGGTCAGTGTAATAACTTTGCATCGTGTTACAGCCCCACGGGACATTGTCGATGATTGTCCAGGGTTCCTTTGTGAAGTAGCGGGAATGTTTTTCAGACAGAGCAGAACGCCGGCTGTTGCCAGAACCGCAGCCGCAGTTTCCCGTGCAATATTTAGTTTTGAATTTCTGGCAACAAATGGCGACAAAGCGATCAAAGGTGAAAGTGACAGTGAACCAGACAGAACAGTCTGTAGCTGCAAACGTCAGTACAAGGATAACACTGCACACAGGGGTGATGGACAGGAAACTCCAATAAAAGTACTGAAATCGGAGCCGAGACAAAATGACCTCGGTGATGAGGACCAGTAGATCGGCCGCTGCCATGGCCACCAGGTAGCGAGTGGTGCAGGTGGAGAGGCCGCACTTTCCCGGGACAGGATCACAATCGCCACTAAATTCACTGCGGAAAGACAAAGGAACGGACACTGGGCATTTACTCAACATTGACTCGGGGCTGTACACCGGCTCGACTTTCAGCTCAAGATCAGGAGTGTTGGAGTCGGTGCGCGGCTGCTGCAAGTTGAACAATGCCAGAGCCGGCTCCGACTGTGCCCGACCTGCCTGCCCGCTTCAGGGGTGAAGAGATAAGGCGACGGGCAGACGGGGTAAAGGGCGGGGAGGGAACAAGCAGACATCCACCCGCTACAATAGGCGCAATGGTCCTTTCTATAGTGAACCCTGCTGCTGCTCACAGTCTGTGATGGGGCCGCTTTCACAGACTTAACCGTGAGCGGCCGGCCCCGTTTAACCAGGGCTCTGGGTACTCGGCATCTGATGGGGACGAGGAGGCTCCCAGAGGGAAGGCAGGGACAACTTAGAATCCGGCAACAGAGTGGCTCCGTAATGGATTCATACCACAGTGAGTTCAGTTCAGTAACAACACACCACACACACACACTCACTCACACACACGCACACGCACACACACACACACACACTCACACACACACACGCACACACACACACACACACACACACACACACACACACACACACACACACACACACACACACACACACACACATGCCGGTAGATCCGCGGCCACTGGTCCAGAGATGGATCCAATTATTGACCAACAGGCTGTGGGTGGAATCCGACTGTGACAGACAGACTCCACGGTGAGACACAGTGTCCACAGGAGCGGTTGTTCACTCTGATCAATAACTCTCACACAGTGAAATTCACAATGTGAACTCTCTCTCCCAGTCACACCGTCCCGGAGAGCTGCCTGCCTGCCTGCCGGTCCAGAGCACTGGGACAACTCAGGGCAAGGTGCCCCTGAAGACAATAACAACATTCTAGTAGCTGCCGGCCGGCAGCAGTGGGAGAAAAAGAGGGTTAGTTTCAGATTGCTGAAATAAGACAAATCACAGCAGCGTTAATTCACAAATATTTCACAGAGAGGATTGATATTCTTCACATATTCTTGTACAACGATCATCAGTTGGGAACTTGTAACATGGTGAGAATCAGGTCAACACCAGTTAACACACGACGGAGTTAGAAAACTTGAATTGTTCTGCTCACTTACCAGGGATTCCACGCAGCAATGATCGCGTACAGGATTTTCTCCACACTGTAATATTGGTCCAGTTTTACTCTGTGCCCCATTTTCTCAGCACGGCTACGTGTCCCCGTGAGCTACCGGTAATGTCTCGGAATGAAATGTTGGGACACATCATTCCTGGAGATTTTATACCATTTCCGGCTCCACCGGGACAAAAGTGAAGTTTCAACAGAGTTTAAAAATAGAGAATTTGAAATGATTCACAAACAGATGATATCAGCCGAGTGAAATCCCCGCTGAGACAGACAGACAGACAGGTTGTGATTTATTCAGGGAATTGATTGAGAAACTCCAAAGACTGGGGAATTGTGGCGATAGATACTGAGGGATGGAAATTGGGAGCGGGCGGTAGGGCGGCATTGTTCCAGCAAAGGGAATATTGTTTCAAACTCCATCAGATCCAACTTTCCACCTCATGTTGTTTGTCTGATTCCCTTCAATCCGTTTCACTCAGCAAGGCAATGCCAAATTCCAGGGACCCTCTCAGGGCTTCTGCTGCACAGTTTGAAGGTGGACTGGACGGCGACCTTTGTCCACAGGTTGAGGAATTAGTTCAAAACATCACCTCCGACTAAAATGCCCCAAACCCCCACTCTGCTTCACCACTCAATATGATCGCGGCTTCACTGAATGTGACCTCAATCCCACACTCCCGCTGACTGACCCCGGGAACCATTCACTCCCCGCTTGTCTGGAATATATCTGACTATACGACGGGCAATAACATTCTCTGCCTTCCTTCATCACCTCTGAGGAGGAACGACCCAAAGACACGTAGAGAACAGAAATATTGCCGCCTCAGAATTGTCCTAAACCTAAATAAATCGGCAAATGATGCAGCACCTCTCCCTCCTCTCGTTCTCTCTCCCTCCATCGTTACTGATGTCACTCTCACTGGACTGTTACTTTCTCTCCTACCCTCTCTATTCCCGTCTCTGGGCTGCCCTGTCTCCGTCCACTGATGGAGTGGCACACAATGGGATAGTACTGGTGGAGGGACAAAAATGGGGCAGAACTGATGCAGTGACACACTGTGGTGGTACTGATGGAGGGACACTGTGGTGGTACTGATGGAGTGACACACTGTGGTGGTACTGATGGAGTGACACTGTGGTGGTACTGATGGAGTGACACACTGTGGTGGTACTGATGGAGTAACACACTCTGATGGTACTGATGGAGTAACACACTGTGGTGGTACTGATGGAGTAACACACTGTGATGGTACTGATGGAGTAACACACTGTGGTGGTACTGATGGAGTAACACACTGTGGTGGTACTGATGGAGTGACACACTGTGGTGGTACTGTTGGAGTGACATACTGTGGTGGTACTGATGGAGTGACACACTGTGGTGGTACTGATGGAGTGACACACCGTGGTGGTACTGATGGAGTGGCACACTGTGGTGGTACTGATGGAGTGGCACACTGTGGTGGTACTGATGGAGTGACACACTGTGGTGGTACTGATGGAGTGACACACTGTGGTGGTACAGATGGGGGAGCACACTGTGGTGGTACTGATGGAGTGACACAATGTGGTGGTACTGATGGAGTGACATACTGTGGTGGTACTGATGGAGTGACACACTGTGGTGGTACAGATGGGGGAGCACACTGTGGTGGTACTGATTGAGGGAGACTGTAGTGGTACTGATGGAGTGACACACTGTGGTGGTACGGATGGAGTGACTTACTGTGATGGTACTGATGGAGTGACACACTGTGATGGTACTGATGGAGTGACACACTGTGATGGTACTGATGGAGTAACACACTGTGATGGTACTGATGGAGTGACACACTGTGATGGTACTGATGGAGTAACACACTGTGGTGGTACTGATGGAATGACAAACTGTGATGGTACTGATGGAGTGACACACTGTGATGGTACTGATGGAGTAACACACTGTGGTGGTACTGATGGAATGACAAACTGTGATGGTACTGATGGAGTGACACACTGTGATGGTACTGATGGAGTGACACACTGTGATGGTACTGATGGAGTAACACACTGTGGTGGTACTGATGGAATGACACACTGTGATGGTACTGATGGAGTGACACACTGTGATGGTACTGATGGAGTGACACACTGTGATGGTACTGATGGAGTAACACACTGTGGTGGTACTGATGGAATGACACACTGTGATGGTACTGATTGGAGAGACACACTGTGGTGGTACTGACGCAGTTACACACTGTGGTGGTACGGATGGAGTGACACTGTGGTGGTACTGATGCAGTGACACACTGTGGTGGTTCTGATGGAGTGACACTGTGGTGGTACTGATGGAGTGACGCATTGTGGTGGTACTGATGGAGTGAAACACTGTGGTGGTTCTGATGGAGTGACACAATGTGGTGGTACTGATGGAGTGACACACTGTGGTGGTACTGATGGAGTGACACACTGTGGTGCTACTGATGGAGTGACACACTGTGGTGGTACTGATGGAGTGACACACTGTGGTGGTTCTGATGGAGTGACGCATTGTGGTGGTACTGATGGAGTGACACACTGTGGTGCTACTGATGGAGTGACACACTGTGCTGGTACTCATGGAGTGACACATGTCTGTGATACTGATGGACTGACATACTGTTGTGGCGGCTCCTCGCTTGCTGGGGGTGCAGCTGCACCACACCACGGCTTACCACCCGAAGGCGGCATTGAAGGCACGGCTCACCGGCCCGGACTGGATGGACGAGTTGCCGTGGGTCATGCTGGGCATCCGGACCGCTCCCAAAGAGGACTTGGGCTCATCATCGGCGGAGCTGGTGTACGGGTCGACACTCACAGTGCCCGGGGAGTTCGTGCCGTCGGCGCCGGAGCAGCAGGAAACGCCCTCCTCCGCCCTTCAACGCCTTCGCGAGCGAGTTGGCAGGCTCGCACCCGTCCCGACATCCCGCCATGGGACATTTCGACCACACGTGCCAATGGCCCTCACGGTCTGCCCATACGTCTTCCTGCACCGTGATGCCCACCGGACGCCACTTCAGAGGCCGTACGAGGGCCCGTTCCGGGTGCTGGAACACGGGCAGTCGACTTTTGTCCTGGACATGGGGGGCAGGCCGGAGGCCTTGTCGATTGACCGTTTAAAGCCGACGCACCTGGACATTGACCAGCCGGTGCTGGTTGCTCAACCTCGGCCCCGAGGGCGCCCCCCCTCACGACTCCCTCCACCTGTCACTCCACCTGTCCTCCCGCCGGCCCCTCGACCTGTCCCTCCACCTACGCCCCCGCAAGCCCCGGGATCTGCTGACTTCCGCACGCGGGCCTGCCGGGTCGTGCGCCCGCCGGTGCGTTTTGTGCCTCTGGTTCTGGGGGGGG
>JAWMAR010001810.1:12500-123356 GCA_036785375.1 Leucoraja ocellata
GTCAAGTCAAGTCAAATCAAATCAAATCAAATCAAGTCAAGTCAAATCAAATCAAATCAAATCAAATCAAATCAAGTCAAGTCAAATCAAATCAAATCAAATCAAATCAAGTCAAGTCAAATCAAATCAAATCAAATCAAATCAAATCAAGTCAAATCAAATCAAATCAAATCAAATCAAATCAACCTTTATTTTCATCTGGCAAAGCAACACTGCACAGTGCAAAATGAAAATACGTTTCCCAGGGAATACCGGAGCATCGCACATGAAACTTAAAACATTTCACACATAATAACAGTAAAAACACAATCCAGACCCTGATGAAACAATATTAATAGTTAAAAGCAGGTAAAAACAGTGATCATTAAAATGTCCGTGACAGCTGATTTGAGTGGCCAGTGCCAGAGTTATTAAAATGTCCGTTGAGAGCCGCAGAATCAGGTGCCTATGAGTACAGAGTGAGTGTTTAACAGCCTCACAGCCTGTGGTAGGAAGCTGTTTAGCAATCTTGTAGTCCGGGCATTGATGCTACGGTATCTCTTGCCTGATGGCAGGAGATCCAGGTATGTGTGGAGGAGGTGCAGTTTGTCCTTTGCTATGATTTTGTTGTCCTTTTCAGATAGCGGCTCTGGAACAGTTATTGCACCGAGGGCAAGGAGATGCCAATGATCCTCTCTGCTCCCCTCACTACCCTCTGCAGAGCCTTCCTGTCCGAGCAGTTACTGTTGGAGTACCACGTATGTATGCAGTACGAGAGTACAGACTCCACCGTGCCCCTGTAAAAAGTCCTTAGGGTGTTGGTTGGGAGCGAGGCGTGTTTTAGTTTCCTCAGGAAGTGCAGTCGCTGATGGGCCCGTTTGACAATCCCAGTGTTGTTCCTGGACCAGGTGGGACTGTCTGTGATTTGAAATCCGAGGAACTTTATGCTTTCCACTCCCTCCACCGTGGTGCCACTGATGTTGAGGGGTGTATGTTTTGGCTGCACCCTCTTGAAGTCGACAACCATCTCCTTTGTTTTGTCGACATTTAATGCTAGATTGTCAGTCAAAAAACAGGTGAGTTGATCATGGGGAACAAGGATATGGCGGACCAATTGAATAACTACTTTGGGTCCGTCTTCACTAAGGAAGACATAAATAATTTGCCGGAAATAGCAGGGGACCGCGGGTCAAAGGAGTTGGAGGAATTGAGTGAAATCCAGGTTAGCCGGAAGTGGTGTTGGGTAAATTGAATGGATTAAAGGCCGATAAATCCCCAGGGCCAGATAGGCTGCATCCCAGAGTACTTAAGGAAGTAGCTCGAGAAATAGTGGATGCATTAGTAATAATCTTTCAAAACTCTTTGGATTCTGGAGTAGTTCCTGAGGATTGGCGGATTGCAAACGTAACCCCACTTTTTAAGAAGGGAGGGAGAGAGAAAACGGGGAATTACAGACCAGTTAGTCTAACATCGGTAGTGGGGAAACTGCTAGAGTCAGTTATTAAATATGGGATAGCAGCACATTTGGAAAATGGTGAAATCATTGGACAAAGTCAGCATGGATTTACGAAAGGTAAATCATGTCTGACGAATTTTATAGAATTTTTCGAGGGTGTAACTAGTAGCGTGGATAGGGGAGAACCAGTGGATGTGGTGTATCTGGACTTCCAGAAGGTTTTCGACAAGGTCCCACAATAGAGATTAGTATACAAACTTAAAGTACATGGCATTGGGGGTTCAGTATTGATGTGGATAGAGAACTGACTGGCAAACAGGAAGCAAAGAGTAGGAGTAAACGGGTCATTTTCACAATGGCAGGCAGTGACTAGTGGGGTATCGCAAGGCTCAGTGCGGGGACCCCAGCTATTTACAATATATATTAATGATCTGGATGAGGGAATTGAAGGCAATATCTCAAAGTTTGCGGATGACACTAAGCTGGGGGGCAGTGTTAGCTGTGAGGAGGATGTTAGGAGACTGCAAGGTGACTTGGATAGGCTGGGTGAGTGGGAAAATGTTTGGCAGATGCAGTATAATGTGGATAAATGTGAGGTTATCCATTTTGGTGGTAGATAAAAAACAGTAAGATACATCCAAGGTTTTCCGACTTGTTACGGCAATCTTCTTCGAACTCCAGCTCATCACTTCAGATATTAGAAAGCTCCTCGTGTCTCCATAACAATAACTTGCCTTGGCATGCTCGACATGTGGCTCGACATGTGGCTCGACATGGTCGAAGGATTAACCTTTTCCATCTTCTCTCCAAAACTAATCTAAACACTAAACTTCTGCGCAAGCAGTTAAGCTGCAAACACGCCCAAAGACACGTCATCAATCCCACCCACATTATAACGGGCAGTCTAAAATTTAAAGGCACATGCCATCCACAATGATATGCAAAACAGGCCAAATGGCCACTACATACGGGTCCCTAATTGTTCCGAATACATCGTGAGCCAATTACCAATAAACATCAAAAAAAAAATGGCCGTAAAGGCTTAACATACATCAAAATCAAAAGGTCAGGGAATAAAACCCTGTAGCTCCACGTCAAGAAACCAAACCCCGGTCTCCCGCGTGACAGGCGGGGATACTAAACCACTATACTAACGTGGAAACAATAGCATGCACTTTAAATCTGCAATCACAATTTTTCTGGCTCTTCCATCTCCACTTTCGCCTTCTGGAAGTAAGCACAACTTAGTTATTAATCTTATTACAACAGTGGTTTAATTCAAAGACGTATCATGCATACCAATCCCTTAAAATAGTAAGATTAAACGAGAACTTACCAGTTTGAAGTTTGATCTGTATTTTATGAGGATTTACGATGAGGGATTACGTGAAGAACCCGCTCAGTGCGCATGCGCGGCATACTTCCAAGCAGAGGTGTGGAATCACAGATAGACACAGTTATTGAAGTAAACATAGTAAAGAAAATGAGACATCAGTTATCAGTTTGACCCATATTATGAGGGTGGGAACGGAGGGCAGGTAATCCCTCATCGCAACTCCTCATAAAATACAGATCAAACTTCAAACTGGTAAGTTCTCGTTTAATCTTACTATTTTACTTCGGAGTCACATGAGTGCCTACGTGAAGACTTCAAAGCTCTGGGATTTCAAACCATGTAACAGTTTTATTTCTCTCAATGCCGAAGTTCTTGAGGGAGGAAATGTGTTACCGTAACCAACCAATGAATCTGTTTTTTTTCGAGAAACAAAAATAGTATTTAGTAACAATAACAAATTAAATTGCTCCCCCGGGCTGAAATTAAATATTTGCAGTTTGTAAAAAAATTCTGCAAACAAGTCATGTTTCGTCAACGGCTTATTGTAAACATTTCTGAATGTCGTTTCCCTCGACCATTCTGCTGTCGTCAGAATATGGTCAATCGATACGTCCATTCTTTTGGCCGTTGATGTAGACGCTGCCCTGGTGGAATGAGATTTGAAAAAAGTTAGTGTCTATTCCGGCAGCCTTCAGTACCTGCTTGAGCCATCTTGCAATGGTTTGGCTCGTTACCCGGCCATGAGGTTTTTTTGTGGCTGACCCATAAGGCTTTTTCACTCCCTCTGATGTTATAGGTTGTGTCTATATAATATAGTAGATAGTCATGACACACAACCGCGGCTCTGGCGGGTAAGCCCGGAACACCACAACTGGATTGGCTATACCTGGCCTGCTCTGTTCTACTAGACCCTGGATGATGAACGAGATCTGGTCTGGGGTGGTCACCATGTTGTCCAGTAGCAATCGATGTAGTGACTGGACCCTCTGGGTGGATACAAGTGCCATCAACATGAGCGTTTTCAGGGTAGTTTGTTTTAGGCTGAGGGATCTGGCTGGTGGCCATCCCCTGAGGTACGTCAGGCCCACACTGAAGGGGGAGTGTGTGGACTTAATGGATTATTGGCTGGCAGTTCACTAACTCACGGCTCGTGGGCTGGCAGTGCAGCCACTCACGCCTGGTACGCTGGCAGTTCACTCAGTCATCCCACCTAACTTCAACCCCCCCCCCCCCACACTCTGCTCCTTGTCATTCCCCTCCCACCCACACATTCAGTGCATCTCCAAACAATCTCCCCCCCCCATGCACTCTTAGTGGCTCTCCCACAGAGCAGCCGTTCCTGCCTATTAGGTTCTATTGTGATGAAGAACACACATCATTAAAAGTGCAAAAAGGTTTTATTAAAGTTTAAAATGCGAATGACTCTTAAAATATAAAAATAATTTAAATTTTAAAGATGAGATTTATTACGTTTTTACTTGTTGTGTCTTGTTGCGTCTTGTTGTGTTCTGCTGTTCACTGCCTCTTGATGACTATTTCCTGTTGATAAAAAGAGACAATTTTAACATAGAGAAAGTCAGCGGTCAAATTTTAAGAAGTAAAATCTGAGAATATCTCAGAAGTCATCATTCAACGAAGCACGCTATTAATGACAACATTCTTGGGCGATGTTCCATCCTTCAGGAAACTTGACATTTCCCTTCATATTTCTGTTGAGCTAGTATGTTGGGCCAAAGGTACTGGCTTCCAGAGGGCTAGTATGGAGTTTGTGGGCGGAATGGATTTTTCAGCTGGCAGCTCAGTCACTGAGGCCTGTAGTGGGGGCACCAAAATGCTTGGTGTTGCTGAAGACATCTGGAAGAGTTCTGTCCACAACTTCAAAACATTCTATCCTAATCATTGGACATCCATCTTCAGTAGGGGGTGCATCCTATAGCCAGGCGGAAGGCAGTGTCTTGAGGTGGGGGATGTCGGTGGAGGAGGGGGGCAGTGAGCAATTTACTGGCTGTATATTATATTTTTTATTTATTCATTAATTTTTTTACATAATCGCCCATGGTTCTCAAGTAGGTTTTTACGTACAAAATGAAAACGCATCTGAAGTAAAATTTACAGCCAGATTTATCACTTGTGAGAATTTTGAGATACCAAAAGAATCAAGAAAAAACATGAATAATGCCTTACTGTTGATAAAATGCAGTGAGCAAACACGATAATCCCAATATTCTAAATTACGATATCTGCACAGCCAATGTTTACCAAGCACTTTAGCTGCTGTTGTTCCTTCCATTCTCGCTTCTCTTTACCTTCATTTCATTTCACGTTTGGAATTCCAATGTTGGGTACATGTCTCTCACACTTACCCCAACTTTCACAATTTTTTTCAGAGCACAAATTCAATATTTTGGCGGTTTTTAACAGATAGGAAAGTACGCGTTTCTTGCATTAATAACATTTACTGGAAGTGACGGATGTCTTCAGATGGATTGTGCGGCTCCGTGTGTCAAGTCCTATTACCTTGTGACCTTGCGTGCAACCCCCTATTCACACACACACACACATTCACACAATCACACATATATATTCTCACACACATATATATTCACACACACATATACTCACACATACACACACACGCATATATATATATATTCACACACACACACACACACACACATTTACATCCACGCACATATTCACACACACATATAAATATTCACACACACACATAAATATTCACACACACACACACATCCATATTCACACACACACACACATGAATATTCACACACACACACACACATAAATATTCACACACACACACACACACACACATAAATATTAACAAACGCACACACACATAAATATTCAGACACACACACACATAAATATTCACACACACACACACATACATATTCACACACACACACATAAATATTCACACACACACACACATAAATATTCACACACACACACACACACACACATAAATATTCACACACACACAAATATAAATATACACACACACACATATAAATATTCACACACACACACACACATAAATATTCACACACACACACATACATACATATTCAAACACACACACACACACACACATAAATATTCACACACACACAAATACACACACACACACACACACACACACACACACAACTAAAATACACTGTGCAAAACGAATATTCAATTCGTGCTGTAGAGTCTTTTGGTGAAACGGTTTTGGTTAAATGCTGCTTTTAAATAACGTCCAACAAACACAGACTTACCATAGAGAATGCAGCCGAATATTTGAGCGAATCTTCAAATCGTGTTGTAGTCCAACGCAGGAACACAACGCTGCAACACAACGCTGCAACACAGTGCAGCAACACAGTGGCTGCAACACAGTGGCAGCAACACAGTGGCAGCAACACAGTGGCAGCAACACAGTGGTGCAACACATTGCAGCAACACAGTTCAGCAACACAGTGCAGCAACACAGTGGTGCAGCACAGTGCAGCAACACAGTTCAACAACACAGTGGCAGCAACACAGTGCAGCAACACAGTGGTGCAACACATTGCAGCAACACAGATCAGCAACACAGTGCTGCAACACAGTGCTGCAACACAGTGCAGCAACACAGTGCTGCAACACAGTGCAGCAACACAGTGCAGCAACACAGTGCTGCAACACAGTGCTGCAACACAGTGCTGCAACACAGTGCAGCAACACAGTGCAGCAACACAGTGGTGCAACCAAGTGCTGCAACACAATGGTGCAACACAATGCTGCAACACAATGCTGCAACACAATGCAGCAACACAGTGCTGCAACACAGTGCTGCAACACAGTGGTGCAACACAGTGCTGCAACACAATGCAACAACACAGTGGTGCAACACAGTGCTGCAACACAATGCAGCAACACAGTGGTGCAACACAATGCAACAACACAGTGGTGCAACACAGTGCTGCAACACAATGCAACAACACAATGCTGCAACACAATGCAACAACACAGTGGTGCAACACAATGCAACAACACAGTGCTGCAACACAATGCAACAACACAGTGCTGCAACACAATGCAGCAACACAGTGGTGCAACACAATGCAACAACACAGTGGTGCAACACAGTGCAGCAACACAGTGCTGCAACACAATGCAGCAACACAGTGGTGCAACACATTGCTGCAACACAATGCAACAACACAGTGGCAGCAACACAGTGCAGCAATACAGTTCAGCAACAACACAGTGCAGCAATACAGTTCAGCAACACAGTGCAGCAACACAGTGCTGCAACACAGTGCTGCAACACAGTGCTGCAACACAATGCAGCAACACAGTGGCAGCAACACAGTGCAGCAACACAGTGCAGCAACACAGTGCTGCAACACAGTGCTGCAACACAATGCAGCAACACAGTGCTGCAACACAATGCAGCAACACAGTGCTGCAACACAATGGTGCAACACAATGCTGCAACACAATGCAACAACACAATGCTGCAACACAATGCAGCAACACAGTGCTGCAACACAATGCAGCAACACAGTGGTGCAACACAGTGCAACAACACAGTGGTGCAACACAATGGCAGCAACACAGTGGTGCAACACAATGCAGCAACACAGTTCAGCGACACAGTTCAGCGACACAGTGGTGCAACACAATGCAGCAATACAGTGGTGCAACACAATGCAGCAACACAATGCAGCAACACAGTGCAGCAACACAATGCAGCAACACAGTGGTGCAACACAATGCAGCAACACAGTGGTGCAACACAATGCTGCAACACAATGCAGCAACACAGTGGTGCAACACAGTGCTGCAACACAATGCAACAACACAATGCTGCAACACAATGCAACAACACAGTGGTGCAACACAATGCAGCAACACAATGCAGCAACACAGTGGTGCAACACAGTGCTGCAACACAGTGGTGCAACACAATGCTGCAACACAATGCAGCAACACAGTGGTGCAACACAATGCAGCAACACAGTGGTGCAACACAATGCAGCAACACAGTGGTGCAACACAGTGCTGCAACACAATGCAACAACACAATGCTGCAACACAGTGGTGCAACACAATGCAACAACACAGTGGTGCAACACAGTGCTGCAACACAATGCAACAACACAATGCTGCAACACAGTGGTGCAACACAATGCAGCAACACAGTGCTGCAACACAATGCAGCAACACAATGCAGCAACACAATGCAGCAACACAATGCAGCAACACAATGCAGGAACACAGTGGTGCAACACAGTGGTGCAACACAATGCTGCAACACAGTGGTGCAACACAGTGCTGCAACACAATGCAACAACACAATGCTGCAACACAATGCAACAACACAGTGGTGCAACACAATGCAGCAACACAATGCAGCAACACAGTGGTGCAACACAGTGCTGCAACACAGTGGTGCAACACAATGCTGCAACACAATGCAGCAACACAGTGGTGCAACACAATGCAGCAACACAGTGGTGCAACACAATGCAGCAACACAGTGGTGCAACACAATGCAGCAACACAATGCAACAACACAATGCTGCAACGGCTGAAACACAATGGCAGCTTTTGCTGAAACACAACCCTGAAACAGAATTGCAGCAAACAAACAAACAAACAAACCAGTAGAATTATGCAACATTTCGTGCACTCCGCTTCAGCGCCATCTTGCCTCCGACCGGAAATGTCGTCGTCGCCGTCATCGTGCCTCCGATAGGAAATGACGTCACCGTCGTCATCTTGCCACAGGCCGGAATCGACGTCATCGCCGCCGGCTTGCCGATAGCCGGAAATTACGTCATCGCCGGCACCTTGCAACCAAAGATCCTAGAGGAGCAAGATAGACCACTCTTCGAAACACGCGTAGTATGACGTGTGTGATCGTCGACGCCATTTGTCGAGGCATTTATTGGGCTTCCCCCCCCCACTGTCATGGCGTCCTTATCTAAATTTCATCTCACTGCTCTGCTTTGTATTGTATTGTATTGTATTCAAATTTATTGTCATTGTCCCAATTTGGGACAACGAAATGAATTTCCCTTACAGGCAGTATCATAAAAAAATCACAAAAAAATAATAAAAATAAATAAATAAATAATACAACATATTAAAAATAAAATTGAAATTGAATTAAAAATTTAAAAATTTAAAAAAAGCACAAACACAGAAAGTCCACGACACAACATAACATAAATGGCACCAAGGTGAGGATGGCACCATAGTCCAGCCAGCCCTCCCCTCCATGTTCATCTGTAGTCGGGGCCTTCCGAGGACCTGCAGTCGCCGCCCCGGGTGGCCCGATGTTCAGGCCCTCACGCCAGGCTGGTGGGACGCCGACGCCGATCCCCGACGGTGAACATCCTCCTCCTCAGCGGCCCAGACCTCCTGATCAGCCGCCTCCCGCAGCCGGAGTCTGCAGCTCCCGAATCCGCAGGCCGAGCCGGGCAGAGTCGCAGGACCCCGCGTTGTTAGTCAGCGCCGCCCGCGTTGGGAGCTCCGCAAACCGCAGCTCCATGATGTTGGTGCAGCAGGTCCAGCACTCCGGGCTCCAGACGGCGACCCCCGGTAAGGCATCGCCAGCCCCGCGATGTTCCAGCGCTGTCCATCAGCGCCGCTGCTGGAGCTCCGGTCGATCCCGGCAGGAAAGGCCGCGCCAATCCAGGTAGGTAGGCCGCTGTGGGGGGGAGGGGGGGGGGGAGGACGCGACTCGAATAATAGTCGCGTCCTCACCAGGAAGCGGCTGAAGGACGGTATGCCCCGCACCGTGCCCTCTTCCCCCACATAAAGACACCAAAAACACAAAAAAATACACTTTTACATAACTAAATGAACAAAAAAACAAAAAGATACCGGGCTGTAGGTGGAGGCTGCTGGCACCAGCGCCACCGGAAGTACAATACATGACATGTGTGATCGTCGACGCCATTTGTCGAGGCATTTATTGGGCTTCCCCTGCACTGTCATGGCGTCCTTATCTAAATCTTCATCTCACTGCTCTGCTATCAAGTATTCTAATCGTAAATCTTTTTTTATTTTTTTTTTTTTTATTTTATTTTTATTAGAAGTACGGTAAATTACAATCCTACACAACACATATATCTTAATACATTTTTTGTACCGCTTCATTTTTTTTTGAGCTTTAAGAAAAAGGTAGAAGTAAGGAAAGTAAAGAAAGTGCAAGAGAGTCGTGCAGTGCAAGAGTGTTGGGAAAAGAAATCCCCTTAGGAAAGAAGTTAGAGAAGGAAGTAAAGTGAGAAAATAGACCCTAGAAAAGAAAGAAAGAGAAAATAGAAACAATCGCTCTATTATAACATTAAACTCCGCAGAAAGGGGACTACCAACCAAGTCTGTTTTTGTTGTTTTACCTCCCGTTACCAGGTCCTGATACCACTTATTTATATATTTGTTTTTTTTTAAATTACTATTGCACCTCATACTTGTAATAGGTCCAGAAACATAGACCACGTCTTTTGGAATTGGTCTGCTTTACCTGCTAAGAGGAATCTCATCTCTTCCAGATGTAGTATTTCAAGCATATTTGATATCCGTAAATCTAAACGACCCGACCTGTCATTCTTTAGGTTCCCCAATAAAAAAGAAAGGTGAGAAAATATTATTATTATTTTCAGTCGATATTCTGTCGTGAAAATGTTATTTTCTGTTCTCCCATCAACGGCCATTGGGAAACTGGGTTTGTCGGTACATTAGAAAGTTATTAGACGTATTTTTAATAGTTCTTTACTCACCACAATAATAAAGACAATTTTAACACTTCTGTACGTTTTTGGTTTTGATCTTGTAAGGGATTGGTCTGCACAATATGGCCCGCGGACACATTAGGTCCAGTGACCAGGAGATTTTTCGAGTCCGAGAATGGGCGGCTGTTACCCATTATATTCCTCGAACATAGGGACATAGCAAACAACACTCACATACATACAAGACATCACAAGCCCGCCGTGAAGAAGGGTGCAATCAAATATTATATAACTGCTCTATCATCTTTGGGTGCAATGGTGGGTCGGGGGGTTCGGTGGCGGCGGCCGCAATCAAAGATACTAGTGGAGCTCTGCTCTATAATCTTTGGTCGGAATGGGACGGCTGCGCGTTATAATGTGCTATCGTTCCACTCTCCCCTCCCCCCTTCTCCCTCTCCCCCTTGTCCCTGTCCCCCTTCTCCCTGTCCCCCCTTTCCCCTTCTCCCTCTCCCCTTCTCCCTCTCCCCCCTTCTCCCTCTCTTCTCTCGATCTCTCTCTCCCCTCCTCTCGATCTCTCGCTCCCCTCTCTTCTCTCGATCTCTCTCTCTCTCGCTCTCTCTCTCTCCCCCTCTCTTCGCGATCTCCTTCCCTTCCTCTCTCCCACCCTTCCATCTCTCCCTCCCTTACCTCTTCGTGAGAGTTGGCAGCTCTGCTATTCCTTGGGTCCAAAAGAGAATAGAAAGAAAATGCTTAATGGTCTTTGTAAGAAGATTTTAATAAGCTCTTCTACATTTAAGGTAAATTGACATATTAGAGGCAAAACGCATTTTCAATATACAGGTCTCTCCACACAACTGAAAACAATTGCATTTAAGTGATATGTCATCCATTGTTCAGGCAAGTAGCACTAGGTTACAGTAAACTTCTTACATATTCCAGGAATGCATCTCATAAAAATGGGAGAGGCTTAAATGCATTGTGAAATCATAAATCCATGTTGACTTGGACTAATCATTTTACTGCTATCCAAATGCCCCATTATTACATCTTTAATAATTGACTCCCAGCATCTTTCACACCACCAAGGTCAGGCTAACTGGTCTGTAATTCCCCGTTTTCTCTCTCGCTCCTTTCTTGAAAAGTGGGATAGCATTAGCTATCCTCCAATCCACAGGAACTGATCGAAAATCTCTTGATCGTTGGAAAATAATAGAAACATAGAAACATAGAAATTAGGTGCAGGAGTAGGCCATTCGGCCCTTCGAGCCTTCACCGCCATTCAATATGATCATGGCTGGTCATCCGACTCAGTATCCCGTACCTGCCTTCTCTCCATACCCTCTGATCCCCTTAGCCACAAGGGCCACATCTAACTCCCTCTTAAATATAGCCAATGAACTGGCCTCGACTACCCTCTGCGGCAGAGAGTTCCAGAGATTCACCACTCTCTGTGTGAAAAAGGTTCTTCTCATCTCGGTTTTAAAGGATTTCCCCCTTATCCTTAAGCTGTGACCCCTTGTCCTGGACTTCCCCAACATCGGGAGCAATCTTCCTGCATGTAGCCTGTCCAACCCCTTAAGAATTTTGTAAGTTTCTATAAGATCCCCTCTCAATCTCCTAAATTCTAGAGAGTATAAACCAAGTCTATCCAGTCTTTCTTCATAAGACAGTCCTGACATCCTAGGAATCAGTCTGGTGAACCTTCTCTGCACTCCCTCTATGGCAATAATGTCCTTCCTCAGATTTGGAGACCAAAACTGTACGCAATACTCCAGGTGTGGTCTCACCCAAGACCCTGTACAACTGCAGCAGAACCTCCCTGCTCCTATATTCAAATCCTTTCGCTATGAAAGCTAACATACCATTCGCTTTCTTCACTGCCTGCTGAACCTGCATGCCTACTTTCAATGACTGGTGTACCATGACACCCAGGTCTCGCTGCATCTTCCGTTTTCCTAGTCGGCCGCCATTTTGATAATAGTCTGCTTTCCTGTTTTTGCCACCAAAATGGATAACCTCACATTTATCCACATTATACTACATCTGCCAAACATTTGCCCACTCACCCAGCCTATCCAAGTCACCTTGCAGTCTCCTAGCATCCTCCTCACAGCTAACACTGCCCCCCAGCTTAGTGTCATCCGCAAACTTGGAGATATTGCCTTCAATTCCCTCATCCAGATCATTAATATATATTGTAAATAGCTGGGGTCCCAGCACTGAGCCTTGCGGTACCGCACTAGTCACTGCCTGCCTAATGAAGAACTCAACCATAATATGGCACTCTTGCCCAAGGGGGCACGTACAACAAGATTGCTAACTAACCCTTCCTCATTACTCAATACCCAGTCTAAAATAGCCTGCTCTCTCGTTGGTTCCTCTACATGTTAATCATATGTATAAATATATATGTATGTGTATGTATGCATGTATGTGTATATATGCATGTATATGTATATGTGTGTATATATATGTTTATATGTGTGTATGTATGCATATAAATGTATCCATATGTATTCGTGTATTTGTATGTGTGCATATGTATGTGTATACGTATGTATGTATGTGTATATATGTATGTGTGTATATATGTATGTGTATATATATGTGTGTATAAATATATATATATGCATATATATATTATTACTATATAATTATATATATAATTGCCTTTATGGTTTATGTATATCATCTTACAAGACAAATAAATTAATAGTGATTATTTAAATCAAAGTTGCTTCTGATCCATGAGAATAAACGTAATTATCTCTAACTTGCCTCGCACACACAGACACACATTCATATAAATATATAAAATATATATACGTTAAATTTAATTTTGTGCAGTGTGTGTTAAAGCAATACAATGCAAGGGAAACTACGCAAAGGAGGGGGCTGTTCCCGCTACAAGATACTCGAGGATCTTTGCTTTGGATCAAAGATTATAGCGGAGCTCTATAATCTTTGCTTTGGATCACAGCGGGTGGCATACCGGAAGTCGCGTGTCGCATTGAGAAATGGCGGCCGTGACGTCCCGTCACGTACTACACGCCAATCCATTGGATTTCGGTGGAGTGGTCTATCTTGGTCCTCTAGGATCTTTGGTGAACACTAGCATTTACTGAACCGGTGATACCAGTGCTGTGTCAAATGGACATGGAAACAGCATGGTAGCAGGCCCTTCGGCCCGACTCGTCCATGCGGACCTAAATGCCTATCTTGGGTGATCTCATTCACTTGTATTTGACCCATTTCCATCCATTGCTATCCGAGACAAACGACTGTCAAAATGCTGTTTATTTCCGGTGATGGTATCTGCCCCACCTACTCATGAAAAGATTGCTCCACCTTTGGAGTGAAATACCTGCCCATCAGAATTCCCTTTAACCTTCCCCGTTTCTATTAAACTTGGTCTCTGGTTTTAGATTCTCCCAGCCTGAGAAATATCAGTGTTCATCCACTCAATCCTGCTGTAGTTGACATAATTTCACAAGACATAGTAAGGCTGCACCTCAGCATTCTTCCTCCAAAGAGACCAATCCCACCCGATCTAATCTGTCTTCCAAAGACATTATGCTTAATTTTAATCTTTAATGTATCCTTTTGCTTTTTTGTATGATTGTGTGGCAAATCAAATGTCACTGTATCCTCAGTACACGTGACCATAAAGGACCATTGAACCATTGAACGCTGGTTAATCTGTGCTGCACCCTATTTTTGGAAATATGACATCACTTTCTATGACATGGTGACCAGAACTACACAAAGGCGCTTTGACAGATATTTGAAGTACAACCGAGGAGAGCGCTCGCTGCGCTTGCAGGAGCAGTGACGTCTTGAGTTTTCTTTAGTTGAACGTTTAGCTGCAGTGCAAGTGTGTTCAGAATCAGACGCAGATGGGAAGTGAAACCATCAGTGAGTAAAGAGGTGTCAGTACTGATGAGATGGAACCGTGGCAAAAGGTGAATACAATACAGAGCAGAGGGATCTAGGACGACAGGTACACAATGTGTTGAAAGTAGCATCACACTGAGATAGGGTGTTTTAAAAGGCTTTTGGTACATTGGCCTTCGTCAGTCAGAGCATTGGTGGTCATGTTTCCACATGTACAAGACGTTGGTGAGACAACATTTACAGTGTTGTGTTCTGTTTTGGGCACATTGCTATCGGTAAAATGGTGTCAACTTGGAAACGCCGTAGAGAAGATTTCCGAGGATGTTTGCCAAGACTTGAGGGCCTGAACTAGGACAGATTCAGCAGTCTAGTGCTTTATTCCTTGGTGCACAGGGGGATGAGGGATGTGTTTTTTCATGGTGACTACTTCTTCTTGCATATGGCGTAAAGAGTCTAGAGTTGTAGGACAACGTGCTCTATTGGATCTTATTTTATGGGGCACGCCGGGTTGATTGCATTCGTCGAAACAGGGCGTACTACGTGAAGGTTGCAATGTTCCACCCCTCAAGGTGACTAAAACAATGAGAAATATAGATAGGGTCGATGCACAGATTAGGGGAATCAAGATCCTGGGGACAGGTTTAAGATCAGTGTTGAAGATTAAATAGGAACCCGAGGCATCATTTTCCACACAAAGGGTGGTGGGTGGGTGGTTGTGTGGAACGAGTTACAAGAGGAGATAGCTCAGCCCGCTACTCATATAGTCATAGACAGATACGTTGTGGAACTAGGCCCTTCGGTCCAACTTGCCCACACCGGCCACCATGCCCCAACTACACTAGACCCACCTGCGCGCATTTGGTCCATATCTCTCCAAACTTGTCCTAGCCACAAACCTATCTTACTGTGTCATAAATGTTGGAAAGTCCCCCTGCCTCAACTACCTCCTCAGGCATCTCGTCCCACACATCCAGCACCATTTGTGTG
Source organism: Leucoraja ocellata (assembly GCA_036785375.1). Taxonomy (NCBI): domain Eukaryota; kingdom Metazoa; phylum Chordata; class Chondrichthyes; order Rajiformes; family Rajidae; genus Leucoraja; species Leucoraja ocellata. The sequence continues at coordinate 27,886 of JAWMAR010001810.1, forward strand.
AAAAAAAATCCCTCAGATTCCTTTTACATCTTTTCCCCTTCACCTTAAACCTATGTTCTCTGCACCTCGATTATTAATGCAGGGCAAGAGAATATGTGCTTCCACCCGATATATCCATCTTCTGACCTTAGGCACCTCTATATGCTCACCCTGTTTCCTCCTGCGATTCAAGGAGTAGCCAACTCAACCACTCCCCATAGGCCAGACCCTGGCTGCTGCATCCTTGTAAAATGTCTCTGTAGAGGTTCCAGTTTGGCAAAATCTTTCCAATAACACAGGACCACAACGGAACAAAATACTCCAAATGTGGCCTCATCTAGGTCTTATACTCTCCCTCCCTCTCTCTCGTCTCTCTCTCTCTCCCATCCCTCCCCTCTTTGTTTCCTCCCTCTCTCCCCTCCTCTCTCTCTCTCTCTCTCCCTCTCTCTCATCTCCCTCTCTCCTCCCTCTCTCCCTCTATCTCCTTCTCTCCCCGACTCTCTCTCTGCTCGACTCTGTCTTTCTCTCCCCTCTCTCACTCTACTCCTCCCTCTCCCCCCTCTCTCACTCTACCCCTCCTCTCTCTCTCTTTCTCTCCCTCTCTCTCTCTCTCTCTCTCTCTCTCTCTCTCTCTCTCTCTCTCTCTCTCTGCTCTCTCTCTCTCTCTCTCTCTCTCTCTCTCTCCCTCTCTCTCTCTCTCTCTCTCTCTCTCTCTCTCTCTCTCTCTCATTCTCTCTCTCTCTCTCTCTCTCTCTCTCTCTCTCTCTCTCTCTCTCTCTCTCTCTCTCTCTCTCTCTCTCTCTCTCTCTCTCTCTCTCTTTGTCTCTCGTTCTCTCTTTCGTTGTCCGTCTCCCTGTGTCTGTCTCTCACTCCCTCTCTCCTCTCTGTCTCTCTCTCTCAAAGTATGTACATTTCTGATCGTTTACACGTTAATGGATGAAAGAGAAACTATCTCTGTTCCTCACACATTTCCTCATCTCATTTGTAGTCGAACTGTGTGAAATTTGTCAAGAAAAGACCCAACCCGATAAATAGTGCGTTGCGCGTGTGTAAATATATGTTTTTGTAACAGTAAAACTAACCATAGGCCAAAACACCGCTTTAAAAAAAAAAAACCAAGAGCTCAGAGGGGAAAAATAAATGTAATCTAAAATGATTTAAAGAAGAGAGAGAGAACGAAATGTGAAAAGAAAAAAAATGAGATGCAGGCCATCAGGCCCTGCGGATTTAACAGCCTTCAATCCCATCAGTCTACATACCCAACACCATTTCCTGCCTAATGTGGATTTCCTTCAGTTCCTCCGTCACCCCAGATCCCCTGGCCACTACTATATCAGGAAGATTGTTTGTGTTCTCCTTAGTGAAGACGGATCGAAAGTACCTGTTCAACTCATCTGCCATGTCCTTGTTCTCCATAAGCAATTCACCTTTTTCGGTCTTCAAGGGTGCAACTTTGGTCTTAACTATGTTTTTCCTCTTCACATACCTAAATAAGCTTTTACTATCCTGCTTTATGTTATTGGCTAGCTTATCTGCGTACGTCATCTTTTCTCCCCATATTGTCCTTTTGGTTCTATTTTGTTGTTCTTTAGACATTACCCAATCCTCTTGCTCCCCGCTCATCTCTGCTACGTTGTACTTCTCGTTTATATTATACTCTCCCTGACGTCCCTTGTCAGCCACGTATGCCTCTTACTCCTCTTGCAATCTGCTTTCCTCTTTGGAATGAACTGATCCTGGACCTACTGTATTATTCCCAGAAATACCTGCCATCGATGTTCCACTGTCATCCCTGATACGGTATCGCTCCAGTCAATTTTGGCCAGCTCATCCCTCCCTCATGGCTCCAGAGGTGAATGTGCGGAGCCGGAACCTGGAGCGGAGAGACTACGGCTGCCTCTGGGATGGATGCGCTTAGGGCGCGGATTTTTTAATGAGCCGAAGCACTGAGGTGATCGGATATTTCACAGCGCTCTTCACCTGCTCCCTGACCTGAACTTGGACTGGGTCACCGCGTAAATAAATGTGTTGGTGCAACAGCTGAGATTCCCCAGTAAAAACCCGACGTTTTGAAAGATCCATTGAGAATCATTCATATCATTTCCAATTCCTGTCATCTGGTAATAGACAACGTTTACAACAATTGTCATCCACAGGAGGATGAAGCTGCCGGAGATGGTGAAGAGTAAAACCATAGACCTCTTCCTGCTTTTCATCTCCGAGTCACTGCGGTTCTCCCCCTTGCTCTCACCCCTCAGCCCCTTACGGACCCGACTGGCCACTAAAATGTGGCGGACTGTCAGAGCGTTGAGCAGCAGGTTTACAACGAAAGGGAGGAACGGAGTTAAAACCGTGTCGATCCAGTCAAATGCCACCCATCCGGGGTCAGTGTAATAACTGTCCACCGGGACACAGTCCCACGGGACATTGTCGATGATTGTCCAGGGTTCCACTGTGAAGTAGCGGGGAACGTTTTTCAGGCAGAACAGAACGCCGGTTGTTGCCAAAACCGCAGCCGCAGTTTTCCCGCTACAATATTTAGTTTTCAGCTTCTGGCAACAAATGGCGACAAACCGATCAAAGGTGAAAGCGACGGTGAACCAGACAGAACAGTCTGTAGCTGCATACGTCAGTACAAGGGTAACACTGCACACAGGGGTGATGGCCAGGAAATTCCAATAAAAGTAATGATATCGGAGCCGAGACAAAATGACCTCGGTGATCAGGACCAGTAGATCGGCCGCTGCCATGGCCACCAGGTAACGAGTGGTGCAGGTGGAGAGGCCGCACTTTCCCCGGGACAGGATCACAATCGCTACTAAATTCACTGCGGAAAGACAAGGGAACGGACACTGGGCATTTACTCAACACCTCAGTTTCCGGGGCTGAACACCGGCTCGACTTTCAGCTCAAGATCAGGAGTGTTGGAGTCGGTGCTCGGCTGCTACACGTTGAACAATGCCAGAGCCGGCTCCGACCAGTGCCCTACCTGCCTGCCTGCTTCGGGCGGGGAGGGGACGAGCAGCCACCCACCCGCTACAATAGGGGCAATGGTCCTTTCTATAGTGAACCTTGCTGCTGCTCACAGTCTGTGATGGGGCCGCTTTCACAGACTTAACCGTGAGCGGCCGGCCCCGTTTAACCAGGGCTCTGGGAACTCGGCATCTGATGGGAACGAGGAGGCTTCCAGAGGGAAGGCAGGGACAACATGGAATCCGGCAACAGAGTGGCTCCGTTAATGGATTCATTCCACAGTGAGTTCAGTAACAACACACACAACACACACACACACACACACACACACACACACACACACACACACACACACACACACACACACACACACACACACACACACACACACACACACACACACACACACACACACACACACACACACACACACACACACACACACACACACACACACACACACCACAGTAAGACACAGTGTCCACAGGAGCGAGTGGCTGTTCACTCTGATCAATAACTCAGTCACAGTGAATTTCACAATGTGAACCCCTCTCTCCCAGTCACACCGTCCCGGTGAGTTGCCTGCCTGTCCCGGGCACTGGGACAACTCTGTGCAAGGTGCCACTGAAGGCAAGATCAACATTCTAGCGGCTCCTGACCGGCAGCATTGAGAGAAAATGAGGCTTAGTTTCAGATGTCTGAAAATAAGACAAATCACAGCAGCGTTAATTCACAAATATTTCACAGAGAGGATTGATATTCTTCACATATTCTTGTACAACGATCGTCAGTTGGGAACTTGTAACATGATGAGAATCAGGTCAACACCAGTTAACACACGGATGGTGTTATAAAACTTGAATTGTTCTGCTCACTTACCAGGGATTCCAACGGCAGCAATGATCACGTACAAGATTTTCTCCACACTGACATATCTGTGCCACAATTCCACCATTTTCTCTGCCCAGCGACGTGTCCCCGTGAGCTACCGGTAATGTCGGAATGAAATGTTGGGACACAACGTTCCTGGAGATTTTATACCATTTTCCGGCTCCACCGGGACAGTGGAGTTTCATCAGAGTTTAAAAATAGAGATTTTCAAATGATTCACAAACAGATGACATCAGCCGAGTGAAATCCCTGCTGAGACAGACAGATAAACAGGTTGTGATTTATTCAGGGAATTGATTGTGAAACACCAAAGACTGGTAATTGTGGCGATAGATACTGAGGAATGGAAATTGGGAGCGGGCGGGCGGGCGGCATTGTGCCAGCAAAGGGGATATTGTTTCAAACTCCATCAGATCCAACTCTCCACCTCATGTTGTTTGTCTGATTACCGTCAATCCGTTTCACTCAGCAAGGCAATGCCAAATTCCAGGGACCCTCTCAGGGCTTCTGGTGCCCAGTGTGAAGGTGGACTGGACGGCGACCTTTGTCCACAGGTTGACGAATTAGTTCAAAACATCACCTCCGACTAAAATGCCCCCAAACCCCCCACTCTGCTTCACCACTCAATATGATCGCGGCTTCACTGAATGTGACCCAAATCCCACACTCCCGCTGACTGACCCCGGGAACCATTCACTCCCCGCTTGTATGGAATAGATCTGACTATACGATGGGGCAATAACATTCTCTGCCTTCCTTCATCACCTCTGAGGAGGAACGACCCAAAGACACGTAGAGAACAGAAATATTGCCGCCTCAAAATTGTCCTAAACCTAAATAAATCGGCAAATGATGCAGCACCTCTCCTCTCGTTCTCTCTCCCTCCATCCTTACTGATGTCACTCTCACTGGACTGTTACTTTCTCTCCTACCCTCTCTATTCCCCCTCTCTGGGCTGCCCTGTCTCCGTTCACTGATGGAGTGACACACAGTGGGATACTACTGTTGGAGGGAGAAAATGGGGCAGCACTGATGCAGTGACACACTGTTGTGGTACTGATGGAGGGACACTGTGGTGGTACTGATGGAGTGACACTGCGGTGGTACTGATGGAGTGACACTGTGGTGGTACTGACGGAGTGACACACTGTGGTGGTACTGACGGAGTGACTTACTGTGGTGGTGCTGATGGAGTAACACACTGTGGTGGTACTGACGGAATGACACACTGTGGTGGTACTAATGGAGTGACACTGTGGTGGTACTGATGGAGTAACACACTGTGGTGATACTGACGGAGTGACTTACTGTGGTGGTACTAATGGAGGGACACTGTGGTGGCACTGATGGAGTAACACACTGTGGTGGTACTGATGGAGGGACACACTGCGGTGGTACTGATGGAATGACACACTATGGTGGTACTGATGGAGTGAAACACTGTGGTGGTACTGATGGAGTGACACACTGTTGTGATACTGATTGGAGTGATCACTCCACGGTGGTAACATCAAGCTGGGCTACAGGGCTAGACCACTACCACACCTGGGCCAGTCTGACTATATGTCCCTGCTCTTAATTCCTGCATATGCCCCACTCAGGAAAACCGCTCCTACTATTACAAAGACCATCACAACCTGGCCTGATGGTGCTTCTCAGCAGCTGCAGGACTGTTTCGACAGGACCAACTGGGAGGTGTTTGAACACCGGGACATGGACGGGTTCACAGACAGTGTACTGTGTTACATTAAAAACTGCATGGACACGGTCACAGTGGACAAACGCATCCGGGTCTACCCCAACCAGAAGCCCTGGATGACCGGGAGGTGCAGCGGCTGTTGAAAGAGAGGAACACCGCTTTTAGGTCTGGCGACAGGGCTTTATACAGCACGGCCCGAGCTAACCTGAAGAGAGGCATCAGAGAGGCCAAATCGAACTACAGGTGGAAGATAGAGGACCACCTGGACAGTAATAACAGCAGGCAGGTGTGGCAGGGGATCCAGTATCTCACCAACTATAAGACCAACCTTGGAGCTGTTGAAGGTGACGCCTCGCTGGCAGAGGAGCTGAACCACTTATTTGCTCGCTTTGAAGTGGAGCCACCCGAGACAGCCACATCACAGCACATGGTCCACAGCAGCCTAACCCTCAAGATAGAGGAGCGTGAGGTGAGGCGTACGCTGCGGGCCATCAATCCAAGGAAGGCTACTGGACCTGACGGCGTCTCCGGACGCGTGTTGAAGGAATGCGCAGACCAGCTGGCTGGAGTCTGGCGAGGATTTTTAACCAGTCTCTGGCACAGTCCACTGTTCCACCCTGTCTGAAGTCCTCCACCATAGTCCCCTTGCCCAAAACAACCAACATCTCCAGCCTCAACGACTACCGGCCAGTCGCACTCACACCAGTGGTGATGAAGTGTTTTGAAAAACTGGGCCGGGGTCACATCACATCACTCCTGCCCCGAAGCTTTGACCTCCACCAGTTTGCGTACAGAGCAAATAGATCTACAGAGGACGCTGTAGCCACAGCTCTCCATGCTGCACTGTCTCACCTGGAGCAGCGGGGAAGCTACGTGCGGATGCTCTTTGTGGACTACAGCTCTGCTTTTAATACCATCCTTCCCCACAAACTGGTGGACAAACTGGGGGACTTGGGACTTCCACACTCCACCTGTACGTGGATAAATAGCTTCCTGTCGGGTCGCAGCCAGAGAGTCAGAGTGGGCCATCATACATCCACGGCCCTCAGCCTCACTACCGGCTCTCCACAGGGCTGCGTACTGAGCCCCCTGCTCTACACCATCTACACACATGACTCCACCCCCGCCCACCACAGCAACACCATTGTCAAATTTGCGGATGACACTACGGTGGTGGGACTCATCTCCGGGGGGGGGGGGGGGGGGGGGGGGGGGGGACGAGTACGCCTACAGGGATGAGGTGGAGCAGCTGACAGTGTGGTGTGAAGAAAATAACCCGCTCCTCAACACCTTAAAGACAAAGGAATTAATAATAGACTTTAGGAAGAATAAAACGGACATGGTACCATTGACTATCAGAGGGGACTGTGTAGAGAGGGTGGTGGATTTCCGCTTCCTGGGAATCCATATTGAGGAGGACCTGACGTGGAGCGTGAACACCACTGCGCTGCTGAAAAAGGTCCAGCAGAGACTGCACTTCCTGAGGGTGCTCAGGAAGAATAACATCACTCATAGACTGCTGCTGTCCTTTTATCGGTGCTCCATTGAGAGCATACTAACATACTGTGTATGCGTGTGGTACACCAGCTGCACGGCGGCTCAGAGGAAAGCGCTCCAGAGGGCCATTGACAACGCCCAGAGGATTGTCGGCTGCCCTCTCCTTACCTTGGAGGACTTACACAGTTCCCGCTGCACCAAAAAAATCCCAGAGTATCATAAAGGACATTTCCCACCCCGGACACTCCCTGTTTGAACTGTTGCCGTCAGGCAGACGGTACAGATCTACAAGGACAAGGACGAACAGACTAAAAAACAGTTTTTACCCCACTGCTATAAAGGCACTAAATGTAGCCGCCAAGGAACGCAGGGGCGAGACATACTAAGGGACTGTGGTATACTGTGAAATCGACAGAAGGATGGAGGGTTGGGTGTTAATGCGTGCTATTTTCGTGATATTTATTTTCGTTGTTTATCTTTTAATATTTTACCTTGTATGTATCGTTAGCTTTTAGAAATGTTTGAATGGTGCACTGACTGGCTGACATTTTTAAATTTCGTTGTACATGGTTCATGTTACAATGACAAAAAATAAACTATTCTATTCTATTCTATTCTATTGATGGAGGGACACACTGTGGTGATACTGATGGAGTGACACACTGTGGTGATACTGATTGGAGTGACACACTGTGGTGGTACGGATGGAGGGACACACTGTGGTGGTACGGATGGAGTGACACACTGTGGTGGTACTGTTGGAGTGACACACTGTGGTGGTACTGATGGAGTGACACACTGTGGTGGTACTGATGGAGTGACACACAGTGATGGTACTGTTGGAGTGACACACTGTGATGGTACTGATGGAGTGACACACTGTGGTGGTACTGTTGGAGTGACTTACTGTGGTGGTACTGATGGAGTGACACACTGTGAAGGTACTGTTGGAGTGACACACTGTGGTGGTACTGATGGAGTGACACACTGTGGTGGTACTGTTGGAGTGACTTACTGTGGTGGTATTGATGCAGTGACACGCTGCGGTGGTACTGATAGAGTGACACACTGTGGTGGTACTGATGGAGTGACACTGCGGTGGTACTGATGGAGTGACACTGTGGTGGTACTGACGGAGTGACACACTGTGGTGGTACTGACGGAGTGACTTACTGTGGTGGTGCTGATGGAGTAACACACTGTGGTGGTACTGACGGAATGACACACTGTGGTGGTACTAATGGAGTGACACTGTGGTGGTACTGATGGAGTAACACACTGTGGTGATACTGACGGAGTGACTTACTGTGGTGGTACTAATGGAGGGACACTGTGGTGGCACTGATGGAGTAACACACTGTGGTGGTACTGATGGAGGGACACACTGCGGTGGTACTGATGGAATGACACACTATGGTGGTACTGATGGAGTGAAACACTGTGGTGGTACTGATGGAGTGACACACTGTTGTGATACTGATTGGAGTGATCACTCCACGGTGGTAACATCAAGCTGGGCTACAGGGCTAGACCACTACCACACCTGGGCCAGTCTGACTATATGTCCCTGCTCTTAATTCCTGCATATGCCCCACTCAGGAAAACCGCTCCTACTATTACAAAGACCATCACAACCTGGCCTGATGGTGCTTCTCAGCAGCTGCAGGACTGTTTCGACAGGACCAACTGGGAGGTGTTTGAACACCGGGACATGGACGGGTTCACAGACAGTGTACTGTGTTACATTAAAAACTGCATGGACACGGTCACAGTGGACAAACGCATCCGGGTCTACCCCAACCAGAAGCCCTGGATGACCGGGAGGTGCAGCGGCTGTTGAAAGAGAGGAACACCGCTTTTAGGTCTGGCGACAGGGCTTTATACAGCACGGCCCGAGCTAACCTGAAGAGAGGCATCAGAGAGGCCAAATCGAACTACAGGTGGAAGATAGAGGACCACCTGGACAGTAATAACAGCAGGCAGGTGTGGCAGGGGATCCAGTATCTCACCAACTATAAGACCAACCTTGGAGCTGTTGAAGGTGACGCCTCGCTGGCAGAGGAGCTGAACCACTTATTTGCTCGCTTTGAAGTGGAGCCACCCGAGACAGCCACATCACAGCACATGGTCCACAGCAGCCTAACCCTCAAGATAGAGGAGCGTGAGGTGAGGCGTACGCTGCGGGCCATCAATCCAAGGAAGGCTACTGGACCTGACGGCGTCTCCGGACGCGTGTTGAAGGAATGCGCAGACCAGCTGGCTGGAGTCTGGCGAGGATTTTTAACCAGTCTCTGGCACAGTCCACTGTTCCACCCTGTCTGAAGTCCTCCACCATAGTCCCCTTGCCCAAAACAACCAACATCTCCAGCCTCAACGACTACCGGCCAGTCGCACTCACACCAGTGGTGATGAAGTGTTTTGAAAAACTGGGCCGGGGTCACATCACATCACTCCTGCCCCGAAGCTTTGACCTCCACCAGTTTGCGTACAGAGCAAATAGATCTACAGAGGACGCTGTAGCCACAGCTCTCCATGCTGCACTGTCTCACCTGGAGCAGCGGGGAAGCTACGTGCGGATGCTCTTTGTGGACTACAGCTCTGCTTTTAATACCATCCTTCCCCACAAACTGGTGGACAAACTGGGGGACTTGGGACTTCCACACTCCACCTGTACGTGGATAAATAGCTTCCTGTCGGGTCGCAGCCAGAGAGTCAGAGTGGGCCATCATACATCCACGGCCCTCAGCCTCACTACCGGCTCTCCACAGGGCTGCGTACTGAGCCCCCTGCTCTACACCATCTACACACATGACTCCACCCCCGCCCACCACAGCAACACCATTGTCAAATTTGCGGATGACACTACGGTGGTGGGACTCATCTCCGGGGGGGGGGGGGGGGGGGGGGGACGAGTACGCCTACAGGGATGAGGTGGAGCAGCTGACAGTGTGGTGTGAAGAAAATAACCCGCTCCTCAACACCTTAAAGACAAAGGAATTAATAATAGACTTTAGGAAGAATAAAACGGACATGGTACCATTGACTATCAGAGGGGACTGTGTAGAGAGGGTGGTGGATTTCCGCTTCCTGGGAATCCATATTGAGGAGGACCTGACGTGGAGCGTGAACACCACTGCGCTGCTGAAAAAGGTCCAGCAGAGACTGCACTTCCTGAGGGTGCTCAGGAAGAATAACATCACTCATAGACTGCTGCTGTCCTTTTATCGGTGCTCCATTGAGAGCATACTAACATACTGTGTATGCGTGTGGTACACCAGCTGCACGGCGGCTCAGAGGAAAGCGCTCCAGAGGGCCATTGACAACGCCCAGAGGATTGTCGGCTGCCCTCTCCTTACCTTGGAGGACTTACACAGTTCCCGCTGCACCAAAAAAATCCCAGAGTATCATAAAGGACATTTCCCACCCCGGACACTCCCTGTTTGAACTGTTGCCGTCAGGCAGACGGTACAGATCTACAAGGACAAGGACGAACAGACTAAAAAACAGTTTTTACCCCACTGCTATAAAGGCACTAAATGTAGCCGCCAAGGAACGCAGGGGCGAGACATACTAAGGGACTGTGGTATACTGTGAAATCGACAGAAGGATGGAGGGTTGGGTGTTAATGCGTGCTATTTTCGTGATATTTATTTTCGTTGTTTATCTTTTAATATTTTACCTTGTATGTATCGTTAGCTTTTAGAAATGTTTGAATGGTGCACTGACTGGCTGACATTTTTAAATTTCGTTGTACATGGTTCATGTTACAATGACAAAAAATAAACTATTCTATTCTATTCTATTCTATTGATGGAGGGACACACTGTGGTGATACTGATGGAGTGACACACTGTGGTGATACTGATTGGAGTGACACACTGTGGTGGTACGGATGGAGGGACACACTGTGGTGGTACGGATGGAGTGACACACTGTGGTGGTACTGTTGGAGTGACACACTGTGGTGGTACTGATGGAGTGACACACTGTGGTGGTACTGATGGAGTGACACACTGTGATGGTACTGTTGGAGTGACACACTGTGATGGTACTGATGGAGTGACACACTGTGGTGGTACTGTTGGAGTGACTTACTGTGGTGGTACTGATGGAGTGACACACTGTGAAGGTACTGTTGGAGTGACACACTGTGGTGGTACTGATGGAGTGACACACTGTGGTGGTACTGTTGGAGTGACTTACTGTGGTGGTATTGATGCAGTGACACGCTGCGGTGGTACTGATAGAGTGACACACTGTGGTGGTACTGATGGAGTGACACACTGTGGTGGTACTGATGGAGTGACACACTGTGGTGGTAATGATGGAGTGACACACTGTGGCGTAGTACAGATGGGCTGACATTCTGTGGGTAGGACTGATGGAAGTGACATTGTGGGGCGACACTGTTGGAATGACACTGTGAAATAGTACTGATGGAGTGACACACGGTGGGGTAGTTCTATTGGAATGTTGAACTGTGAGGTTGTCGTGATGGAGTGACACAGTGCGGCTAGTACCGATGTAATAACATGCTGTGGGGTAGTACTGAAATAATGACATGTTGTGCTAGTAACTATGGAATTACACACTGTGGGGTAGTCCTGATGAAATGACACATTTAGCTGTAATACTGATAGAGAGACACATATGTAATGATATATTCAAGGGCAGTGCTGATGGAGTGACACTCTTTGGGGTATTACTGATGTAGTGACACATCTATGGTACTGCTGATGGAGGGAAACACTGTGGGGTAGTACTGATGGAATGACACTGAGGTGCAGTACTGATGGTGTGACACTCTGGTGACGTAGAGATGGACTGGCACTGGGTGGTACATTTGAAGTGACAAACAGTGTGGGGTAATACTGGTGGAGTAATGCACTGTGTGTTAGTGCAGATGGAATTACACACGTAGTACTGATGGAGTGACTTACCGAGGAGGAGCATTGATGGAGTGTCATATTGGGGTGATACTGATGGAGAGATACACTATGGCGCATTACTGATGGGGTGACATATTGTGGAGTGGTACACATGTAGCACTAATGAATTGATAACATGTATGGTAGTACAAATGGAGTGACACTCTGTAGCGTAAATATACACACAATGCTGAAGTAAATCAGCTGGACAGGCAGCATCACTGGAGAGAACGAATGGGTGACGTTTCGGGACGTTCCTTCTTCAGACTGATGTCACATGAGAGGGCGTGACAGAGATACAATGTAGTCGGAGACAGTACGACTGGTGGGAGAACTGGGAAGGGGAAGAGGATGAAGAAAGATGGAAAGCAAGGGATACTTGAAGTTAGAGAAGTCAATGTTCATACCGCTGCTGTGTTAGCCCCAAGTGAAATACGAGGTCCTGTTCCTCCAATTCGCGCTGGGCCTCAGTCTGACAATGGAGGAGGCCCAGGACACCACGCTATGTGGTTGTCCTGATGGACTGGCATAGTTTGGTGAAGTGCTGATGGAGCAACGCAATGTGGAGTAGTATTGATGGGGTGACACATTGTGGGGTAGTACTGATGTATGACATATTCTAGAGTAACTCTGGTGGATGGACACACTTTGGGGGTAGTAGTGATGGAGTGACATATTGTGCGATAATACTGCTGGAATGATAACCTGTCAGGTATTTCTGATGGTGACACATTGTGGGGAGGTTCTGATAGAGTAACATACAGTGGGGTATAACTGATGGAGTTTCACACTGTGGAGTTGTACGGATGTAGTGACACACTGTGGAGTAGTGCTGAAATGGTCACAGACTGTGGGGTATTTCTGACAGGAGTTTCACATGAAAAAAGACTGGATAGACTCGGTTTGTACTCGCTAGAATTTAGAGGATTGTGGTGGGATCTTATAGAAATTTACAAAATTATTGAGGGGTTCGACAGGCTGGATGCAAGAAGTTTATCCCCGATGTTGGGGAAGTCCAGAACTAGGGTCACAGTTTAAGGATAAGGGGGAAATATTTTAGGACCGAGATGAGGAAAACATTTTTCACACAGAGAGTGGCGAATCTCTGGAATTCTCTGTTACAGTAGGTAGCTGAGGCCAGTTCATTGGCTATATTTAAGAGAGAGTTAGATGTGGCCCTTGTGGCTAAAGGAATCAGGGGGTATGGAGAGAAGGCAGGGATGGGATACTGAGTTGGATCATCAGCCATGATCATAATGAATGGCGGTGCAGGCTCGGTGGGGCGGATGGCCTACTCCTGCATCTATTTTCTATGTTTCTATGTTTCTATGTTTCCATTTTAGACTGCTTGTTATATTGTGGGTGGGATTTATGACGTGTTTTGGGAGCTTAGCTGCTTGCGCAGAAGTTTAGTTTTTAGATTAGTTTGGAGACCATGGGGAACGTTAACCCTTCTCCCATGTAAGATCATGCAAAAACATGTAAGAACCACATGTAAGAACATGTAAGAATGTGTAAGAGCATGCGGGCCATGCTGCGTCCATGGGAGATCTAAATGAGATATTGCCAGTGTTACGGAGACACGAGGAGTTTAATAATGTCTAAATAATAAGCTGGAGTTCGAAAAAGATTACAGTAACGATTCGGAAGAAGGATGTATTTCACTGTTTTCCATCACCAATAAAGCCTTTATTCATCAAAAGACTGTGTTTTGAAGTCATATCTGAGAAGAAGCTCTGGAGGTCTGTGTGAGTTGGCTTGCATGTGTTCAGAAGGCACCCCCTTCAATCATTCTCATCCAAATAGCGGCCAGGGTGCTAATTAACTGAACGATATGATAATCTACCGCTACATTAAGTAGAAGGATACGTCCGGCGGGGATTAAATACCAGTCCCAGAGAGAGGGACAGAAGAATGAATCGAAGCGAAGAAGGCCAAGACCTCGGAGAGGCACAGCCAGAGAAGGACGACCAGGGCTTCTGGTGCCCAGTGTGAAGGTGGACTGGACGGCGACCTTTGTCCACAGGTTGACGAACTAGTTCAAAACATCACCTCCGACTAAAATGCCCCCAAACCCCCCACTCTGCTTCACCACTCAATATGATCGCGGCTTCACTGAATGTGACCCAAATCCCACACTCCCGCTGACTGACCCCGGGAACCATTCACTCCCCGCTTGTATGGAATAGATCTGACTATACGATGGGGCAATAACATTCTCTGCCTTCCTTCATCACCTCTGAGGAGGAACGACCCAAAGACACGTAGAGAACAGAAATATTGCCGCCTCAAAATTGTCCTAAACCTAAATAAATCGGCAAATGATGCAGCACCTCTCCCTCCTCTCGTTCTCTCTCCCTCCATCCTTACTGATGTCACTCTCACTGGACTGTTACTTTCTCTCCTACCCTCTCTATTCCCCCTCTCTGGGCTGCCCTGTCTCCGTTCACTGATTGAGTGACACACAGTGGGATACTACTGTTGGAGGGAGAAAATGGGGCAGCACTGATGCAGTGACACACGGTTGTGGTACTGATGGAGGGACACTGTGGTGGTACTGATGGAGTGACACTGCGGTGGTACTGATGGAGTGACACTGTGGTGGTACTGACGGAGTGACACACTGTGGTGGTACTGACGGAGTGACTTACTGTGGTGGTGCTGATGGAGTAACACACTATGGTGGTACTGACGGAATGACACACTGTGGTGGTACTAATGGAGTGACACTGTGGTGGTACTGATGGAGTAACACACTGTGGTGATACTGACGGAGTGACTTACTGTGGTGGTACTAATGGAGGGACACTGTGGTGGCACTGATGGAGTAACACACTGTGGTGGTACTGATGGAGGGACACACTGCGGTGGTACTGATGGAGTGACACACTATGGTGGTACTGATGGAACAACACACTGCGGTGGTACTGATGGAATGACACACTGTGGTGGCACTGATGGAGTAACACACTGTGATGGTACTGATGGAACAACACACTGCGGTGGTACTGATCGAGTGAAACACTGTGGTGGTACTGATGGAGTGACACACTGTGGTGGTACTGATTGGAGTGATCACTCCACGGTGGTAACATCAAGCTGGGCTACAGGGCTAGACCACTACCACACCTGGGCCAGTCTGACCATATGTCCCTGTTCTTAATTCATGCATATGCCCCACTCAGGAAAACCGCTCCTACTATTACAAAGACCATCACAACCTGGCCTGATGGTGCTTCTCAGCAGCTGCAGGACTGTTTCGACAGGACCAACTGGGAGGTGTTTGAACACCGGGACCTGGAGGGGTTCACAGACAGTGTACTGTGTTACATTAAAAACTGCATGGACACGGTCACAGTGGACAAACGCATCCGGGTCTACCCCAACCAGAAGCCCTGGATGACCCGGGAGGTCCAGCGGCTGTTGAAAGAGAGGAACACCGCTTTTAGGTCTGGCGACAGGGCTTTATACAGCAAGGCCCGAGCTAACCTGAAGAGAGGCATCAGAGAGGCCAAATCAAACTACAGGTGGAAGATAGAGGACCACCTGGACAGTAATAACAGCAGGCAGGTGTGGCAGGTGATCCAGTATCTCACCAACTATAAGACCAACCTTGGAGCTGTTGAAGGTGACGCCTCGCTGGCAGAGGAGCTGAACCACTTATTTGCTCGCTTTGAAGTGGAGCCACCCGAGGCATCCACATCACAGCACATGGTCCACAGCAGCCTAACCCTCAAGATAAAGGAGCATGAGGTGAGGCGCACGCTGCGGGCCATCAATCCAAGGAAGGCTACTGGACCTGACGGCGTCTCTGGACGCGTGTTGAAGGAATGCGCAGACCAGCTGGCTGGAGTCTGGCGAGGATTTTTAACCAGTCTCTGGCACAGTCCACTGTTCCACCCTGTCTGAAGTCCTCCACCATAGTCCCCTTGCCCAAAACAACCAACATCTCCAGCCTCAACGACTACCGGCCAGTCACACTCACACCAGTGGTGATGAAGTGTTTTGAAAAACTGGGCCGGGGTCACATCACATCACTCCTGCCCCGAAGCTTTGACCCCCACCAGTTTGCGTACAGAGCAAATAGATCTACAGAGGACGCTGTAGCCACAGCTCTCCATCCTGCACTGTCTCACCTGGAGCAGCGGGGGAGCTACGTGAGGATGCTCTTTGTGGACTACAGCTCTGCTTTTAATACCATCCTTCCCCACAAACTGGTGGACAAACTGGGGGACTTGGGACTTCCACACTCCACCTGTACGTGGATAAATAGCTTCCTGTCGGGTCGCAGCCAGAGAGTCAGAGTGGGCCATCATACATCCACGGCCCTCAGCCTCAGTACCGGCTCTCCACAGGGCTGCGTACTGAGCCCCCTGCTCTACACCATCTACACACATGACTGCACCTCCGCCCACCACAGCAACACCATTGTCAAATTTGCGGATGACACTACGGTGATGGGACTCATCTCCGGGGGGGGACGAGTACGCCTACAGGGATGAGGTGGAGCAGCTGACAGTGTGGTGTGAAGAAAATAACCTGCTCCTCAACACCTTAAAGGCAAATAAATTAATAATAGACTTTAGGAAGAATAAAACGGACATGGTACCATTGACTATCAGAGGGGACTGTGTAGAGAGGGTGGTGGATTTCCGCTTCCTGTGAATCCATATTGAGGAGGACCTGACGTGGAGCGTGAACACCACTGCGCTGCTGAAAAAGGTCCAGCAGAGACTGCACTTCCTGAGGGTGCTCAGGAAGAATAACATCACTCATAGACTGCTGCTGCCCTTTTAGCGGTGCTCCATTGAGAGCATGCTAACATACTGTGTATGCGTGTGGTACACCAGCTGCACGGCGGCTCAGAGGAAAGCGCTCCAGAGGGCCATTGACAACGCCCAGAGGATTGTCGGCTGCCCTCTCCTTACCTTGGAGGACTTACACAGTTCCCGCCGCACCAAAAAATCCCAGAGTATCATAAAGGACATTTCCCACTCCGGACACTCCCTGTTTGAACTGTTGCCGTCAGGCAGACGGTACAGATCTACAAGGACAAGGACGAACAGACTAAAACACAGTTTTTACCCCACTGCTATAAAAGCACTAAATGTAGCCGCCAAGAAACGCAGGGGCGAGACATACTAAGGGACTGTGGTACACTGTGAAATCGACAGAAGGATGCAGGGTTGGGCGTTTATGTGTGCTATTTTCGTGATATTTATTTTCGCTGTTTATCTTTTAATATTTTACCTTGTATGTATCGTTAGCTTTTAGAAATGTTTGAATGGTGCACTGACTGGCTGACATTTTTAAATTTCGTTGTACATGGTTCATGTTACAATGACAATAAATAAACTATTCTATTCTATTCTATTCTATTGATGGAGGGACACACTGTGGTGATACTGATGGAGGGACACACTGCGGTGGTACTGATGGAGGGACACACTGTGGTGGTACTGATGGAGTGACACACTGTGGTGGTACTGTTGGAGTGACACACTGTGGTGGTACTGATGGAGTGACACACTGTGGTGGTATTGATGGAGTGACACACTGTGGTGGTACTGATGGAGTGACACACTGTGGTGGTACTGTTGGAGTGACATACTGTGGTTGTACTGTTGGAGTGACACGCTGTGGTGGTACTGATGGAGTGACACACTGTGGTGGTACTGATGGAGTGACACACTGTGGTGGTACTGTTGGAGTGACACACTGTGGTGGTACTGATGGAGTGACACACTGTGGTGGTATTGATGGAGTGACACACTGTGGTGGTACTGATGGAGTGACACACTGTGGTGGTACTGTTGGAGTGACATACTGTGGTTGTACTGTTGGAGTGACACGCTGTGGTGGTACTGATGGAGTGACACACTGTGGTGGTACTGATGGAGTGACACACTGTGGTGGTACTGATGGAGTGACACACTGTGGTGGTACTGTTGGAGTGACTTACTGTGGTGGTATTGATGCAGTGACACACTGCGGTGGTACTGATAGAGTGACACACTGTGGTGGTACTGATGGAGTGACACACTGTGGTGGTAATGATGGAGTGACACACTGTGGCGTAGTACAGATGGGCTGACATTCTATGGGTAGGACTGATGGAAGTGACACTGTGGGGCAACACTGTTGGAATGACACTGTGAAATAGTACTGATGGAGTGACACACGGTGGGGTAGTTCTATTGGAATGTTGAACTGTGAGGTTGTCGTGATGGAGTGACACAGTGCGGCTAGTACTGATGTAATGACACGCTGTGGGGTAGTACTGAAATAATGACATGTTGTGCTAGTAACTATGGAATTACACACTGTGCGGTAGTCCTGATGAAATGACACATTGTGCTGTAGTACTGATAGAGAGACACATATGTAATGATATATTCAAGGGCAGTGCTGATGGAGTGACACTCTTTGGGGTATTACTGATGTAGTGACACATTCTATGGTACTGCTGATGGAGGGAGACACTGTGGGGTAGTACTGATGGAATGACACTGAGGTGCAGTACTGATGGTGTGACACTCTGGGGACGTAGAGATGGACTGACACTCTGGGGTGGTACATTTGAAGTGACAAACAGTGTGGGGTAATACTGGTGGAGTAATACACTGTGTGTTAGTGCAGATGGAATTACACACGTTGTACTGATGGAGTGACTTACCGAGGAGGAGCATTGATGGAGTGTCACATTGGGGTGATACTGATGGAGAGATACACTATGGCTCATTACTGATGGGGTGACATATTGTAGAGTGGTACACATGTAGCACTAATGAATTGATACAATGTATGGTAGTACAAATGGAGTGACACTCTGTAGCGTGAATATACACACAATGCTGAAGTAAATCAGCTGGACGGGCCGCTTCACTGGAGAGAACGAATGGGTGACGTTTCGGGGCGAGATCCTTCTTCAGACTGATGTCACATGAGAGGGCGTGACAGAGATACAATGTAGTCGGAGACAGTACGACTGGTGGGAGAACTGGGAAGGGGAAGAGGATGAAGAAAGATAGAAAGCAAGGGCTACTTGAAGTTAGAGAAGTCAATGTTCATACCGCTGGTGTGTTAGCTACCGAAGCGAAATACGAGGTCTTGTTCCTCCAATTCGCGCTGGGCCTCAGTCTGACAATGGAGGAGGCCCAGGACACCACGCTATGTGGTTGTCCTGATGGAGCGGCATAGTTTGGTGAAGTGCTGATGGAGCAACGCAATGTGGAGTAGTATTGATAGGGTGACACATTGTGGGGTAGTACTGATGTAGGACATATTCTGGAGTAGCTCTGATGGAGGAACACACTTTGGGGTAGTAGTGATGGAGTGACATATTGTTGGATAATACTGCTGGAATGATAACCTGTCAGGTAGTTCTGATGGTGACACATTGTGGGGAGGTTCTGATAGAGTAACATACAGTGGGGTATAACTGATGGAGTTTCACACTGTGGAGTTGTACGGATGTAGTGACACACTGTGGAGTAGGGCTGAAGTGGTCACAGACTGTGGGGTATTTCTGACAGGAGTTTCACATGAAGAAAGACTGGATAGACTCGGTTTGTACTCGCTAGAATTTAGAAGATTGTGGTGGGATCTTATAGAAATCTACAAAATTATTGAGGGGTTCGACAGACTGGATGCAGGAAGTTTATCCCCGATGTTGGGGAAGTCCAGAACTAGGGGTCACAGTTTAAGGATAAGGGGGAAATATTTTAGAACCGAGATGAGGAAAACAGTTTTCACACAGAGAGTGGCGAATCTCTGGAATTCTCTGTTACAGAAGGTAGTTGAGGCCTGTTCATTCGCTATATTTAAGAGGGAGTTAGATACGGCCCTTGTGGCTAAAGGAATCAGGGGGTATGGGGAGAAAGCACGGATGGGATACTGAGTTGGATGATCAGCCATGATCATAATGAATGGCGGTGCATGCTCGGAGGGGCGAATGGCATACTCCTGCATCTATTTTATATGTTTCTTTGTTTCTATGTTTCCATTTTAGACTGCTTGTTATATTGTGTGTGGGATTTATGACGTGTTTTGGGAGCTTAGCTGCTTGCGCAGAAGTTTAGTTTTTAGATTAGTTTGGAGACCATGGGGAACGTTAACCCTTCTCCCATGTAAGATCATGTAAAACATGTAAGAGCCACATGTAAGAACATGTAAGAACCACATGTAAGAACATGTAAGAATGTGTAAGATTATGCGGGCCATGCCGCGTCCATGGGAGATCTAAAGGAGATCTTGACAGTGTTACGGAGACGCGAGGAGTTTATTAATGCTAAATAATAAGCTGGAATTCGAAGAAGATTACAGTAACGATTCGGAAGAAGGATGTATTTCACTGGTTTCCATCAACAATAAAGCCTTTATTCATCAAAAGACTGTGTTTTGAAGTCATATCTGAGAAGAAGCTCTGGAGGTCTCTGTGAGTTGGCTTGCATATGTTCAGAAGGCACCCCCTTCAACCATTCTCATCCAAATAGTGGCTAGGGTGCTAATTAACTGAACGATATGATAATCTACCGCTACATTAAGTAGAAGGATAACTCCGGCGGGGATTAAATACCAGTCCCAGAGAGAGGGACAGAAGAATGAATGGAAGCGAAGAAGGCCAAGACCTCGGAGAGGCACAGCCAGAGAAGGACGACCAGGCTAAGACCTCGGAGAGGCAGAGCCAGAGAGGACTGGTTCCAGTCATTGAACTGAATAAGAAATACAGTCCCAGAGAAGTGGACAAAAGATTGTCTAATATTCTCGGAGAGGTTTGAGCCAGACAAAAGTGGTTCCAGGAGGAACTAGATCTCGGTCTGAGGAGCCTAGAGGTCTATCTACAGCATCGAGACGTATCACTGTATTTGTGAGTACAAATCGATTATTACTCTTTGAATTAAAACCACGCTTGTAATTAAAATACTTCTGTAACGGAGCTCAGAAGTTGTTTTATCCAGCGTGTCAGGGGAATATAGACCGACCTTGCATTGTTTTCAGTCGCTCCTGATAATTGCATGGCATTGCATTAGAGCCACGTTAAGCACCTGGTCTTAGAGAGATCTTCTCTGCATTATCAGTATGTTTTTAGTTTTGGAAGAAATTGCTGATTAAAAAACAAAGCCACAGCTACTAGTAGAGATTTGTTCGACTAATTTAAAGACTTGGCAATCTGACACAACCTCTTTAAAATCATGAATTTAGAAGAAGATGAAGGCAGAGCGATGTCAGAAGAACCACGTGGTGGTGAAGAAAGAACTAGACAACTTGAAGAAACAGATATTTCACATGCTGCCTGTCTGAGGGAAACCGAGAAAGAGAGAAATGAATTATGGCTGCAGGTGACGAGATTAATTGATACACATAAATAACTAATGTAATCAGAACATAACGTGATCAAGGTGAAATCTAATATGAGCCAACTATGGAACGTCTACCAGGAGGTTGGAAAGAAACAGAAGGTACTGCTGTGTTCAGTCCTGTCTTGGGAAGAACGCAGACGTTATACCCAGGGGGATGAAGACACGAAGAAGATATTCAATGGGTTCAAGAAAAATGCAGATAAGTGGTTATCTGAAATTATGTCACAAGTGACGAGCTTTGTAGCTGGAAGTGCGAAGCAACAAGGTGCCAGAATGGAAGATTAATTTAGACGAGGAGATAGTATCTCGAATGTATCTTCACCAAAATCAGGCCGCAGATTTGGTTGCTAAGTCAGTTCGGTTTCGAGGGCTTCTGCTCAATTTTGAGCAAAAGCTGATTTAGCTGTGCTCTCAATGGAAGCGGATGCCATGAAGAAAAATCATGAGCAAGCGAGAGATGAGGCGACGTCAAGAAGAGATGGTGTTACAGCTAGAAGAGAGAACACATTAGATGGCACGACGGCAAGAAGAGATGAAGCAAGAGAAGACGACAGAGAGGAACAGATGAAGCGACAGCAGGAACAATTAGAATTAGCCACAAAGATGGCGGTGGCCAAAACCAGGAAGGACATACTCGATGGAGTGTGGTCAAGATGCAGCTCTAGATCATCGAGGACGATGAGCTCTGGACCAAGAAGGAAAACTGCTCGATGTAAATTTGCAGTTGGATCAATTCCACAATCGAGGTCCACTGCTTTTATACGCTTTGGAAACTCATAGGAACAGAGGAAGATGGGTAAAACCTCAACACAGCAAATGCGTGCTACATTGAAACCTATGACTATTGGAGCGTCTGTGGATGCTCGAGACAAACCATGCTATGTGGAGGCCTGGTGCACAGGCTCGGGCAAGCCAGTTTGAATCACAAAGGCCTGTTTATCAACAGGTGGAGTCAAGAGAAGGGAATCAGGATGGATTATTGGCACTGTTGAATAGACAATCTGAATTCAACGAGATTATAGCTCGACAAAATACCTCCCTCATTTTACCACCAGTAGAAATTCCTACGTATGCTGGAGATCCTTTGGAGTATGAAACTTTTGTAAGGGCACTAGACGAGGTATTAGAGATGAAAGTTAAGGATGAAAAAGAGCGCTTACGATTTCTGGTGAAGTACACAAAAGGAAGTTTGAAGATCCTTGTAGAAAGTTGTCAGATGGAGCCAGGCAGCTAGGGATATAGAAAGGCGAGAAGATTACTAAAGGAACATGTTGGTGATGAACCAATCAATCAATCAATCAATCAATCAATCAATCAATCAATCAATCAATCAATCAATCAATCAATCAATCAATCAATCAATCAATCAATCAATCAATCAATCTACCAATCAATCAATCAATCAATCAATCAATCAATCAATCAATCAATCTTTATTGTCATCTTGAAAAGCAACAGTTGTACAGTGCAACATGAAAATACCTTTCCCGGGGAATACCGGAGCATCGCACATGAAACTTAAAACATTTCACAGATAATAACAGTAAAAAACACACAACAATCCATTCCGTGATGAAACCGTATAAATAGTCAAAAACAGGCTATTCAGCAACATTAAAATACAGTAAAACCGATCCCTAAAATGTCCAGGGCAGCTGATTTGAGTTGCCAGTGCCAGTTATTAAAATGTCCGTGCCAAGCCGCAGAACCAAGTGACTGTGAGTACAGAGTGACTGTTTAGCAGCCTCACAGCCTGTGGCAGGAAGCTGTTTTGCAGTCTTGTAGTCCGGGCTTTGATGCTACGGTATCCCTTGCCTGATGGCAGGAGATCCAGGTGTATGTGGAGGGGGTGCAGTTTGTCCTCAGCTATTCTCAGAACTTTCTTCCGACAGCGGCTCTGGAACAGTTCCTGCACCGAGGGTTGGGGACGCCAATGATCTTCACTGCTCCCCTCACTACATTCTGCAGAGCCTTCCTGTCTGAGCTGTTACAGTTGGAATACTCCGTGTTTATACAGCACGAGAGTACAGACACTACCGTGTCCCTGTAAAAAGTCCTGAGGATGTTGGTGGGCAGTGAGACCTGTTTGAGTCTCCTCAGGTAGTGCAGTCGCTGATGGGCCCGTTTTCCAATGCCAGTGATGTTCCTGGACCTACCTCCCATGTTCCTGGACCAGGTGAGACTGTCTGTAATTTGCACACCGAGGAACTTTATGCTCTCCGCTCTCTCCACTGTGGTTCCACTAATGTTGAGGGGTGTGTGTTTTGCCTGCGACCTCCTGAAGTCGACAACCATCTCTTTCGTTTTGTCGACATCTAATTCTAGATTGTTTTTGCCGCACGTCCACTAGTTGTTTTACTTCCTCCCTGTACATTGATTCATCCTCTCCGCTGATGAGTCCCACCACTGTTGTGTCATCCGCGAATTTTATGATCTTATTCTCCCTGAAACTGGCAGCACAGTCATGTGTGAGCAATGTGAACAACAGCGGGCTGAGCACACAGCCTTGAGGGGAGCCGGTGCTCAGCGTGATTGAGCCCGAGGTATTCTTGCCAACACGGACTGACTGCGGTCTCTCTGTCAGAAAGCCCAGGATCCAGTGACACAGGGTGGTGTTGAGGCCCAGCAGGGTTATTTTCTCCACAAGTCTCTGTGGGATGATGGTGTTAAACGCTGAGCTGAAATCAATGTACAGGATTCTGCCGTATGTGTTATTGTTTTCCAGATGCGTGAGTACTGTGTGCAGCGTGGTAGAGATGGCATCCTCTGTAGAACGGTTGGGGCGATAGGCAAACTGGAGGGGGTCTAATGATGAGGGGAGGCTGGCAGTAATGTGGGGTTTCACCAGGCGTTCAAAGCACTTCATTATTATTGGGGTCAGGGCGACAGGGCGGGAGTCATTTAGGCAGGCCACAACTGGTTTATTTGCTATTGGGATTACAGAGGATTACGAATGCATACATTGAAAAGGCCCATGCTTGGAAAGAAATCAAACCAGAAGATGGGGAAAAATTGAGTGAATGTGCAATATTTCTGAGAGAATGTAGCAGCTCGATGAAAAATCTTGGCTACATGGAGGAAATGAATCATCATTAACAAGTTGCCCAGAAGAATGAGAGAAAAGTGGAGCGATAGGGCAGAAAAAGTATGATATAAGAGCCAAAAGGTAGCCAGGCTACCAGACCTGGTGGAAATTTTAGGAAGAGAAGTATAGTACATGTTAAAC
Source organism: Leucoraja ocellata (assembly GCA_036785375.1). NCBI lineage: Eukaryota > Metazoa > Chordata > Chondrichthyes > Rajiformes > Rajidae > Leucoraja > Leucoraja ocellata. The sequence continues at coordinate 52,441 of JAWMAR010001810.1, forward strand.
TCATACCACGGAACTATTGAAGAAGCCAAACCACTTGCAACTTATAAAGGTTCTACTTTTACCAAAACTAAACAAAAGACAGGGCCTAGGAAAAGCAATGTTGCTACCACTGTAATACCTAAGAAGGCGTTGGGCGGTACCAGAGAGGATGCACCAACTATTAAGAAGGCATTTTTTTCCGTTTTGTGATGAAGTGGACCACAATGTCATGAAGTGTTGTAAATTCAAAGAGAAGAAATATGAAGAAAATATGGACTTTTTAAAAAATGAGTGATTTGCTGTTCCCAGTGAAGTCATCAAACTATTATCAACCATCCCTGCTGATCATTACAGAATTAATGAACAAAATCACTTCCCCAGTTGTTTGACTATTCACCGGGTGGAAGAAGTCTCACAATTCCCGCCATATCTCATCATTCATTATAGGTGACAATATTTACAGAGATTAATTGAACATTATTGATCCTTATCGCATCCACTCACCTTAGATCCCAAATATTTCATACAGTAGGGATCAGAAATCCCTACTCCTGGGGTTGCCAAACACCATTCCCACCTTGAGGCTATTGCTCACCTCATCCCTGAACTCGACCCTGGTGCACAAATTCTGCTCCTTCTTGGTCGAGATGTCTTGCAGGTCCACAAAGTAAGAGACCAACATAATTGTCCAAACAATGCTCCCTATGCCCAAAGACTCGACCTTGGCTGGGTCGTAGTTGGAGACGTTTGTTTGGGTGCTGCTCACCATATAAACATATAACTATATAACAATTACAGCACGGAAACAGGCCATCTCGGCCCTACAAGTCAGTGCCGAACAACTTTTTTCCCTTAGTCCCACCTGCCTGCACTCATAACATAACCCTCCATTCCCTTCTCATCCATATGCCTATCCAATTGATTTTTAAATGATACCAACGGACCTGCCTCCACCATTTCCACTGGAAGCTCATTCCACACCGCTACCACTCTCTGAGTTAATAGGTGCCCCCTCATGTAACCTCTAAACTTATGTCCCTTAATTCTGAAGTCATGTCCCCTTGTTTGAATCTTCCCTATTCTCAAAGGGAAAACCTTGTCCACATCAACTCTGTCTATCCCTCTCATCATTTTAAATACCTCTATCAAGTCCCCCCTTAACCGTCTGCGCTCCAGAGAATAAAGACCTAACTTATTCAACCTTTCTCTGTAACTTAGTTGCTGAAACCCAGGCAACATTCTAGTAAATCTCCTCTGTACTCTTTCTATTTTGTTGACATCCTTCCTATAATTAAGCGACCAAAATTGTACACCATACTCCAGATTTGGTCTCACCAATGCCTTGTACAAATTTAGCATTACATCCCACCTTCTATACTCAATGCACTGATTTATAAAGGCTAGCATTCCAAAAGCTTTCTTTACCACCCTATCTGTATGAGATTATACCTTCAAGGAACTATGCACGATAATTTCCAGATCCCTTTGTTCAACTGTATTCTTCAATTCCCTACATTTACCATGTACGTCCTATTTTGATTTGTCCTGCCAAGGTGTAGCACCTCACATTTATTAGCATTAAACTCCATCTGCCATCTTTTAGCCCATTCTTCCAAATGGCCCAATGGTATGCAATGCATATCCCTTTGCACTGGCCCGTGGCCCTACGCGTTACAGGTCGTCAAGTACACATCTCAGTGTTGTTTACACGTGATAGGCCTCCCTTCTCTCTTGCCTTCTCTGCCATCGTGTTCACATTAGATGTCACTTAATGAGTCAATTTATTTCCTTTTCCTTTTCAATCCTTTAATACATTCTCTAAATGCCCCCCAATTACTGACACTTTAAGAGTCATGGAGTCATAGAGTGATAGATTGTGGAAACAGGCCATTCGGTCCAACTTGCCCACACCGGACATACACTGCTCCCACCTGCCTGCGCTTGATCCATATCCCTCCAAACCAGACCTATACATGTACCCGTTTAAACGTGTCTTACATGTTGTGACAGTCCACGTCTCAGATACCTCATCTAACAGCTTGTTCTACATACCCACCACCCTTAGTGTGAAAAGGTTACCCCACGAAATCCAATTAAATATTTCCCCCTTAATCTGGAAACTATGTCCGCTGGTCCTCGATTCCCATAATCTGGGCAAGCGTGTGAATCTACCTATTCTAGACAGCTCATTCATATCGACAGCTCTATAAGGTCACCCGTCATCCTCCTGCGCACCAAGGAATAGTGATCCAGCCTCCTCAACCTCTCCCTGTAGCTCGCATTCTCTAGTTCTGGCAATAATGTCGTAAATCTTCTCTCAGGCTTTTCAAGCTTGACAATATATTTCTTATAACATGGTGTCCAGAACTGAGCACAATATACTAAATGCATTGTCACCAACGTATTATACAACTGCAACATAACCTCACAAATTCAATACACATACTTTATCGAATAGTTGAGATTTAGTTAAAGTAGATTTTAAAGAAAGCACCGAGTGTGAGAGCGGTGATTACTGAATCAGCCTTACGTCCCCATTAAAAACATATTGAGGGTGGTGATGTGAGACGGACACGAGACACACAAGGTCGACGCAGTGGCGCATGTAATAGAGCTACTGAATAACAGCGCCAAAACTCTGGGTTCGATTTTGACCTAAGGTGCTATCTGTTTTGCGTTTGCACCTACTGTTTGCCTCCCCGTGAGTTCCTCCAATTGCTTCGGTTTCTTCTCTCCTCCCGAAGACATTAGGCTTTGCAGGTTACATGGATTCAATGATAAAAACACCCATTGTGCGCCGAGAGTGGACGCGAGCGTGGTATAATAATGTCTTCATACATATTCATGTATATTTTAATGAGTTGGTGTTCAATATAAATAGAGAATTTTGGGTAGTGAACCTCTCTCTCGTGATCCAGGCAACCTGCGAGTAATTAGTTGTTCATTCTGGCGTCCGGAATATAACACAATTGGCGACGTGGATAGGATATAATTTGTAAACTCATCTTTTAAATACAGTGCAGGACTTTTGTGTAACATGCAGTATTGTTTAACATTTTAAACTGTACATACGTAGTTGGGTTGCAGTTGTTTGCGGGTCGGACACGATAGGTTGCAGATCCTTCTCCTTCTCCGCAGGGGACTGTAGTTTAAAACAGCAGCTGGACAAATCGTCGATAGTTTGTCAGTCTCTCTCTATGTTGTGTGTGCGTGGCAAGATGCCGTCCTTATCATTCTGTAAGATTTGTTTTTGTCGAGTTGCTCAAGTTGAATAGCCTTTGTACAGCTACGTTTTATGGGAATTGATACACCAGAACAGAGAGGAAATCAGTTTTTTTAACGGACTTAAAAAAAAAAAGAGAATCACACGACGCAGCGTCCACGGGCAACATCGGAAACCTTGGCACTTTTGGCAAGTGTAGAGAGCCGTTCAGCTCCTATATGGAGAGAGCAAACATGTTTTACACCCCAAACCATATATTGGAGATTAGTGGCGAAGGAGAGATAGTGACTGATACAAATAAGGCAGTTTACGGACGCATGAAAGCGATTCAGCTCACGGAGATCGGGACCAGTGATCACAATATCATTAGTTTCAATACAATTATGGAAAGGGTCAGAACTGGACCTAGGGTATTTTTGATTGGAGAAAAGCTAACTTTGAGGAGATACGAAATAATTTAAAAGGAATAAATTGGAACAGTTTGTTTTATGGGAAAGGTGTGGAAGATAAATGGAGGACATTTAAAGGTGAAACTTTAAGAGTACAGAATCTTTATGTCCCTTTTCGGTTGAAAGGAAATAGTAAAAGTTGGAAATAGCCATGGTTTTCAAGGGAAATTGGACCCCTGGATCGGAAAAAGAGGGAATTCTACAATAATTATAGGCAGCGTGGATTAAATTAGGTGCTTAGGTAAATTAGGTGCAGTATAAAGAAGAGGAAGTACTGACACTTTTGAAAAATATAAAAGTGGATAAGTCTCCAGGTCCGAACAGCATATTCCTTAGGACATTGGGGGGAGTTAGTGTAGAAATAGCAGGGGCTATGACAGAAATGTTTCAAATGCCATTAGAAACGGGAATAGTGCCGGAGGATTGGCGTACTGCGCATGTTGTTCCATTGTTTAAAAAGGGTCTAAGAGTAAACCTAGCAATTATAGACCTGTTAGTTTGACGTCAGTGGTGGGCAAATTAATGGAAAGGATGCTTAGAGATAATTTATATAAGCATCTGGATAAACAGGGTCTGATTGGGAAGAGTCAACATGAATTTGTGCCTGGAACGTCATGTTTGACTAATCTTCTTCAATGTTTTGAAGAGGTTACTCGGAAAATTGATGAGGGTAAAACAGTGGATGTTGTATATATGGGCTTCAGTAAGGCCTTTGACAAGGTTCCTGACGGATGGTTGGTTAAGAAGGTTCAATTGTTGTGTATTAATGGTGGAGTAGCAAGATGGATTCAACAGTGGCTGAATGGGAGATGTCAGAGTGTAATGGTAGATGGTTGTTTGTCAGGTTGGAGGCCAGTGACCAGTGGGGTGCCAGGGGGATCTGTGTTGTGTCCACTGCTGTTTGTCATGTACATCAATGATCTGGATGATGGTGTGGTAAATTGGATTAGTAAGTATGCAGATGATACTCGGATAGGTGGGGTTGTGGATAGTCAAGTAGATTTTCAAAGTCTACAGAGAGATTTATGCCAGTTGGAAGAGTGGGCTAAAATATGGCAGATGGAGTTTAATGTTGATAAGTGTGAGGTGCTACATCTTGGCAGGACAAATCAAAATAGGACGAACATGGTAAAGGTAGGGAATTGAAGAATGAGTTGAAAAGAGGGATCTGGGGATAACTGTGCAGTTTCCTGAAAGTGGAAACTTATGTAGATAGGATGGTAAAGACAGCGTTTGCTGTGCTGGGCTTTATAAGTCAGAGCATTGATTATAGAAGTTGGGATGTAATGTTAAAATTCTACAAGGCATTGGTGATGCCAATTCTGGAGTATGATGTAGAATTTAGGTCGCCTAATTATAGGAAGGATGTAAAGAAAATAGAGAGAGTACGGAGGAGATTTACTAGAATGTTGCCTGGGTTTCAGCAACTAAGTTACAGAGAAAGGTTGAACAAGTTAGGGCTTCATTCATTCGAGCGCAGAAGGTTAAGGGGGGACTTGATAGATGTCTTTAAAATGATGAGAGGGATAGACAGAGTTGACGTGGATAAGCTTTTCCCACTGAGAGTAGGGAAGATTCAAACAAGGGGACATGACTTGAGAATGAAGGGACAGACGTTTAGGCGTAACATGAGGGAAACCTCTTTACTCAGTGGTAGCTGTGTGGAATGAGCTTGCAGTGAAGGTGGTGGAGGCAGGTTCGCTTTTATCATTTAAAAATAAATTGGATAGGTATATGGACGGGAAAGGAATGGAGGGTTATGGTCTGAGTGCAGGTAGATGTGACTAGGCGAGAATACGTGTTCGGCATGGACTAGAAGGGTCGATACGGCCTGTTTCCGTGTTGTAATTGTTATATGGTTATTATTATATGGTCCTGAAGTGTGCGGCTCACTCGTGAATCTCCTTGCACCCCTATTGGCAAAAGAAGTGCCATTCAATGACATTATAAAGAAGTTGGAAGAGCACTTCAACACAAAGCCTCTCGAAACGGCAGAACGCTATACATTTGGCACTAGAAACCAGAAGCAGAATGAGTCAATCAATGAGTACATTGTTGACTTGAAATACTTACGTTTACACTGAAACATTGGAACATTTCTTGGACGAGCACTACGCGACAGATTTGTTTGTGGCCTAGTGGATGGAAGAATTCAATCGAAACTGATGAACATTCCGGATCTCACATTCGAGAAAGAATGCAAGATTGCTACCACAATAGAAATGGCACCAACTAATGCTCGCGAGTTTCGCCCACCACGAACTGCAGTGGCCATTTACAGTCAAAAGGCAGTGCCTATGGTCAAACCAAGAGGCGCTAAACAAAAACAAAAGTATGGCTGGGAGCCAAGTTCAGCCAGTTGTTCTCGTTGCAACGTTATTCACTCGTCCCAATTTTTTCAGTTCAAAATGGCCAAGTGCTATAACTGCCAGGAGAAAGGTCATATCGCCTCAGCATGTCGGGCCAAGCATAAAACATGAAACCAACAATCCGTGGGTATCAAGCAACAACGCCGGAGAGGAGTGCACAACTTGGAGGTGAACCTAGGTGTAAATTAACTTGGGTTGTACATTTACATGGATGTACATTAACTTGGGTTGTACATTTATGCAAACAGCATCGAAAAGTCTACCACCAGCCAAGGCAAGGACTTTCGAACGAAACTATTGATTAATAAACAGTTAATCGATATGTGTATTCACACAGACACCATTGTTTGAGAGTAAGGTCAAGCTGAGAACCTACTGGGGCGAAGTTTTGCAGACATGTGGACAATTGAACTCTAAAGTTCAGCATAATGGTCAGTCAGTAACACTGCCCATCACAGTGGCCAGCTGCATAAATAAACCAACCCTCCTTGGAAAGGATTGGCTGAGTAGAATAGAATTAGACTGGTAGAACATTTTCAACGTCAATTTGTCCAAATCACGTATTGAAAACGTCACAAGCAAACATGCACACATTTTTGCTGACAGTTACACGGGAATAACAGGGTACTCTGCACACATTCTACTTTGGAAAGATTTGAAACCTGTTTTATTGTCGACCAAGACCTGTACCATATGCACTAACGCAACATGTGGAGGTAGAACTGAATGGAATGCTCGTGAAGATAGACCAGGGTAACTGGGCAACGCCAACTGTAGCCGTACCCAAGGCTGAAAAAACTGTTCGACTATGTGATGAATACATAGTCACAATCAACCAAGCCGTTGATGACGAACAATATCCGTTACCAACCTCGCTAGATCTTTACGCAGAACTTAGCGGAACACGAGTCTTCACCTAACTGGATTTGTCTAAAGGTTACGCCCAACTCAATGTCGGCAAGGAAAGTCAGCAGTACCTGACGATCAACACACATAAGGGCGTGTATTCATATACAAAGATGCACTATGGTGTGAAATATTCCCCAGCACATTTCCAGTCTGTGATGGACAAAATGGTACAAGACATTCCGCACTGCGTGTGCAACCAGGATGACCTACTGATATTCACAGAGGGCATGGTAGAACATCTGGAAATCCTTGAGCAATTTCTCAAACGACTGAACTGGCACAATGTCAAATTGCGACAAAGTAAATGTACGTTTGCGCAGTCAGAGTGTGTCTACCTTGGACTCAAAGGAGATGACAACAGACTTCGCGCCTTGAAGGCGAAAGTTGAAGCAATAGTTAATGCTTCTAAACCCAACAATTAGCTACTATCGTTCCTTGGGATGGTGCAGTTCTATGCACTATTCCTTCCAGGTTTAATACCTGTGCTAAAGCCACTAAGTCATCTGTTTCAAAAATATGTGAAATTGTCGTGGGGAAAGGAACAGCAACGTGGATTTGACATCTGCAAGGAAAACTTGACAAGTGACAAACTTCTTGTTCACTACGATGCGACACGCGAGATGAACGTTGCTTGTGATGCTTCAAGTTATGGTGTTGGTGCTGTGATCTCCCGCATAATGAATGACGGGAAGGAAAAGCCTATTTGTTTTGCATCTCGCACCCTATCACCGAGTGAACGCAATTATGCACAAATTGAAAGGGAAGCACGCTGCATCGTGGTCAGAATCAAGAAATTCCATCAATTTGTTCTCGGCAGACCATTTATTCAAGTGACTGATCACAAGCCACTACTAGTGATACTTGGTACCAAGTCAGCTATAGCTTCCATGGCGGCATCAATGATGCAGCGCTGGGTAATTTTGCTGTCCCAGTATGACTACAAGGTTGAGTACAGAAGCTCCAAGTGCAACGCAGCTGCTGATGTGTTGTCCCGCTCGTCACATGAGAACTCTGACGTGGGAAGTGAGAACTCAATCTACACACTGCAAGTTGTAGATGAAGACTTTCCAGTGCCTGCAACATAAATTGCAGCAGAAAAAAAAATGTGCTGAAGTGGGTCGATGAACAGACATTGAACGGATGGACCGAAATCGATAGTGGATTGATCTCAGTTCTGAACTCAGAGGTGAAGCTTTTCTGTAATCGACGCCATGAATTATCATGTGAGCAGAAATACATTAAGTGCGCTTACAGAGTGGTTGTACCAGAGTCTTTGAGAAACAAATTTAGGACCGAACTTCATGACGGAAATCCTGGCATTGTAAGCATTAAGTATTTTGCCAGAAGTTATGTGCATTGGCCTGGTATTGTCAGTGACATCGAGTCACTGGTGAGCAAATGTAGCGTCTGCCATAATTGCCGGAGTAAACCTCCAAAAATACCACTGCAACCCTGCTCATGGTCAAGTCGATTTTTCAGTGAGTTAATGAAGATTTTAGTGAAAAGGGTATTTACACTTTCTGGTATTAGTAGGTGGGCATTCCAAATGGTTGCAGGTTAAGCATATGGGGTCAAGCACTACTACTGAGCTGTACCGTAGATGAGTTGAGATGCATTTTTACATGTCATGGTTTACCGGAAGAACTTGTTTCTGCTAACGGGCGATTCAGAGCGTTTTAAAGAGTTCATACAGCGGGACAAAACACACACACAATTGTCCCGCATACCATCCAGCTTCCAACGGGGCGGCGAAAAGGTATGTTAGCGTTGTCAAAGTCGCTTTCAATAAACAGGTTGTGCAGGGTAGTTCAAAGTTCAGCATGAGACATCGTTTGGCTAGTTTCTTGCTGAAGTACAGAACCACACTAAGCACAACAATGGGTTAATCACCTGCCGAACTGTTGGTGAAGAGAAGGCTAAGGATACGCCTAAGTCTTGTTCAACACAATTTGACCTTGAGAGTTGAGCAAAAACAGTTAAGTCAAAAACGCCATTTTGACGCCCACAAAAACAAGAGGTCCTTTGAGCCATATGAGCAGGATCGTGTTCTCAGTTCTCCCAACCAGTCCTGTCGAGGAATGTGGGATGTTGGGAAAATAGTGCAATAGTGTGGAAAAAATATATACTTAGTTGAAGTTGTAGATAGTAACACAAGTGTTCATGTTGATCAAATCATTCTAGCCAAAGATGAAACATAAAATGAGCACGAAGTGTAATCCCTGAGTATTTATCTGAAAGTGAGTTGGAAGAGACCACTGTTATTGAAACACAAAGTTCAGTTATTACAGACAAAGAAACGGACCCCTCTGATCAAAGTCAGGGTACTAAAACAGAGCCAAATAAGCCTGCAGTTGAGTCAATACCTAAAGCTGTTACATCTATTACTGTTAGACGGTCAGGCAGGTTCCGTAAACCAGTAGTCAGATAAGGTTTATAAGTGAAGTAACTCATTGTCTATGTAAAGAGAAAAGGTGTAAATATTTAAAATAAATATATTATGTTTATCATAATATATTTCAAGAATATTGGTTTAAATCAAAGACAGCTCCCATCCTGCGTTTGGACGGTTCGGCCTGCTGCCCTCTGGAAGGCGCTATAGGTGCATCAAATCCAGGACAAACAGACTCAGGAATAGTTGCTTTCCGAGAATTATATCTACTATAAATTCAAATTCACACATGCACTGACTACACCGCCCAACACGGACTTCCATCTGTATATATGTATGTAGCGCCGCAGAATTTGTGCACATATCCCCCCCCATCTCCCTTCTGTTTTTTGTTTTTTCTGTTTCTTGTTTTTTGTGCTAAATTGTATGTATGCGCTGAGTACGAGCAGCTTTCAGTTTCACTGTACATGTATAGTGACAATAAATGGCATATCTATATCTATATATATCTTAAATCAAGTATCACAACAACAAACTTGTAACTTTGTACTTAGATGTAATACTTAAAAAAAGAACAGTGTAATGTCGTCATGCATATTCATGTATATGTCCATGAGTGGTGTTGTATATAAGCAGGGCATGTTGGGTAATTTAAATCTATGTCGTGATCCAGGCAACCTGCATGTAATTTGTTATTCAATCTGCCGATCGGAATATAACGATGGACAGTACAGATTCAGTTTAATATGGACATCACGCGGGTAGGTGGGACGAGTCAAGCGATGAGATGTTGGCCGTTGTGGGCAGATTGGGCCGAATAGCCTATTTCCACGCTGTCTATAACTATATGCCTGTCGGCCACTACAGGCTACGGCTTAAGGAATAATCTCGTAAATCAGTCAGTGTTAAAATGTATTTCAAGATTTCCATGGGGATCACGTAAACATTAGCAATATAATAAGTAAGTATATGATTTTCGATGTAGGAGGATAGCGGGTGACCTTATAGAGCTGTCGATATTCATGCAATGTCTAGAATAGGTAGATTCACACTCTTGCCCAGATTAGGGGAATCGAGGACCAGTGGACATAGGTTCCAGATTAAGTGTGAAATATTGAATTGGATTTATAGGGGTAGATTTTTCACACAAAGGGTGGTGGGTGTATAGAACAGACTGTTAGATGAGGTACCTTGGACTGTCCCAACATGTAAGACACATTTAAACGGGTACATGGATAGGTCTGGTTTGGAGGGATATGGACCATGCGCAGGCAGGTGGGAGCAGTGTATGTCCGGTGTGGGCAAGTTGGGCCGAAGGGCATGTTTGGAAGTGGTGGAATCTCATATAGAAAGGGTGGTAAATAAAGCTGTTGGTATGCAAGCCTTTATAAACCAGTGCACTGAATATAGATGCTGGGATGTAAAGTTAAAATTGTACAAGGAATTAGTGAGACCAAATCTGGAGTATGGTATACAATTTTGGTCGCCCAATTATAGGAAGGATGGCATCAAAATAGAGAGCGTACAGAGGAGATTTACTAGAATGCTGCCTGGGGTTCAACAACTAAGTTACAGATAAATGTTGAATAAGTTAGGTCTTTATTCTCTGGAGCGCAGGAGGTGAAGGGGGGACTTGATAGAGGTCTTTAAAATGATGAGAGGGATAGACAGACAATCTTTTCCCTTTGAGAATAGGGAAGATTCGAACAAGAGGACATGACTTGAGAATTAAGGGACAGAAGTTTAGTGGTAACATGAGGGGGAACCTCTTTACTCAGAGAGTGGTAGCGGTTGAATGAGCTTCCAGTGGAAGTGGTGGAGGCAGGTTCGATGGTACAATTTAAAAATACATTGGACAAGCATGTGGATGAGAAGGGAATGGAGGGTTGTGGTGTGAGTGCAGGCATGTGGGACTAAGGAAACATAATTGTTCGGCACGGACTTGTAGGGCCGAGATGGCCTGTTTCCGTGCTGAAATTGTTATATGGTTATGTGGTTATAAGCTGGATTCACATTTTGGACTACCTGTATACGAGGGACCTAACGGCCTCCTTTGGTACTGAAAACGTTATTTGACTCCAACATTATTGTCAATCGACCCTGATTGCCGAATATCAATTTGTACTTTGATTTCCAAAACATCCCACCAGAAATCTTGGTTCGATTTTCATATGCGTATTGGAGCTCGCAAATTTAGGCGGAGTTATATGTCGCGATTCGTAAGTGAATCGTAGAATCGTTTAAGCATAGAGTGCTACAGCGAAGAAACAGACCATTCGGCCCAACATGCCCACACCGGCCATCATATCCCAGCTACGACAGTCCCACCTGCCTGCATGTAGTCCATATCCTTCAAACCTGATCTCCCCTTGTACCAGTCCAAATACGTCTTAAATGTTGTGATATTCCCAGCCTCAACTACGTCCTCTGGTAGGTTGTAGCATACACCCACCAAACTGTGTGTGAAAAAGCGATCCATCAGACACCTACTAAACCTACGTCCTTTGGACCTCAATTCGCCTGATCTGGGTTAAAGAGATGCTGTGCATATAACTGAACTATTCTGTATTTGTACATCTCAATTAGATCACCCCTCATCCTCCTGCGCTCCACGGAATTGAGACCCGGCCTGCTCAACCTTTCCCTGCAGCCGCGACTCTAGTCCTGGCAACATCCAACAGTGTTTCGGCCCGAAACATTGCCTATTTCCTTCACTCCATCGATGCTGCTGCACCCGCTGAGTTTCTCCAGCGTTTGTTGTGTAACATCCAACAGGTGTCGGAAATGGAAGCAGATTTTGGAATCACATTGTAAATTCTCACGTTTTCTCTTGTTTGGAGTTTGTTACTAATCCGTTATTCGAGAATCGGCGAGGCACCAAGATTATCCGGTGCATTTATGTCTCATTTCAATGATAGGAATTTGTAAGATGTGCCGGATGTGTTCGTTCCCTGTGTAATGGATCCCTCCGTAATCTGTCCCCGTGAGCACACTCTGTGATGCAGGCTTCGTGTTATCGCATTGCCTTTTATTAGTTTGGTTTAGTTTACAGATACCGCCTGGACACAGACGCACAGATTCCACGGGGACGATCAATGTCCATCCGGTTGCACCAGCTACATGTTAACCACGCTTGCATTCACTGTACAATCGGACTACTTTCACAGAGTCCAACTAATCTGCAAACTCGCATAGTTTTGTGATGTGGAAGGAAACCACAACACCCGGAAGAAACCCGCACGGCCACAGGGCTAATGTACAAACTCCATACAGATAGCACCCGAGGTCAGGATAAATGTCAGGCCTCGTGCGCTGTGAGGCAGCAGATATGTCAGCGGTGTCACTGTGCCGCCCTTGTATACGATGTGTCTCTATCACGTCAGCACAATCAACATGTGCTAAGTGGACAAGGTATCAGATTCGGTAGTTACACAAACATGCTGGAGAAACTCAGCGGGCGCAGCAGCATCTATGGAGCGAAGGAAATGTGTTACGTTTCGGGCCGAAAACGTTCTTCGGACAGAATGGTAACTGCCCCACCTACTGTAAGTACCTTCTGCACTGCACACATTATTTATATATCAGATCTTCTGTATAGCGTGTGTGGGGAAAATACCGTTCGTCGAAAGGGAGCCAAATAAACGGATAAATAGATGATTCATTGAAATGAGGAAAGTTTTCCACACGTGGAATGGAACTCGACGCCGAAAACTATGGGAGATGCTATAACTTCATCACGTTTGAACAACGGGTGGCACGGTGGCGCAGGGGTAGAGTTGCTTCCTCTCAACGCCAGAGACCTGAGTTCGATCCTGACTATGGGTGCTGTCGGTACGAAGCTCATACTTTCTCACAGGCGTTGCCCGGAGTCATCCCCGGTTTCCCCTACACTACAAAGACGTACACGTTGTGCTTAGTGTGTAGGATAGTGCTAGTGAACGACCTTGGCTGGTCGGCGCGTATTTATTGGGGCAATATCCCGTTTGCATGCGGTATCTCCTAAAACATTAAGATGCGCACTTGGAGTGTACGTCCACAGGGCCACGGATCCAGCGATGGAACGTAAATCATTGGCATCACTGACTAGCAGGTTCGGTATAAAGGCCATAAACCACCAGGTAAAGTTACCGGGCAACAAACTGATTCAGGACGAATTACAATGGGCGGGAATGAGCAGACTTGTGTTGAGCAGAAGGAATTTCTGCTCAACACAATCCTCAAACGGGGACCTCAACATCTCAGCGTTTGTGCGGATTCAGACTCTGAGCCGTTCCTTTCAGTAACCTGCCCGTTTACCGTGTATAAAATCATTTGGGTGGGGTTGATATGAATACAGTTCAGAGCTCAAATTACACTCTGTCGGCCATTGATGCAATGTTTGAGTCAGCGACAGTTGCACATCCCTCGATGGTGGGGAATTCAGTACCCGTGATTGATTCGGCAGTGTTAATCACATGTTGCCGTCTCCTTCGCTCCTGGCATTCATATCGCCGACCCAGGTCGTGGTGCAACCAGACCACATGCTCTCTACTGTACACCTACAGAATATCAAGAGGACATCAAGAGAATACTCGACGACATACCGATGTTCGTAATCTTTTCAAGGAGTAGAAGTGTAATATTTGCATAACTGTTCAGGGTCCAGGAAAGACCTTCAGAGACTTCCAGGCAAAGTAATGTGCAGCTTTCGCCTCTCTCCACCATCATTCAATCGATCTAGACAGGTTTGTGGGATCTCGTCCTTCCTTCTCCGATGCCCAGAATCATCCCATTGGTCTTCGTGGCTTTGAGAGCATGGTAATTGTGCTAGAACCGTGAACATATTAGATGGAGGTGCAGACCAGAATGTTGAAGCCCATTGTGAGGCAGGGTATATGCTGATTTTATTTTCCAATGCATTCTTGAATTACGCTTTATTGAGGTTACCGCAGATGATGTGCAAGGCATCAGTTCTGGTGCTTACAGTAAGTACACGACGGAATATAATTTTCCAGAGACACATTGACATTGACTTTGTGTGCTATGTGGACCACTATGGTGGAGGTGAATTATCCGGTCGGTTAAAGGAGCGTTACTTCATGAACTGTTATTCCAGGTGGTTCCCCGAACTATACACATCATATTTGAGACCAATCTTGGATTACAATGCGCAATTCTGGTCTTCCAGTGATTGGAAGGAATACATGAAATTAAAAATGGCGCAGGTAAGAATCATAAAACTGTTATCGGGGCGGAAGTGTTTGAGAGTTAAGGAGAGCAGGGACAGTTGGAACGTTTTCACCGGACATTAGGAGATTGATGGGTAACATTACAGGGGTACATTTCATCATCAGGGGCAAGGAATGGTAGACGGTTACGGTCGTTTTTCCAAGCCTGGGGAGTCTAAAGCTGGGAGACGCCAGAGTGGATAGAATCAGAAGATAAGGAGAGACAACACTTTTCACAAAGGCAGTTGTGGTGAGGTGGAATGGCTGCAAGAAGAAGCTGAAGAGATGGCCTCCATTACAATGTGTTAGATACATTTCAACCAGTATGTGGATATAAGTGGTTGGAAGGCTATTGGCCTAGATTGGTTGGACAGTTTGCTGGTTCCTAAATATCTTGTTTCGTGATTTGACTATAACTCTATAAATAGCATCGTTATTGTGTGACTGTAAGATACTATGAGATTGTGTAGATACCCTCGTCTTGTTTCAAGGGATGTCCACGTTTGTGTATCATTTGGAATACACGTACGTTCGTTGAAAATAACATTTTATTTAAAGAAAATACTTAATTTATTATTAACCGAAGCGAGCTGTTCGAAGTTCTGGGTATTATACAATATCGAGGTTTTAAATGATGGGGACATCCAATGGCCGGAATGTGAACTGCAAGCAGGGACGGCCTCACTGACGTCTTGTAAACGGTAATATAAGGTCCCATCGTCTGCACTTAATGAAGTAATTGCTGAGATACATTGTACCAACATTTTCATTATAATCTTAACGACCCGCGACTACAAATTCGGAAATATAGGACGTGAACTCCTCGATCTCCCCGCTCTACAGTACTCCGCATTGAGAAAGTCCTGGCATGACTTAAGAAAATAATCACAAATATACAAATAAATTATATTACTAAAACTAAGATCTTGACCGCTTTCGACTTTCTGTTTCGTGATTTCCGAGAGAATGCAGCTACTTACGGCCGTCATTTTTGGCCACCTCGCCCAGTCCCCCTACGCCGGATTGGACCGGAGGATTTTTCCCATCGTTGAAAAACCAGAGAGATATTAATGATTTATGAAAAAAATCGTCATTCTCTCTGCTGCCCCCGCTCGCGTTATGGGGAACGGCCCTTAAAACCCGAAAGCGTCGTCCCTCACTCAGTCTCTGCGAGGTGGAGGAAGCGAGAGGGTCACGGCTCTCTGAGCTGCGAATAACAATGAAAGCACGTCTATTCCACGATGAGTCCCCTCGATGTGGTTTCAGAAAATGTGTTTGTTGCTTGCAAAGTGTTTGCCCAATTGGCTTGGCATTTAAAGGGCTTTCAGAAAATGTGTTTTGCTGGCTTGCAAAGTGTTTTCCCAATTGGTTTGGCTTTAAAAGGGCTTTCAGAAAATGTGTTTCGATGGCTTGCAAAGTTTGCCCAATTGTCGTGGCTTTTAAAGGGCTTTCAGAAAATATGTTTTGTTGGCTTGCAAAGTGTTTCCCCAATTGGCTTGGATTTTAAAGGGCATGCAACAGTTTTCGGATGGATAAAGCGTGAATACACATTTTAGGGGATCAGAACTGAGTTTACTTGCAAAACTGGCGCTCATTTCGTGACTTATGCTTAGTGGCAATATGGGACCGATGATGTCATATTCGGTTAGCGGCAAGATGGCGGTGAGTGCGTCAAATCCGGCTCCTGACAAGATGGCGCTGACTGTAGAAGGCACAGATTGAAGACGTCAAGAAAGTGAAGACGCCAAGAAAGTGAAGACGTCAATAATTCAACGGGGCTTACGGCTTCGATTACAGCGAATGTGTTTGTTGGACGTTATTGAAAGCACGTTTTTCCTTCAGCAGCAGCTTCGGCAGGAGGCTTTAAACGCTTGAATCATTCGGTTTACACACTGTATGTTCACCACGTTCTGAAGTTACAAGGCATTTTTGTATTAGTTGTGTGTGAGTGAGTTTGTGTGTGTGGCTGTGTGTGAATGAGTGAGTGAGTGTGTGCGTGAGTGTGTAACTGAGAGTATGTGTGTGTGTATAGGGGGTTGCACGTAAGGTCTCCGGGTGAAATGGTTCGACGACCGCAACCGCTCAATCCATCTGGTGGACATAGCAGTTTCCGCTATGAGTTAATGAGAAAGGGAGCTGAAGAGACTACAACAGCTAAAGTGCTTGGCGAATATTGGCCGAGCAAATATCGAGATTGAAAATATTGGGAAATAACGTGTTTGTTCACAGCATTTCATGAACAGTAAGGCATTATTTGTGGATTTTTCTTGAATTATTTGTATTGTATTTGGGCGCGTGTAACTGACTCAAAAGAATTCTCAGATACAGGAGTAAACTAACACGCTTCTTTATTGCAGGACGCCACCTTGAGTCTCCCATAGCGCATGCGTTCCCTCGCACAATATATAATATATGATAATTATATTACATACATCACACTGCTCCCCCTTTAACTTGGAGGCAGGTAACACCATTGGGGAAATTTGCAAAGGCTACTGGGGAGACTTTGAAGTAGAATGGTTGGGGCGCGGGACTCAAATAGAGAAAGCTAGTAGACAGACTGGGAGGCAGGAAGCAGGAACGGGAAGCACTCGGACACAAAAGGAGAAAGAATAAACATGAAATAAACAGAGAATAAGAGGCGGGGGGTTTCGTAAATGTGTATATTTTAATGCTAGGAGCATTGTAAGAAAGGTGGATGAGAGAGTCTGGATTGACACCTGGAAGTATGATGTTGTGGCGATCAGTGAAACGTGGTTGCAGGAGGGCTGTGATTGGAAACTAAATATTCCAGGATTTCGTTGCGTCAAGTGTGATAGAATTGGAAGGGCAAGATGTGGAGGTGTTGAATTGCTTGTAAGGGAAGATATTACAGCAGTGCTTTGACAGGATAGATTGGAGGGCTATACGCATCTGGATAAACAGGGTCTGATTAGGAACAGTCAGCATGGATTTGTGCCTGGAAGGTCATGTTTGACTAATCTTATTGATTTTTTTGAAGTGGTTACTAGGGAAATTGACGAGGGTAAAGCAGTGGATGTTGTCTATATGGACTTTAGTAAGGCCTTTGACAAGGTTCGTCATGGAAGGTTGGTTAAGAAGGTTCAACTGCTGGGTATAAATACAGGAGTAGCAAGATGGATTCAACAGTGGCTTAATGGGGGAAGCCAGATGGTAATGGTGGATGGTTGTTTGTCGGGTCGGAGGCAGGTGACTAGTGGGATGCCTCAGGGATCGGTGTTGGGTCCTTTGTTGTTTGTCATGTATATCAATGATCTGGATGAAGGTGTGGTAAATTGGATTAGTAAGTATGCAGATGATACCAAGATAGGGGGTGTTGTGGATAATGAAAAGGATTTCCAAAGTCTACAGAGTGATTTAGGCCATTTGGAATAATGGACTTAAAGATGGCAGATGGTGTTTAATGCTGATAAATGTGAGGTGCTACACCTTGGCAGGACAAATCAAAATAGGACGTACATGGTAAATGGTAGGAAATTGAAGAATACAGGTGAACAGGGGCATCTGGGAATAACCGTGCATAGTTCCTTGAAGGTGGAATCTCATATAGATAGGGTGGTAAAGAAAGCGTTTGTTATGCTAGCATTTATCAATCAGAGCATTGAATATAGAACCTGGGATTTAATGTTAAAATTGTACAAGGCATTGGTGAGACCAAATCTGGAGTATGGTGTACAAATTTGGTCGCCCAATTATAGGAAGGATGTCAACAAAATAGAGAGAGTACAGAGGAGATTTACTAGAATGTTGCCTGGGTTTCAACAACTAAGTTACAGAGAAAGGTTGAATAAGTTAGGTCTTTATTCTCTGGAGCGCAGAAGGTTAAGAGGGACTTGATAGAGGTCTTTACAATGATGAGAGGGATAGACAGAGTTGATGTGGATCAGCTTTTCCCTTTGAGAATAGGGAAGATTCGAACAAAAGGACATGACTTCAGAATTAAGGGACAGAGGGTAACATGAGGGGAACTTCTTTATTCCGAGAGTGGTAGCGGTGTGGAATGAGCTTCCAATGGAGTGGTGGAGGCAGGTTCGTTGGTATCATTTAAAAATAAATTGGATAGGCATATGGATGAGAAGGGAATGGAGGGTTATGGTTTGAGTGCAGGCAGGTGGGACTAAGGGAAGAAGTTGTTCGGCACGGACTTGTAGGGCCGAGATGGCCTGTTTCCGTGCTGTAATTGTTATATGGTTATATGGTTATATGCACTATATGGTTAGTAACATGAATCAGTATGCTTACCACGTTCTGAATTTACTTGGCATTTTAGTATTGGTGCTCTGTGTGAGTGTGTGTATATGTGTGTCTGTGTCTGTGCGTCTTTGTCTGTGTGTGTGTGCCTTTGTGTTTGTGTGGGTGTGTTTTGTGTGTGTGTGTTTGTGTTTGTGTGTATGTGTGTGCGTGTCGTTGTGTTTGTGTGTATTTTTGTGTGTGTATGAGTGTGTGTCGTTTTGTGTGTGTCTGTGTCTGTGTCTGTATGTGTCCCTATGTGTGTGGCCCTGTGTGCCCCCTGTGTGTGTCTCTATGTGTGTGCCTCTCTGTGTGTTGTGTTTATGTGTGTGTGTGTGTGTGTGTGCGTGTGTGGCTGTGTGTGTGTGTGTGTACGTGTGTGTGTACGCGTGTGTGTGTGTGTGTGTGTGTGTGTGTGTGTGTGTGTGTGTGTGTGTGTGTGTGTGTGTGTGTGTGTGTGTGTGTGTGTGTGTGTGTGTGTGCGTGCGTGCGTGTGTGTGTTTGTCTCTGTTGGATTGCTTGGCATACTGTGAGGTTGGACTTGCTGCCTGCATTCTGCTTGGAGTTCTGTCGTCAGGTTGGGCTTGCTACCTGCACTCTGCTTGGTATGATGTGAGGTTTGAATTGCTGCCTGCACTCTGCTTGTAGTGCTATGAGGTTGGAATTGCAATGTTTTAAGACTCGTTAGCATTTGGATCTTGAATAAATATTTTTTCACTTGCCATGTCTGCGCGTTCTTCATCACAATGGGTATCAAATAGGCAGGAATAGCTGCGCTGTCGGAGAGCCACTGAGAATGCATGGGGGGAGGTTTAGGGGAGATGGACGGAATATGTGGGGGGGGGGGTGCATGGAGCAGAGTTGGGGGGTGAATGAAGGAGAGGTAACTGATTGAACTGCCACCACACCAGCTGGCAGTGACTGACGTGCCAGCCCACCAGTCATGACTTAGTGAACTGCAAGTCCAATACTCCATTCAGTCCACAATGTCCATATTAGCCCTCTGGAAAGCAGTCCCTTCAACCCACAACACCCATACTAGCGCTCCTGAGATCCGCGCAAGTATAGTCTTTCCTCATTCATAGCTGTGATCTGTAAAAAAGATGAAAATATCTGACATCAATTGTCCGCCGTCTCCCCGTTGTCTCTCACAGAGACTCTGTCACGTGTTTTCAGCAGAATATCTGGCAGTTTCTGAGCTTCCAGCCCACTAGGCCCGAGTTTCTGAGCTGCCCGCCCACTAGGGCTGAGTGACTGAGCTGCCAGCCCAAGAATCCATTCGGCCCACAATATCGATACTCGCACTCTGGAAACGAGCCGTGGGCCCACAAAACCGAAGTTAGCGTTCCAGAAGACCCCCCCCCCCCCCCCCCCCCCCCACTGGCCAACATTGTAATTGGTGGAGAGGTGGAATATTGCGTTATGGGACCAGCCCTCCCGTGTGAAGCTGTGAGCCAACGGGTCCCTTCCTAGTGTACTTATAAAAGTAGAAGTTTGGATGAATATCCTACTGTTATTGCTACTACAATAAAACTACTTTTAACCAAGAGAAGATTTGGAAAGTTTACCTTTCGCCGGCATTGAATGTCTCGTGGAGTGCTCGTGAGTGCGTTCCTATTATCTCCTGAACCCCTGTCTTCAATCATAATGACTAAAGGAAATAATCCTTGAACAGATATGAAAATCTGCCACTATAAGTACCACCCCAGATTATGTCACTCCATGAGTACTGCTCCGCAGTGTGTCTCCAATAGTACCACCCACAGGGTGTCACTCCATCAGTACCACCACAATGTGTCACTCCATCAGTGCTACCCCACTGTCTGTTACTCCATCAGAACCTGCCCACAATGTGTCACCATCAGAACTGCCTGTCAGGTTATCGTTCAAGCAGTATTATCCGACACATGCCACTCCATCACAACTACCCCAAAGTGTATCCCTTCTTCAGCATTACTCCAGAATATGTCATACATCAGTACTACCTCACAGAGTGTCAGCCCATCAATACTACTCCACATTTTATTGCTCCATCAGCACTACACCACATTATTCCACTCCATCAGGACAACCATAGAGCGTGGCGTCCTGGGCCTCCTCCATGCTCAGAATGAGGCTCTGCACGAATTGGAGCAACGGCCCTCATATTTCGCTTGGGTAGCTAACACCCCAGTGGTATGATCATTGACTTATCTAACTTCAAGTAGCCATTGCATTCCATCGTTCTCCATCCTCTTCCCCTTCCCAGCCCCCCACCAGTCTTACTATCTCCGATTACATTCTACTCTGTCCCGCCCACTCCTGTGACATTAGTCTGAAGAAGGATCTCGCCCATTCGTTCGCTCCAGTGATGCTGCCTGTCCCGCAGATTTACTCCACCATTTTGCGTCTATTTACCATACACAGTGTGACTCCATTTGTGCCATCATACATTTAACACCTCATCATTACTACATGTGTACCACCCCATAATATGCCACTCCATCAGTAATGCGCCATTGTTTGTCACTCCATCAGTAATGCACCATAGTATGTCACTCCATCAATGCTCCCCCCAGTGAATCATTCCATCAATACTACCCCACAGGGTGTAATTCCATCAGTATTACCACACAGTCCATTATTCCATCCATACTACCACACCCCGTTGGAAGGTTAAATCTACTACCCCAGTGTCACCTGTACGTTCCCAAGGCGTGTCACTCCATCAGTACTACTCCACAGTGCCATTCCATCAGTACTACCCCACAGGAGGGAGAGTAACAATTCAGTAAGAGTTACAACATGGAGGACTTCCGCTTGCGCCATGCTAGGCTAGCAGTCGCAACTTTTAGCTCCGCTCCTGTGGAAACGCGATTTTTCGCGTTAAAATTGTGTCTGGAAGTCGGGGCCAATTCAAAAACTCACCGGAGACCCGGGACGTCGCGCTGATGACGTCATCAGTAAGCGCTGCAATTTAAAACGGAGGGAAAAGCATTTAAAATGAAAAAAAATGTCTCCAGCTCAGAGCCCTCAGAGGAACATCTCAAAACTGCTGAAAACACAGAAAATTGAAGAAAAGACCTCTGAAGTGGATTCTGTAATGGCTACAAGATCCAAGACTGAGATGGCTACTAAGGAGAAAAATGAAATGGAGATAAAATGCTCGGTAAGAGATTTGAGAAAGGATATTGAGGCTGGAAACTCAAAAATGTAGGAAAGTATGGAAAATATGAATGTTAAATCAATGGAAATTATGGCAAACATTAACGCTGCTAACCAAAAAAATGACTGAATTGGCATTATACAAACACGAATTGAGGATGTGCATGAAGAGCTAGTGGTGAGAAGTAAGAAAGGCGACGAAGAAACTGAGAAGAAGTTTAAGGCTGTGAATGTAATTGTTTCTTCACATGGAACCGAAATAAAAGACATGGAAACAGCGGTTGAACAAATGGCTGAAGATATGCAGGGAATGAAGCAAGAAGTGGACAGCCTCAAGAGTCAACTGGTGAAAGTTTCAGATAAATGCCTTGATCTTGAATCTCGCTCACGACGCCAAAATCTACGAATACTGGGAGTAACAGAATGGGCAGAAGGGGACAACGCTCGTGGGTTCACTGCCAACCTAATCAAACAGGTACTCAATCTACCTGTGGAACCGGAAATTGTAGTGGCACATCGAATACAGAGATTGAAGCCAAGAGCACAAGCAGATCCAGCCCACCCACGACAGATCATACTCAAACTTCGGGACATTTCAGCACTTGAAGAGCTGATGAAAAAAATCAAATATGGAATGAGGATGACCTTTGGACAAGACACTATCAAACTCCTGCGGGATTATCCCTTTGAGATCGTTCAAAAGAGAAGAAAGTTTGAACAGGCAAGACAGATTCTCTATGGAGTCAAAGATGTTAGATGTGGCGTTTTTTATCCGGCCAGAATGCGCATTACTTTCAAGGGAAAAGAGAAAACCTTCACTAACTCGGACGCATCTTATAAATATGCCAAAGAGATTGTCGCAAAGGCAGAAACTGAAGATTAACCACACCAGCGGGAGGATATGGACATTTTCTTGCCTTTTATTATCTCACAGAGAACACCTGAATACAAGGGAAGAAACAACACTCTCTAAAAGTTTAAAATGGAACATAATTTCCACCTGCGTTTGTCTAGACATCTTATCTCCTTTGAACGCTTTGAAATTTAACTCAAGGACATCCTTTGTTCAGAATGAAGGAAAGACTGATGAGCTAACCAAAGATGAACATCAGAGCCGAATGTGAAAAACACCCCAAGGTCGAATGGCGAATCAAGAGTTTAAAACAGTTTTACAAAATATAGAGAATTAATAATAACTAACAATACTAATATGGAAATATAAATGGAAACTAACCTGAACTATATAATGGGTAAAATGTAATAATCTGCTTATAAGACTGACTAGTTCATATATAGAGATGATTAATTTTAGAATTAAAGTAGATAACATTGAAATGATAAGGGATATGTAGTTCGTGTGAAGAAGGGAGAAGACTCGGGCACCTGGCACAATTCCAAAATTTTATAATTGGAGGAGACTTCAACTGTGCTTTAGATCCGTATTTAGATAAATCGACACAAAGAGGTAATATGACATCTAAAACTAGTGAACTCTTAAATACATATATAAAAAAATACAAATATAGCAGACGTTTGAAGGATCGCGAACCCGACTGGAAGGGAATACTCGTTTTATTCAATGGTGCATAAAACATACTCACGTATAGACTGTTTCCTAGTGGATTCAAAACTAATCCCTTATACTCTTAACCCTAAATACCACACCAATACGATTTCAGATCATTCCCCGCTATCTTTTGTTTTAAAACTGGAAGGAATCTCTACGAACAAATCGTTCTGGAGGTTTAACTCGAAAATTTTGAAAGACCCACAAGGTAGTATATATCTAAAAAAACAAATGGATCTATTTTTTGAGATAAATGATACACCAGATATTTCGCCTACTTTATTATGGGAATCCTTCACAGCATTTATTAGAGGAGTCATTATCTCGTATCAAGCTTTTCAAAACAAAAAGAATAAAAATGAACAAAGACAATTAGAAGAACAAATCAGACAACTAGATATAGATAATGCTAAAGATCCAACTATGGATAAACATTTTAAAAAATTCTGAAATTTAAGCTAAATAAGTTATTATCAAAGAAGATTATAAGATTATTCCAAATTACTAAACAAGAACGTTTTGAATTTGGGGATAAACCCCATAAACTTGTCGCACGCCAACTGAAAAAACGAGAAAAACATCATGCAATTTTAAAGATTAAGTCAGATAGAGGGGAATTATTAACACTACCTAATGATATCAATAAAAGATTTGCTCAATATTATAAGAATATATACACATCTTAATAGACAATAATAAAGATTGAGAATTTTTGAACGATTGTAACCTCCCAAAACTAGAATTGAAGGAACAAGAGGAACTGGGAGCACAAATTACAGCTAAGGAAATAGAAGACACAATAAACACACTTAAGAACGGAAAAACACCAGACCAGACGGATTCAGTAATGAATTTTATAAATGTTTTTACGACATAGTTACACCACGTCTACAGAAAATGTATACATACGCTTTTAAAGAACAAACCTTACCTGAAACACTAGCAGAATCAACGATCACACTAATACTTAAAAAAGATAAAGGTATAGAAAAACCAGGATTATACGGAGCTATTGCATTGTTAAATACGGATCAAAAAATATTAGCGAAAATACTAGCTAGAAGACGAAGTCAATAAATTGTCAGTAAATTAATAAATACGGATCAGACGGGACTTGTACCTAAGAGACACTCATTTAATAACCTGAGACGTCTGCTTAACATAATATACTCTCACAAATCTCAAGAACAAGAGTTATCTATCATTTCATTGGACGCAGAAAAAGCGTTTGATCAAGTAGAATTGGATTATATGTTTAAAGTATTGCAAAAAAATTCAAATGGGAGATAGCTTCATCGCATGGATAAAATTATTATATACCAAACCCACGGCTAGAATATTAACTAATAATATACTATCTACGAAATTCCAATTAACAAGGGGCAATAGACAAGGGTGTTCATTATCACCGCTATTATTCGCTCTGGTAATTGAAACTTTAGCTGAAAAAATTAGAACGCATCCTGACATCTATGGTTATAATGCAAAACATTCTAATAACACAATATCCTTATACGCAGACGATGTATTACTGTATATCACAAAACCCCAAATCAGCATACCAAACATATTAAACCTAATCGAGGATTTCGGATCTTTCTCACGATACAGCATAAACTGGAACAAAAGTGAAATTATGACGATAAAACCGAAAGACTCAACACATCTTTTGAAATTCCCCTTTAAAATAGCTACAGAAAAAAATAAATACTTAGGAATTGAAATCACTAGAAATGATCACGGTATGTTTAATGATAATTATAGCCCCTTACTTAAGAAATTAAACAATCTAATTAAATTCTGGAAAACGCTGCCGATGTCTTTAATAGGTCGAATAAATGCTATAAAAATGATCTTTTTACCACAAATCCTATATTTATTTCAATCAATTCCAATATATCTTCCAATTTTTTTCCCCAAAAAATTAGACTCAGACATCACAAACTTTATATGGGATTATAAATCCCACAGAATACAAAGAGCACACCTCAGTAAACCAAAAGTGATGGGTGGTCTAGCGCTCCCTAACTTTATGTACTATAATTGGGCCGTAAATATTAAAAATATGATTCACCTGCTGGACAACTCTGCCCAGCAGGTGGATTGGATTATAATGGAGAGAGAGGACTGCGCTCCCGGTAATACAGGAGCGACTCTCCTCTCACCAACGAATTTGAATAACAAACATTATAATAAAAATCCAATGGTACATAGTACAATTAGAACATGGAAACAAATAAAACAGAACTTAAAACTAAGAAATCTATCTCTGCTAATGCCAATAGCCAATAACCCTTCGTTTAAACCCTCAATTATAGATAAATCATTTACCCAATGGGAAAGAACGGGAATCAAAACGCTCGGAGACTTGTATGAATTAGGGAAATTATTACCATTTCAACAATTACAACTGAAATATAACTTGAAAAATAATCAATAGTTTAAATATCTTCAAATCCGTGATTATCTGAAATAAATATACAAAGGACTATTATAATATGCCCCCAGACTTATTAGATGAAGCCATGAAGATAAAGGCTGACTCAGCAAATCTAATATCATACTTATATAATATTATATTGAATATAGAAATATCTACAACAGATAATATTAGAAGAGCAAGAACTAGCTATAAAATTTTCACAAGAGAACTGGGATAAACACTTATTATATGTGCATAAATGCTCGATCAACGTACGACATACTTTAATCCAATATAAAATATTACATAGGTTATATTATTCAAAAACTAAAATAAATAAACGTTTCCCCAATGTCTCACCCATTTGTGATAAATGTCAGTCACAAGAAGCTAACATAGCTCAGTCTTTTGTTTTCTGTATGAAAATTAAAAAATTCTGGTAACGAAATATTTGAAATCTTTACAAAATTATTTAAAACAAAACTACTACCCAAAGTTGAATGGATCATTTTTGGAATATCGGAAGGTAACCCAGAATTAAGTATGTTTCAAAAGAACTTACTTAATTATGGGCTAATAATGGGAAAAAAGCTTTTACTTAAATTTTGGAAAATTGCTCCAATACCAACAACAAAAATGCGGATTTCAAACATGTTCGAAACACTACACTTGGAAGAGATGAGACTCCTCCTAGCAGGCAAAGCAATTCACTTCCAAAAGACGTGGTCTGCATTTATGGAACTATTACAAGCATAAGGTGCTATAATAAGTTAAAACATAAAGGCTACCAGGACCTGGTAATGGGGGGTATAAAATAAATGTTTAATAAAAACACGGTTGGTATATCCTTTTTTGCGGAGTTTTGTGTTACAATAGAGCGATTGATTTTCCTTTCTTCGTTTTTTCCTTTTCTTTCCAGGGTCTTAATCCTTTTGTTTGCTTCCTTCTCTAATTCCTTCCCTAAACGGTTCTCTTCTCCCAACACTTTCCTGCACCTTCACGATTCTTGCTTACTTTCCTTACTTATTTTATTTCTATCTTTTTTAAAGCTCAAAAAATGAAGTGGTACAACATAATGTAATAAGATATATGCGATGTATTAATGTGATTTACTGTACTGTTAATAAAAAAATATATAAAAAATAAATAAAAGAAAATAAATTTAAAAAAAGAGTTACAACACGGAGAGAGAAAAATAAGAGAGAGAGGTGCTGCATCATTCGCCATTTTATTTAGGTTTAGGACAATTCTGAGGCGGCAATGTTACTGTTCTCTGAGTGATGTGAGTCTTTTGGTCGTTCCTGCGCAGAGGTGATGAAGACAGATAATATACAATAGGTGCAGCAGTAGGCCATTCGTCCCTTCGATCATGTGATCATGTCTGATCATCCCCAATCAGTACCACGTTCTTGCCTTCTCCCCATATCCACTTAAAATATCTAGCTCTCTCTTGAAATTATCCAGAGAACCGCTCTCCGCAACTCACTGTGAGAAAAAGTGTTTCCTAGACTCCTTTCTAAATGGCTTATCCCTTATTCCTAAACTGTGGTCCTTGTTCTGGTTTCTCCAACATCGGGAACATGTTTCCTGCCTCTAGCGTGTCCAAACCCTTGATAAACATATGTTTCAATAAAATATTCTTCCATCCTTCTAAACTGCATAGTGTACAAGCCCCGCCGCTCATTTCTCCCAGCATAGGACTGTCCTGCTATCTCTGGAATTAACCTTGTAAACCTACGCTGCACTCCTTCAATATAAAGAAGAAATGTTCTTCCTCAAATTTGGAGACCAAAACTGCTCACAATACTCCTGGTGCGGTCTCACTAGGGCCATATACAACTGTAGAAGGATCTCTTTGCTCCTATACTCAAATCCTCTTGATATGAAAGCCGACATGCTACGCAATTTCTTCATTTTCTACTGTACCTGCATGCTTACTTTCATTGACTGAGGAACAAGGACCCCCAGATCCCGTTGTGCACCCCCTTTCCCACTTGACACCAGTTAGATATTAATCTGCCTCCTGTGTTTGCTACCAAAGTGGACAACCTCATATTTATCCACATTCAAATGCATCTGCCATGCATCTGCCCACG
Source organism: Leucoraja ocellata (assembly GCA_036785375.1). Taxonomy (NCBI): domain Eukaryota; kingdom Metazoa; phylum Chordata; class Chondrichthyes; order Rajiformes; family Rajidae; genus Leucoraja; species Leucoraja ocellata. The sequence goes on from JAWMAR010001810.1 coordinate 80,446, forward strand.
TTTGTCCCATGGTATCGTCAGATCTATTCCAGGCAAGCAGGGATTGAATGGTTACCGGGATGAGCGGGATTGTGGGATTGAGGTGACAGTCAGTGAAGCCGCGATCACATTGAGTGGTGAAGCTGAGCGAAGGGGAGGATTTTAGTCCGAGGTGATCTGTTGAACTAATTCCTCAACCTGTGGACAAAGGTCGCCCAGTCCAGTCCACCTTCAAACTGGGAACCAGAAGCCCTGAGAGAGTCCTGGAATTTGGCACTGCCTTGCTGAGTGAAACGGATTGAAGGGAATCAGCCAAACAACATAAGGTGGAGAGTTGGATCTGATGGAGTTAGAAACCATATTCCCTTTGCTGGAATAATGCCGCCGCTCCCAATTACCATCCCTCAATCAATTCCCTGAATACATTACAACGTCTCTGTCTCACAGGGATTTCACTCGGCTGATGTCATCTGTTTGTGAATTATTTCCAAATCTCTGTTTCTAAACTCTGTTGAAACTTCACTGTCCCGGTGGGGACGGAAAATGGTATAAAATCTCCAGGAATATTCTGCCTCAGCATTTCATTCCGAGACATTACCGATAGCTCACGGGGACACGTCGCTAGGCAGAGAAAATGTGGGAAAAGGTTTATGAATATTTAGACGTGGAGAAAATCCTCTACGTGATCATTGCTGCCGTTGGAGTCCCTGGTAAGTGAGAGATTGAGTAGAACAATTCAAGTTTTATAACTCCATCCGTGTGTGTGTTAACTGTTGTTGATCTGATTCTGATCATATTACAAGTTCCCAACTGATGGTCGTTGTGCAAGTAGATTTGAAGAATATCAATCGTCTCAGTGAAATATTTGTGAATTAACCCTGAGATTTTTCTTATTTTCAGACAGCTGAAATGAAGCCTATTTTTATCCCACTGCTGCCGGTAGCCACCAGACTTTTGTTCCTGCGTTCAGTGGCATCTTGCTCAGAGTTGTCCCAGTGCTCGGGACAGGTAGGCAGGCACTCTCCGGGACGGTGTGACTGGGAGAGAGGGCTTCACATTGTGAATTTCACGGTGTGTAGGTTATTGATCAAAGTGAACAGCCGCTCCTGCGGACACTGTGTCTCACTGTGGAGTCTGTCTGTCACAGTCGGATTCCACCCACAGCCTGTTGGTCAATAATTGGATCCATCTCCTGGACCAGTGGCCGCGGATCTACCGGCATGTGTGTGTGTGTGTGTGTGTGTGTGTGTGTGTGTGTGTGTGTGTGTGTGTGTGTGTGTGTGTGTGTGTGTGTGTGTGTGTGTGTGTGTGTGTGTGTGTGTGTGCGTGTGTGTGTGTGTGTGTGTGTGTGTGTGTGTGTTTGTGTGTGTGTGTGTGTGTGTGTGTGTGTGTGTGTTTGTGTGTGTGTGTGTGTGTGTGTGTGTGTGTGTGTGTGTGTGTGTGTGTGTGTGTGTGTGTGTGTTTGTGTGTGTGTGTGTGTGTGTGTGTGTGTGTGTGTGTGTGTGTGTGTGTGTGTGTGTGTGTGTGTGTGTGTGTGTGTGTGTGTGTGTGTGTTTGTGTGTGTGCTGTTACTGAACTGAACTCACTGTGGAATGAATGAATTAACGGAGCCACTCTGCTGCCGGATTCCATGGTGTCCCTGCCTTCCCTCTGGAAGTCTCCCTCCTCGTCCCCACCAGATGCCGAGTTCCCAGAGACCTGGTTGAATGCGGCCGGCCGCTCAAGGTGAAACCTGCCCCATCAGAGACTTTGAGCAGCAGCAGGGTTAACTATAGAAAGGACCATTGAGCCTAATGTAGCGGGTGGCTGCTCGTTCCCTCCCCGCCCGTCGCCTTATCTCTTTTCCCCTGAAGCGCGCAGACAGGTCGGGCACAGCCGGAGCCGGCACTGACATTGATAAACTTGTAGCAGCCGCGCACCGACTCCAACACTCCTGATCTTGAGCTGAAAGTCGAGCCGGTGTTCAGCCCCGGAGACCGTGTTGAGTAAATGTCCAGTGTCCGTTGCCTTGTCTTTCCGCAGTGAATTTATTGGCGATTGTGATCCTGTCCCGGGGAAAGTGCGGCCTCTCCACCTGCACCACTCGCTACCTGGTGGCCATGGCAGCGGCCGATCTACTGGTCCTCATCACCGAGGTCATTTTGTTACGAATCCGAAAGCGATACTTTTATTGGAGTTTCCTGTCCATCACCCCTGTGTGCAGTTTTATCATTGTACTGATGACTGCAGCTACAGACTGTTCTGTCTGGTTCACCGTCACATTCACCTTTGATCGGTTTGTCGCCATTTGTTGCCAGAAGCTGAAAACTAAATATTGCACCGGGAAAACTGCGGCGGTGGTTCTGGCAACAGCCGGCGTTCTGCTCTGTCTGAAAAACATTCCCCGCTACTTCACATATGAACCCCGGACAATCATCGACAATGTCCCGTGGCGCTGTAACCTGGTGGACAATGTTTTCACTGACCCCGGGTGGGTGGCATTTGACTGGATCGACATAGTTTTAACTCCGTTCCTCCCTTTCGCTGTAATCCTGCTGCTCAACGCTCTGACAGTCCGCCACATTTTAGTGGCCAATCGGGTCCGTAAGGGGCTGAGGGGTGAGAGCAAGGGGCAGAACCGCAGTGACCCGGAGATGGAGAGCAGGAAGAGGTCTATGGTTTTACTCTTCACCATCTCCGGCAGTTTCATCCTCCTGTGGATGACGCTGGTTGTAAACTTCGTCTATTATCAGATCACAGGGACTGCAACTGACCGGAATGATTCTCAATGGATCTTTAACGAGGTCGGGTATGTGCTGAGGAATATCAGCTGCTGCACCAACACATTTATTTACGCGGTGACCCAGTCCAAGTTCAGGGAGCAGGTGAAGAGCGCGGTAAAATATCCTCTCACCTCAGTGCTTCGACTCATTAACAAATCAGCGCCCTGAGCGCATCCATCCCAGAGGCGTCCGCAGTCTCTCCGCTCCGGGCTCCGACTTCTGTCATTCACTGCCGGAGCCAAGAGAGAGGGAGGAGCTGGCCAAAGTTTATTGGAAATATACCCCAGCAGGAAAGAGAGTGGAACAACAATAGCAGGTGCTTCTGGGAATAATACAGAATGTGTTTAAGAATGAACTGCAGACGCTGGAAAATCGAAGGTACACAAAAATGTTGGAGAAACTCAGCGGGTGCAGCAACATCTATGGATCAAAGGAAATAGGCAACGTTTCGTACCGAAACCGTTCTTCAGACAATACATAAGGTGCAGGATCAGTTCATTCCAAAGATGGAGAAGGATTCCAAGGGGAGTGAGTAAGGGGCGACCGTGGCTGACAAGGGACGTCAGGGACAGGATAAACATTAAAGAGAAGAAGTACAACGTAGTAAAGATGAGCGGGAAGCAAGAGGATTGGGTATTGTTTATAAAGAACAACAGACGATAACCAAAAATAAATTGCTGGGAGAAAAGATACGATGGTAATCTAGCCAAGAATATAAAGCAGGATAGTGAAAGCTTATTTTTGTATCTTAGGAGGAAAACAATAGTTCAGATCAAAGTTGGACCCTTGAAGACCGAAAAAGTTGAATGTATTATGGGGATCAAGGGCATGGCCGATGAGTTAAGCTGGTACTTTGGATCTGTGTTCACTAATAGGGGCAAAATCTTCCTGATATACTAGTGGCCAGAGGATGTGGGGTGAGGGAGGAAATAAAATAAATATAACATAAAGAAATGCTATAAACGTTGGTTGAGAAGAAGCTGAGAACATTTGACTTTTGAAGTAACTGATATTTAAATGTGTTTGTCAAGATGGTGGAATTCTTACTTGCGGCAAAGTCTAGTCAGTTATCAGCTTTGGAATGCGTAACCGAGGTCAAATCTGTAGTTCGATGAGGGAAAAAAAGGAAGTCGCGGTACATGTAACACCCCAATTAAAGGGCGTCGGAATTAATAATTTAGACATAAAAATATGTTTGTTCTTAGATTCACATATAAAATAATGATGTAACATAGTTTTATTATAGTTTGTTTACAGACTAGCATATAAAGTATTGATTTAACATACATTTATTAATCTAAAATTAAATAGTATAAAGAATAGAGAATCATAACCCCTGAAATGAGTGGATTTATTCTAATTTGCAAACGGACTGGTAGATTTGTGGCGGTGACTTAATAATATACTAATAAGGGTGTAACAAATTCGGAAATGTATTTCATGAAATGTTTTATACAGTTGAAATTAAATGGAAGGGAATTGATTTAAACATGAGGCAATTGGAAGATAGCCAAAAATCTACTCTTGGTTAACCCCTGTCAATCTGAAGGAGTACTTTACTGCAAGACAATGGCTAAGAGCAATGACGTCTAATGTAACAATTGGTAGTACATAGTAAATACATATTCGTGAAAAGACTTAATTAGATTTAGATGTTGGATGTATTTCTGTATACCTTTGTACGGCCTCCTCCTCCTTCCGTTATTAGTTGGCAGAGTGTATGTTAATAAACAACGACGGAAGTGGAAAACATCATGTTTACCTCCTTTAGGTGGGTTCTTACTGGTAGTGCAGTGTTTTATCACTACACTGCAATATCACTTGGGTTTTTTTTAATCACTTTTCATTTTTGGGGGTTTTGTTAAGGATATATTTTAAAGGGTTGTGCCTATAATACCAATACTAGATAAGCACACACTCCACACCTGGAAAATCAAGGTATTGTGTTGCACCATATGACATAAATGTATTAAATTAATTTTAAATGCAAGACAGTATACAAAATAAAATAGGTCGAATTGCGTTTTGCAGCTGAAACGTAAGGGGTATGAATGATCAAATCAAAAGGGGTAATATATTGGTACAATTTAAATCATTAAATGCCGAAATAATCTTCTTATAATGCGAAATTATAATTCGAAAAGGAATACCATTTAAACCAAAGAATAAAATAATAGACAAAAATGTAAGGTATGTCATAGTTACGGGAGAAATAAACTCGATCTCAGTTACCTTGGTAAATATTTATGCGCCTAACTTTCATAATCCTCATTTCTTTAACACAATTTTGAATTTAATCTCAGACCTTAATGATCAAAATGTGATATTTGGAGGAGGTTTCAATTGCGTTCTCGACAATTATTTAGATAATCAACACAACAAAAAGGCTACACTTTAAATCAAAACCCAGGTAACTCTTAAATACACACGTAAAACAAACAAATATAACAGATGTATGGAGAATTGCAAACCCAGCTGGACGGGAATATTCCTTCTACTCAATGGTACACAAAACCTACTCATGAATGTATTAGTTTTTAGTAGATACGAAACTAATTCAATTTACATCAAATCCCAAATACCCTATCAGTATCATTTCAGATCATGCGCCATTAACTTTCTTCTTAATAATAGAATGAATGACCAATAAAAAATTGTCTTCGAGATTTAATCGACAAATTATAAACAACCCTCAGGTTTGTGCATATTTAAGACAACAGATGGAATTATGTTGTTTAGACCAATGATACACCAGGTATATCACCCTCATTACTATGGTAATCGTTTAAGGCATTTATCAGTGGATCGATAATTTCATATCAGGCGTTTCGAAATTTAAAAAAAAATAAGATGGAACAAGGCAGTGATTGTGTGGAGATTTCAATTTTCTACATATAGACTGGGAAACATTCTGTAAATGAGCTGGAGGGTTTGGAGTTTGTAGAATGTGTGCAGGATAGGTTTTGTTGCAGCATAGATGTACCTACTAGAGAATAGGGAAGATTCAAACAAGACGACATGACTTCAGAATTAAGGGACAGACGTTAAGGGGTAACATGAGGGGGGACGTCTTTACTCAGACAGTGGTAGCGGTGTGGAATGAGCTTCCAGTGAAAGTGGTGGAGGCAGGTTCGTTGGTATCATATAAAAATAAATTGGATAGGCATATGGATGAGAAGGGAATGGAGGGTTATGGTATGAGTGCAGGCAGGTGAGACTAAGGGTAAAAAGTTGTTCGGCACGGACTTGTAGGGCCGAGATGGCCTGTTTCCGTGCTGTAATTGTTATATGGGCATATGGTAGGTGCTGGACCTCCTGTTAGGAAATGAGACTGGACAGGTGGCGGAGGTATGCGTTGGGGAGCACTTCGGGTCCAGTGATCACAATACCATTAGTTTCAATATAATTTTGGAGAAATCTCGTCTGCACTCTTTCTATTTTGTTGACATCCTTCCTATAATTGGGCGACCAAAATTGTACACCATACTCCAGATTTGGTCTCACCAATGCCTTGTACAATTTTAACATTACAACCCAGCTTCTATACTCAATGCTCTGATTTATAAAGGATAGCATACCAAAAGCTTTCTTTACCACCCTATCTATATGAGATTCCACCTTCAAGGAACTATGCACGGTTATTCCCACATCCCTCTGTTCGACTGTATTCTTCAATTCCCTACCATTTACAATGTACGTCCTATTTTGTCCTGCCAAGGTGTAGCACCTCACATTTATCAGCATAAAACTCCATCTGCCATCTTTCAGCCCATGTTTCCAAATGGCCTAAATCACTCTGTAGACTTTGGAAAACCTCTTCATTATCCACAACACCCCCTATCTTGGTATCATCTGCATACTTACTAATCCAATTTACCACACATTCATCCAGATCATTGATGTACATGACACACAACAAAGGGCCCACCACAGATCCCTGAGGCACCCACCATTACCCTCCTGCTTCTGCCATTCAGCCACTGTTGAATCCATCTTGCTATTCCTGCATTTATACCCAACAGTTGAACCTTCTTAACCAACCTTCCATGAGGAACCGTGTCAAAGGCCTTACTAACGTCCGTATAGACAAGATCCACAGCTTTACCCTCGTCAATGTCCCTAGTAACCTCTTCAAAAAATTCAAGACGATTAGTCAAACATGACCTTCCAGGCACAAATCCATGTTGACTGTTCCTAATCAGACCCTGTTTATCCAGATGCTTATATATATTATCTCTAACTATCGTTTCCATTAATTTGCCCACCGCTAACGTCAAACTAACTGGTCTATAATAGTAAGATTAAACGAGTACTTACCAGTACGAAGTTTGATCTGTATTTTATGAGGAGTTACGATGAGGGATTACGTGAAGAACCCACCCAGCGCGCAGGCGCGGCATACTTCCAAGCAGCGGTGTGGAATCACAGATAGACACTAGTTGAAGTAAAGATAGTAAAGACCAACGAGACATTAGTCCGAATTTGATCTATATAATGAGGGTGGGAGCGGAGGGCACGTAATCCCTCATCGTAACTCCTCATAAAATACAGATCAAACTTCGTACTGGTAAGTACTCGTTTAATCTTACTATTTTACTTCGGAGTCACGTGAGTGACTACGTGAAGACTTCAAAGGTCTGTGATTTCAAACCGTGTAACAGTTATATCACTCACTGCCGAAAGATCATCGAGGGATGAAGTGGTATCTAAAGACCAACAAGTTTGTTTAGTTATAAAAAACATGTTTATTAACTATAACAAAAAATAGCTCCCCTGGGCTTTAAATCATAACTTTGCGGTTTCTAAAATGCTTTCCGCAAAGACGTCCTGTTCCATCAGCGGTTTTCTGTAGAATCTTTGGAATGTGGATTCCCTTGACCATCCCGCTGCTCTGAGGATGTGGTCTAGGGGAACCTGCATCCTATCCGCCGCTGAGGTGGACGCTGCCCTGGTTGAATGGGATTTAAAAACATCTGTGTTAATCCCTGCCATGTTGAGGACCTGTTTCAACCATCTGGATAATGTCTGGCTGGTAACCCGTCCAAAAGGCTTTCTGTGGCTAACCCATAAGGCTTTCTCTCTCCCTCTAAGCGTTTGGGTAGTGTCTAAATAATGATGAAGGTGGGTCACCACACACAGCCTAGGTTCTGGAGGGTATGCCCGGAAGATCAACGGGGAGTTGGATGTACCTGGTCTACTTTGTTTTACCAACCCCGGCATGGTGAAAGTAATAGTACTGGGGTGGTCACCATGTAGTTCAGATTTAGCTGATGGAGCGACTGAACCCTTTGAGCTGAGACAAGCGCCATGAGCATAAGGGTCTTATAAGTGGCCTGTTCCAGGCTCAGGGATCCCACCGGAGGCCAACCTCGAAGGTGTGTCAGAACTACACTCACATCCCACATGTGGGTGTATCTAGGTGTAGGGGGTTTGGTGTTAAAGATCCCCTTAAGGAGTTTGATGACCAGAGGGTGGGATCCCACACTATGCTGTCCTATCGGCATGAGGTATGCGGACAGTGCGCTCCGAGCTGTATTGATGGCACTGTAGCTCATCCTGAGGTCATGGTGCAGGTGGGCCAGGAACTCCAGCACATCCGAGATCGAAGCCGTCTTGTAGGATGTCCCTGCTTCCAGACAGTACTGTTCCCATTTCCTGATGTAGGTCAGGTACTGTTTTTGGTGGAAACTCGCAGGAATGCCGACATGGTGGTGATTGTTCTCTCTGATAACCCCAATCCCCGGTAAGGTCTGTTCAAAATCTGGAAACCAGGAGGTTCAATTTTTGGTGGCATGGATGGCTAATGCCAGTTACCGGGTGAGTCAATAATTGGGGGTGGTTATGAAGGACCATAGGTGTCTCTACCACCATGTCGTGGAACATTGGGAACCATGGTTGGGTAGGCCAGTCGGGCACGACCAGAATGCCAGAGGCTGAGTCTGCCTGAATTTTCTGGAGTACCCGACTGATGAGGCAGAAGGGAGGGAAAGCATAGAAAAAGAAATTTCCCCAATCCAGCGTGAAGGCATCTACCGCTGCTGCCTCTGGGTCTGGTTCCCAAGCCACATACATGGGTAGTTGGTGATTTAACCTAGACGCAAACAAATCTATATCTGGCGTACCATATTGCTTGACAATTTTAGCAAATAATTTTGGGTCCAACATCCATTCGATGTTGTCGTTGAATTTTCGTGACCTGGTGTCCGCCACTAAATTTAGCTTGCCTGGTAAATAGGCAGCTGATAGCCAAATATGTCTCTCGACACACCATTGCCAGATTATAGCAGTTAATTTGTCGCATGATACTGATTTTATGCCACCCATGTGCTGGATATAAGATACCGCCGTAGTGTTGTCGATCATAATCCTAACATGCACGTGCCGCATCTCAGATGCATATGCTTTTAGCCCATAAAAGGCGGCGAGCAATTCCAAGAAGTTAATGCCCAGTGATTGTAGTAGCGATGCCTCTGAGTTAGTCCATCTGCCACCTGTGCTGTCTATGGAGTTAGTAGCTCCCCAGCCTAAAGCACTGGCATCCGTTGCAATGGTTATGTTAGGATTGGTTACGGCGATAGGACTGTGACTGTGCCAAATATTATCAACCCACCACTGAAGTTCTGATTTGGCTTCAGCGGGTAATTCCATTTTGCGATCATAATGCCCCCTATTAAGGCGTAATGCATGAGTCCTTGCTCTTTGTAGATTTTGATAATGCAAGGGCCCATGTTGGGCAGCCGGGAATGCTGCTACTATAGAGCCAATAACTCTGGCTACATGCCGTATCCTAGGTTGCGGTGTAGCAATTAAATGGTTACAAGCTTCGATGAGTGAAACTTTTTTGTCTCTGGGCAGAGTGACAGTCATGTGAATAGTGTCAATAGTGAAGCCTAGGTAATCCATGTTAGTAGTAGGCTCCAATATTGATTTATCTGGGTGAAGGATGAATCCCAAAGTTTCAAGGAGTTGTTTAGTGGCTAACACTCCTGCGACAGCTTGTTCCCGTGTTCTCCCTAATATGAGAACATCGTCCAGATAGGCCACGACTAAATGTTTTAGTTCTCTCAATTTCTTCATGGCCACTTTAAGAATTTTCGTAAATAGTCTGGGAGCTGTCGTTAACCCATTGGGCAAGGCTAGGTACTGCCATAGCTGGCCCATCCAGATAAATTTCAGATATTTATAATAATCTTTGTGAATGGGTACTAAATAGTAAGCATCTTTGATATCTATGCTTGCCATGTAGTATCCCTTGGAGAACAGTTGTCTGGCAGTGACAAATGTCTCCATTTTGAAATGTTGATACTCAACAGACTGATTAAGTGACGTCAGATCAATAATAATGCGACGTCCACCATCTTTTTTGGTTTTGAGAAAAATATTTGATACAAATTCTTGCGGCTCGTGTGTGGTCATTTCTATGATGCCTTTTGCCACGAGCCGATCAAGTTCAGCTTGTCCTTCTACCTTCTCAACTGCTGAGGGAAGGAACACCCTTTGGGGCATGTGCTGAACTGGCGGTTCTACGCCTGGTTTGAACTCAATTTTGTATCCACTAATACTGTTGAGTATAAACGTATTGTTAGTAAGGGAGCACCAAACATGCTTGAAGAACCTCAAACGTCCTCCTGTTAATACTACACCCTTTGTCTGTGTATGTTGACAGGAACCAGACCCACCTACCTCCATGTTTACTTGTGGGGTCGTTTTCGGTGGGTTTGGCCCAAGGTTGTCCGTGTTGGTGCTGCGGTGGGGCGGCGCATCTTCCCACGGCTCCGCCCTGGGCCCCGCTCTAAAAAAGAGCACTGGGGGTAGTGGGAGGCGGTCACCAGGCTTTCACCCGCTCGGTATCTGCTGGTGGCTGCCGAGGCGTGCGGCCAACTGGGTGTCTTCACCCTGCTCGGTCCTGGCCCTGCCCTCATGAGGCCTACTGGTTTTGCCGCCTCTTCCAACTCCTTGAGCCTTTTGGCCAGATCCGCACCAAATAGCAGCGCCTGTCGTTCGGGCGCTGGAGCTTTACAGAGGCCGGCATATGTTGGGTTGAGGGCAGGCCTGATGTTGTCCCGCCGTAGGTTATTTAGCTCATACGTGGTGCTGCACATCAGTGCGAGGGCATCCTGCTGGGGTATGGTCAGGTCTTCATCCCCAACGGACCGAGCAAAGGCGGTGACGGCTGCTGAGTGGAGCTTCAGGACTCGCTGCATTTTGACCTCCTGAGCCCTTATTTGCTGCCCCAGCTGGTTCCAGATCTGCCCATTGACCGTCTTGACCCTCAGCGCCTCGCAATTTTCTGGCGCGATGTAGTTGTCAAGGGCCTGCTGGACAGCCTTGTCCTGCAGCGGGTTGTTGGACAGCCTGTTTATAGTTGCCGCCATTCTGGGTGGCAACACCATCCCAGTTGTTGGTGGTGCCGCATATCGGCCCACTACACCCAGTAGCTCTTCTTCCGGCACGCCCGGCATGCTGACGATATCCTCCGCCTGCCCTTGGGATAGGCCAGCCCAGTCCTGGCCTCCCTTACTGCCCTCGAACATAGAGGGTACAGAAGGGTGTGGAGAGGAGGAGGCCAAAGCCCGTCCTCCTGGGAGATGCCGCATCTCCTCATTAATCATACGCTCGAGGAGCTGCCTCATGCAGCTGATCCGAGCGTCTCCCCTTTTCGGTGGGGGAGAGTGTTCCCGTTCCTCCGATTCATCGGAGGACACCGGCCGGTCGGTTTTCTGTGTCGCCTTCCTCCCTGTGCGGGGCGTTGAAATCTGCAGCACTGGGGGCGGCTCGGTGTCGGGTGAGCGGGAGCGTTGAAAAAGCTCCTCCGCTGCGAGAGGCTGCCGCCCCGCTATGGACCCGTCCTCGGGTGGAGTAGGGCAGGCAGTCCTCCTGGCTGCTGGTCGCTTGCGAGAGGCCATTATTCTCTCTAGCGCGACTCTGTAACAAAAAAGGCACTTATCTGAGGTCTCGTCTTTATGCTGCAGCTGGAGAGCCTGGCTCCAGCTGCTGCCGCTGTTGCACTGCTGACGTAATGCCGCGCCTGCGCGCTGGGTGGGTTCTTCACGTAGTCACTCACGTGACTCCGAAGTAAAATCGCCCGTTTCTCTGATTGTAAAATGCACTCAGCGTCGCGGGGTTTAGGAATCCGTTCCCTCTCCATCCCATCTGCTTCCCCTCTCCCCCTTCTCCCCTCCCCCCCCCCTTCTCCCCCCCCCCCCCCCCCCTCTCTTCGCACCACACTGAGGATCCTCAGTGACCTGGTCCATAGATGACTCTTGTGACCCTGGTGACCACCGATTCCGCCACAAAGATCCACACACCGAAGATCCACCAACTTGCCCCACCGAATCTCCGGCAGTTTCTGGACCCACACCCTCCCACGAGAACCACGTAAGGGGGGGGGCTAGATGCAGGAAAAGTGTTCCCGATGTTGGGAAAACTCCCCCCCCCCCCCCACACTCGCTCTCCCCCCATACTCTCCCCCACACACACTCGCCCCCACACTCACCCCCCACTCACCCCCCACATTCTCCCCCACACACTCACCCCCACACTCTCCCCCCAGATTCTCCCCTCCCCCACACTCTCCCCCCACACTCACCCCTCCACACTCCCCCCACACAGTCCCCTCCTCCCCCACACCCCCCCCCCGACACTATCCCCCTCCTCCACACTCTCTCCCCCCACACTCCTCTCCCTCACACTCTCCCCCTCCCCCCACACACCCCCACACTCACCCCCACACTCTTCCCCCACACACTTCACCCCTCACACTCTCCCCACCACATTATCCCCCCACACTCTCCCCACACACTCTCCCTCCCCCGCAAATCCTACCCCCCACACTCCCCCCACACTCTCCGCCCCACACTCCCCCCAAACACTCTCCCCCCTACTCTCACCGCCCCACATCTCCCCCACACACTCCTATCCTCCCCGCATCACACTCTCCCCCCGACACAATCCCCCTCCTCCACACTCTCACCCCGCCCCCACACTCCCTCCTCCCCCTCCACACACCCCCTCCCCCCCACACATTCCGTTCCCCCCACACACTGCCCTTCCCCCCACACACTCCCTTCGACCCACACACACCCCTCCCCCCACACACTACCCTCCACCCCACACTCCCCTCCCCCACACACTCCTCTTCGCCGCCACACACTCTCCCCCACACTCCCCTTCTCCCACACACTCCCCTTCCCCCACACACTCCCCTTCTCCCACACACTCCCCTTCCCCCACACACTCTCCACACACACTTCCATTCCCCCCACACACTCCCATTCCCCCACACACTTCCATTCCCCCTACTATTCCATCCTCCCCACACACTCCCCTTCCCCTCAACCACTCCCGTTCCCCCACGCATTCCCTTTCCCCCCACACACTCCCGTCCCCCACACACTCCCCTTCCCCCACACACTCTCCTTCCCCCCACACAATCCCCTTCCACCACACACTCCCCTTCCCCCACACACTCCCCTTCTCCCACACACTCCCCTTCCCCCACACACTCTCCTTCCCCCCACACACGCCACCCAACACTCCCCTTCCCCCAAACACCCCCCTTCCCCCACACACTCGACTTCCCCCACACACTCCCCTTCCCCCCACACACTCCCCTCCCCCACACACTCCACTCCGCACTCCCCTTCCCCAAACACTCCCCTTCCCCCCACACACTCCCCTTCCCCCACACACTCCCCCCCCCACACACTCCACTCCGCACTCCCCTTCCCCAAACACTCCCCTTCCCCCCACACGCCCATTCCCCCCACACACTCCCCTTCCCCACACACTCCACTCCGCACTCCCCTTCCCCAAACACTCCCCTTCCCCACACACCCCCCATTCCCCCACACACTCGACTTCCCCCACACACTCCCCTTCCCCCCACACACTCCCCTTCCCCCACACACCCCCCTTCCCCCCACACACCCCCCTTCCCCCATGCACTCCCATTCCTCCCACACACTACTCTTCTCCCAAACACTCCCCTTCTCCCACACACTCCCCCAAACACTCCCCTTCCCCCCACACGCCCATTCCCCCCACACACTCCCTTCCCCCACACACTACTCTTCTCCCAAACACTCCCCTTCTCCCACACACTCCCCTTCCCCAAACACTCCCCTTCCCCCCACACGCCCATTCCCCCACACACTCGACTTCCCCCACACACTCCCCTTCCCCCCACACACTCCCCTTCCCCCACACACCCCCCTTCCCCCCACACACCCCCCTTCCCCCACACACTACTCTTCTCCCAAACACTCCCCTTCTCCCACACACTCCCCTTCCCCCACACACTCCCCCACACATTCCCATCACCCACACACTCCCCTTCCCACCCACAGCCCCCTTACCCCACACTCCCCGCTCCCTACACACTCCCCTTCCCCCAAACACTCCACTTCCCCCCACACACTTCCATTCCCCCTACTATTCCACCCCTCCACACACTCCCCTTCTTCCCAACCACTCCCGTTTCCCCACGCATTCCCTTTCCCCCCACACACTCCCTTCCCCCCACACACCCCACTTACCCCACACAGTCCCCTTCCCCCACACACTCCCCTTCCCCACACACTCCACCCCCACACATCCCTTCCCCAAACACTCCCCTTCCCCCACACTACCATTTCCCCACACACTCCCCTTCCCCCACACACTCCCCTTCCCCCACACACTCCCCTTCCCACCACACACTCCCCTTCCCCCACACACACCCCCAAACACTCCCATTCCCCCCACACACTCCCCTTCCCCCACACACTCCCCTTCCCCCACACACTCCACATCACCCACACACTCCCCTTCCCACCCACAGCCCCCTTACCCTACACTCCCCGCTCCCTACACACTCCCCTTCCCCCAAACACTCCACTTCCCCCACACACTCCCCTCCCCCACACACTCCCATTCCCCCCACACACACCTCTTCTCCCACACACTCCCCTTTCCCCCCACACACTCCCCTTTCCTCCACACACTCTCAGGACATCAGACTACTCAACACACTTAAGAAAATTCCATGAACAGTACCCAAACAAAGACAAACAAACTGTGAAAATAACTGGCTCAATGTCTCCAGTACGAAATTTGCACTTTTTCTATATTGCACCTTTCATTGTTGCACCCTTTATAAAATACCTCAAAGTTTTTGCTACATTTTGGCACACTGTGAATAATTTAATATTTTAAATAATGTAATGTCTATTGTCTATTTTATTGGTATGTTGTCTGTCTGTGTATTTAATATTACTTGCACATTAGGAGTATGGGGAAACGTAATTTCAATCCTCTGTGTAACTACTGTTGCATAATTGAATTGACAATAAAGTTTACTTTGAACTTTGAACTTCCAACTTAACAACATCTTTCCTTTAACATGGTGCCCAGAACAATGTCTGAGCTCAGTATGACTTGCAGCTCGCCAGTAAAATTATGTCAGGAGCACGGTGAACAAGCATCAAAAAACACACATCCGGTTACAATCCCTTGTCTTCATCAATGAGGACTTGTCACAATCTGTCATTCCATTCACCTCGATCATATTTTTCCAGTTACCACATTTTCAATTTGTGGCTTAAGGACATCAATCTCCATCTCCATCGATATTTCAACCACATATTATATCGATATATCAACCATGATATTCCCAAATCCTCTCCATTTATGAAAGTTGGGATGAACTCCTCATACTTCCTGTTTAATTTGTGGCACACTTCACCCTGGGACAGAATGTACAATTCAGATGAAATTTTCAGTTGTAACTTAATCCTCTAAAAACTCAACACAACTAAAAACAAGCAAAGAGGCTTCAAACTGAAACATACAAGCTTCATCTTGTCATCTTCGAAAAATTATAAATTCAGATTCCCCCACCAAATGGAATCCCCTTGTAAAAGTGGCAATTTTTTAAACTTTGCCAGACCTGGCTGCTAAACATAATGACCAAGAGCAGCTGTAATGCAAGATTGCAACAGATAAGAACCCAAACACAACTGTGAGGACTATCCTTCCCTCCGACTGATAAGAAAGTCTGTTTTTCAGCAACATGATTCAGCTTTGCTATTCTGACTACCTTCTTGGTCAATGTCCACATCATAGAAACTAGGTGCAGGAGTAGGCCATTCGGCCCTTCGAGCCTGCACCGCCATTCAATATGATCATGGCTGAGCATCCAACTCAGTATCCCGCACCTGCCTTCTCTCTATCCCCTCTGATCCCCTTAGCCATAAGGGCGTCATCGAACTCCCTCTTAAATATAGCCAATGCACTGGCCTCAACTACTCTCTGTGGCAGAGAGTTCCAGAGATTCACCACTCTCTGTGTGAAAAAAGTTTTTCTCATCTCGGTTTTAAAGGATGTCTCCCTTATCCTTCAGCTATGACCCCTTGTCCTGGACTTCCCCAACATCGGGAACAATCTTCCTGCATCTAGCCTGTCCAACCCCTTAAGAATTGTGTACGTTTCTATAAGATCCCCTTTCAATCTCCTAAATTTTAGAGGGTATCAACCAAGTCTGTCCAGTTTTTCTTCATAAGACAGTCATCACATCCCAATAATCAGTTTGGTGAACGTCTCTGCATTCCCTCTATGGCAATAATGACCTTCCTCAGATTTGGAGGCCAAATCTGTATGCAATACTCCAGGTCTGGTCTCACCAAGACCCTGTACAACTGCAGTAGAACCTCCCTGCTCATATACTCAAATCCTTTTGCTATAAAAGCTAACATATCATTCGCTTTCTTCACTGCCTGCTGCACCTGCATGCCTACTTTCAATGACTGGTGTACCATGACACCCAGGTCTCGCTGCATCTCCCCTTTTCCTAATCGACCACCATTTAGATAATAGTCTGCTTTCCTGTTTTTGCCACCAAAATGGATAACCTCACATTTATCCACATTACACTGCATCTGCCAAACATTTTCCCGCTCACCCAGCCTATCCAAGTCGCCTTGCAGTCTCCTAGCATCCTCCTCACAGCTAACACTGCCCCCCCAGCTTAATGTCATCCGCAAACTTGGAGATATTGCCTTCAATTCCCTCATCCAGATCATTAATATATATTGTAAATAGCTGGGGTCCCAGCACTGAGCCTTGCGGTATCCCACTAGTCACTGCCCGCCATTGTGCAAAGGACCCGTTTACTCCTATTCTTTGGTTCCTGTTTGCCAGCCAGTTCTCTATCCACATCAATACTGAACTCCCAATGCCGTGTGATTTAAGTTTGTATACTAATCTCGTATGTGGGACCTTGGCGAAAGCCTTCTGGAAGTCCAGATATACCACATCCACTGGTTCTCCCCTATCCACGCTATTAGTTACATCCTCGAAAAATTCTATAAGATTCGTCAGATATGATTTAACTTTTGTAAATCCATGCTGACTTTGTTCACTGATTTCACCACTTTCCAAATGTGCTGCTATTCCATCTTTAATAACTGACTCTAGCAGTTTCCCCACTACCGATGTCAGATTGGCTGGTCTGTATTTCCCCGTTTTCTCTCTCCCTTCTTCTTAAAAAGTGGGGTTACGTTTGCTACCCGCCAATCCTCAGGAACTTCTCCAGAATGTAAAGAGTTTGAAAGCTTATTACTAACGCATCCTCTATTTCTGGAGCTACTTCCTTAAGTACTCTGGGATGTAGCCTATCTGGCCCTGGGGGTTTTATCGGCCTTTAATCCATTCAATTTACCCAACACCACTTCCCGGCTAACCTGGATTTCACCCAATTCCTCCAACTCCTTTGACCCGCGGTCCCCTGCTATTTCCGGCAGATTATTCCGGCCGAAACCCTTCTTCAGACTGAATAAGGATCTCGGCACCGAAACGTTGCCTATCTCCTTCTCTCCTTAGATGCTGCTGCACCCGCTGAGTTTCTCCAGCAATTGTGTCTGCCTCTTAGTTCCCTCTGCTCTACAACACTACCCAGAGGCCGACCATTCACTGTTTAGGTCCTGCCCTTGTTCGACGTCCCAAAACCTCACACTTCTCCGTATTAAATTCCATCAACCATTCCTCCGCCCAACTGGCCAATCGATCCAGAACCTGCTGCAATCGTTCACAACTATCTTCACTATCTGCAAAACCACTCACATTTGTATCATCAGCAAACCTGCCAATCTTGCCCTGTATGTTCTCATCCAAATAATTGATGTAGATGACAAAACAGTAACGGGCCCAGCACTGAACCCTGAGGCACACCGCTAGTCACAGGCCTCCAGTCTGAGAAGCAACCTTCCACCATCGCCCTCTGCTTCCTTCCATGGAGCAATTTTGCTATCCATTCATCTGTCTCTCCTTGGATCTCATGCGATCTAACCTTCCAGAGCAGCCTACCATGCGACATCTTGTCGAACGCCTTACTGAAATCAAAAGACAACAGGTGCAGGGTTAGAGGCCATTTGTCCCTTTGAGCCAGCACTGCCATTCAATGTGATCATGGCTGATCATCCCCAATCAGTACCCCGTTCCTGCCTTCTCCCCATATCCCCTGACTCTGCTATTTTAAGAGCCCTATCTAGCTTTCTCTTGAAAGCATCCAGAGAACCCGCCTCCACCGCCCTCTGAGGCAGAGAATTCCACAGACTCAGAACTCTCTGTGAGAAAAAGTGTTTCCTCGTCTTTGTTCTAAATGGCCGAACCCTTATTCTTAAACTGTGGCCCCTGGTTCTGGACATCCCCAACATCGGGTACATGTGTCCTGTCCGTAGCGTGTCCAAACCCTTAACAATCTTATACATTTCAATGAGATTCCCTCTCTTCCTTCTAAACACCAGAGTGTACAAGCCCAGCCGCTCCATTCTCTCAGCATATGATAGTCCCGCCTACGTTGGGCTTATTCAATAGCAAGAATGTCCTTCCTCAAATTAGGGGACCAAAACTGCCCACAATACTCCACGTGTGGTCTCACCAGGGCCCTGTGCAACTGCAGAAGGACCTCTTTGCTCCTATGTTCGATTACTCCTTTTATTAAGTCCATGTACACAACATCCACAGCTCTGCTTTCATCAACCCTTTTGCTCACGTCTTCGAATAAAACAATCAGATTTGTGAGATAGGACCTCGAACGTACAAAACCATGCTGAATTCCCTAATCAGCCCTTGACCACCCAGTTGCCTGTAAATTCACCAAGGCAAATTCATTGTATGTGTTTACTTGTCCAATGAACTCAATCATACATTCATTCATTCATTCATGCATGCATTCATTCATTCATTCAATCATCATGCATTCATTCATTCATGCATTCATGCATTCAGTCATACATTCAATCATTCATTCATTCATTCATTCATCCATTCATCAATCATGCATTCATTCAATCATCCACGCACTCATACATTCAATCATCCATTCATTCATTCAATCATTCATACCTTCATTCATCCATTCATCCACATTCATTCATTTCACACAGAGAGTGGTGAATCTCTGGAACTCGCTGCCACAACTCTCGGCCCTTCGAGCCTGCACAGCCATGCAATATGATCATGGCTGATCATCCAACTCAGTATCCCATACCTGCCTTCTCTCCATACCCCCTGGTCCCTTTAGCCACAAGGGCCACATCTAACTCTCTCTTAAATATAGCCAATGAACTGGCCTCAACTACCCTCTGTGGCAGAGAGTTCCAGAGATTTAACACTCTGTGTGCAGGCTCGAAGGGCCGAATGGCCTCTACTCCTGCACCTATGTTCTACGTTCTTATATTTCAAGATGTCAGATGAAATGAATGAAGTTTCCCGAAATGCACTCGTCAATGGAAACGAATAAACTGAACATTGCGATTTCAGGCGACTGCTCACGATTATCGAGATTGCGGAGAGGGTGCGGATTGTACCAGACCTGTAGATTGCTCCCTCCCCGGCACTAACTGTCCACTAGACAGAACATATAGACTGGATATCATCACCCATGATGACTGGTGCCCTTTCCGTGAGGGAGGCACTTTGTGCCCGGACACAAAGGAGTTAACAGTAGATGTTTGTTCAGTGAGTGTGTGTGATTAACGTCAGTCTACACGGAGCCCGGTTGTGTCACCCACCCACTGGAGATTTCCCAGTCCCCAATATAAACCATTCCTGTTGTTGCTGGGATATGAGAGTGTTGGTGAGATCATCCCGCCCGTCACCGACAGACAGAGAGCAGCAGCTCCATCCATCCACAGAGGGAGAAAACCCATTGGGAATCTGTGGACAATAAAGTGGGATGTTAGATGGATGTTTTGAATCCGGAAATATTAGAGAGTGAAGTGAATGTCACCGAGTGTAATCGGGGAAGAGTGAGAGAGTGCGTGCGGTGTTACACAAATTCGTGACAGTCTTTTGAAAACGGTAGACTGGGAAGTTACCGTCATGGAGACGGGAGTCTTCTCTTTGGCCGACGATGTTTTAAATCCTTCGTACAGCTTAAGTTATCGAATCTTCATTGCACTCAAAGTTATACAGACTGTCCTTTATCCCGTGCTAGCCCTTGTTGCTCTTCCAGGTAAGTCTCCGTCCAAAATCCCGCGCAACAGCAGGTGAGAAACGGCAGTGACGGGATCCGATATAAATGTCTGTAGCTCGGACAATCCATGACGTACGTGTCCCCTGAATAAATCTTCGACAGAGCAATGGGTAATGTGTTGATGCTGCCTGTTTGTGGTGATCAAAGGTTTATCACTATGAAGTTTCATATGAAGAAAGATTGGTGAGACCACACCTGGAGTATTGCGTACAGTTTTGGTCTCCTAATCTGAGGAAATACATTCTTGCCATACAGTGAGTACAGAAAAGGTTCACCAGACTGATTCCTGGGATGTCAGGGCTTTATATGAAGAAAGACTGGATAGACTCGGCGTGTATTCGCTAGAATGTAGAAGATTGAGGGCGGATCTTATAGAAACCTACAAAATTCTTAAGGTGTTGGGATGCTGGAAAATTGTCCGCGGTGTTGGGGATGTCCAGAAAAAGGGGTCACACACAGTTTAAGGATAAGGGGGAAGTCGTTTAGGACTGAGATGAGAAAAACTTTTTTTTTCACACACAGAAAGTGGTTAATCTGTGGAAACCTCTGCCTCAGAAGGTAGTTGAGGCCAGTTCATTGGCTACATTTAAGAGGTAGTTAGATTTGGCCCTTGTAGCTAAAGGGATCGGGGGTATGGAGAGAAGGCAAGTACAGGCTATTGAGTTGGATGATCAGTCATGATCATATTGAATGGCGGTGCACGCTCGAAGGGACGAATGGTCTCAACTCCTGTTCCTATTGTCTATGTTTCTATGTTTCTATATTCCTCCTCATCTCCTTCCTAAAGGAACGCCCTTTTAATTGCGACGATGTGACCTCTGGTCCTTGACTCTCCCACTAGTGAAAACATTATCTGTGTAGACTTGTTTTCTAATGTTGTCCTTAATATAATGTCTTAGTTATTCTGTTGGTTCTGCAACACGCCCGCCTTGCAGAATGGATGTGTACATTCTGTGTGAGTACTGTCACCCACCTGTGTTTATGTCGGCTGTTTCAGTCTATGTTTCTTACCATGCTGCAGTAAGCAAGATTGCCTAATGTACCATCACCTCCCTTGCACCGATGCAGATGGCAATAAAGTCCCCGAACTCCTTCATTCGCTCACTTCCCTCGCTCGGTCATACCTACTCTGCTCTATAATCTTTGATTCACTCACAGTGATGCAAAGAGCTAAACTCCCATGGTGAAGTGAGAAATGGTCAGACACAGATCTGATTCTTTATTCCAACCGTCCTAACTGCAGCTTCTCATCTGTTTAGTAATCGAGCAGATGCAGAATAATGTATTTCCTTCAGTAGTTACTACTAGACAGCCTCGTTAGACAATCTTCTACAACCCAGAACGGGATTGTGCATTTGATTTTCCCGTCGCCTCGATGAATCTGCCGAGTTTGCTTTGTCCGCTGGCTGTGTGTCATGTCTCTGTTTGCTTTCCCTCACTCCTCACAGTGAACACGCTGACCATTGTGGTCCTGTCCGGGAAAATGCGGTCTCTCCCACTGGTGTCACTCGCTACCTGATGGCCATGGCAGCGGCCGATCTACTGGTTATTATTGTCGACCTGATAATGAGGCAGATTCCCATTGCTTACTGGAAGCATTTCTTTTCCTGGAGGATGTCCCAGTGTGTAATATCCACGCCTTCTTCCTTTACGCCGTCATCGACTGTTCTGTCTGGTTCACCGTCACCTTCACCTTTGATCGATTTGTGGCCATTTGTTGCGAGAAAACTGAAAACAAATTATTGCACCGAGAGAATGGCGGCTGTGGTTCTGGGGACAGTGACCGTGCTGAGCTGTTTAAAGAACATATTCTGTATTTTATGTTGAGCGGTGGGTTGTTGCTATTTCATGACCCCTGGTTTTGTATGGGAAGATCCGTTGTTTATGACCCACTGGCCTGGGTAATCGGGGAGTTTCTCTAGCATACTCATCACCCCCGTGATGCCATTTGTCCTCATTGTTGTGTTCAACACTTTGACCATCAGATACGTGTTAGTGGCGAGCAGAGCCCGCACGAGACTCCGGGGTCCCAGCAGTGGGGAGAGTGGCAGTGACCCGGAGATGGTGAGCCGCAGGAAATCCCTCATTTTACTGCTGGTCATCTCGGGGGATATCATCGTGTTGTGGGCGGTCTATGCAGTACATATTGTGTGGTTCAGACAGGCTGCTTTTATTCTTAGCATGGGCTATCCAGACCTATTCGTTGGCGAACTGGGCTACATGTTGCAGATGCTGAGCTGCTGCACAAACACGCTCTTTACGCCTTCACCCAGACTACGTTCAGGCAGCAGTTCAAACAATTAGTGAAATCGCCCGTTTCTCTGATTGTAAAATGCACTCAGCGTCGCGGGGTTTAGGAATCCCCTCTCCCCCCTTCTCCCCTCCCCCCCTTCTCCCCCCCCCCCCCCCCCCCCCCTCTCTCGCACCACACTGAGGATCCTCAGTGACCTTGTCCATAGATGACTCTTGTGACCCTGGTGACCACCGATTCCGCCACAAAGATCCACCCACCGAAGATCCACCAACTTGCCCCACCGAATCTCCGCAGTTTCTGGACCCACACCCCTCCCACGAGAACCACGTAAGGGGGGGGGGCTAGATGCAGGAAAAGTGTTCCCGATGTTGGGAAAACTCCCCCCCCCCACACTCGCTCTCACCCCCATACTCTCCCCCACACACACTCGCCCCCACACTCACCCCCCACTCACCCCCCACATTCTCCCCCACACACTCACCCCCACACTCTCCCCCAGATTCTCCCCTCCCCCACACTCTCCCCCCACACTCACCCCTCCACACTCCCCCCACACAGTCCCCTCCTCCTCCCCCACACCACCCCCCCCCCCGACACTATTCCCCTCCTCCACACTCTCTCCCCCCACACTCTCTCCCTCACACTCTCCCCCTCCCCCCACACACCCCCACACTCACCCCACACTCTTCCCCCACACACTTCACCCCTCACACTCTCCCCACCACATTATCCCCCACACTCTCCCCCCACACTCTCCCTCCCCACGCAAATCCTACCCCCCACACTCCCCCCACACTCTCCGCCCCACACTCCCCCCAAACACTCTCCCCCCTACTCTCAACCGCCCCACATCTCCCCCACACACTCCTATCCTCCCCGCATCACACTCTCCCCCCGACACAATCCCCCTCCTCCACACTCTCACCCGCCCCCACACTCCCTCCTCCCCCTCCACACACCCCTCCCCCCCACACATTCCGTTCCCCCCACACACTGCCCTTCCCCCCACACACTCCCTTCGACCCACACACCCCCTCCCCCACACACTACCCTCCACCCCACACTCCCCTCCCCCACACACTCCTCTTCGCCGCCACACACTCTCCCCCACACTCCCCTTCTCCACACACTCCCCTTCCCCCACAACACTCCCCTTCTCCCACACACTCCCCTTCCCCACACACTCTCCACACACACTTCCATTCCCCCACACACTCCCATTCCTCCACACACTTCCATTCCCCCTACTATTCCATCCTCCCCACACACTCCCCTTCCCCTCAACCACTCTCCTTCCCCCCACACAATCCCCTTCCACCACACACTCCCCTTCCCCCCACACACTCCCCTTCTCCCACACATTCCCCTTCCCCCACACACTCTCCTTCCCCCACACACGCCACCCAACACTCCCCTTCCCCAACACACCCCCCTTCCCCCACACACTCGACTTCCCCCACACACTCCCCTTCCCCCCACACACTCCCCTCCCCCACACACTCCACTCCGCACTCCCCTTCCCCAAACACTCCCCTTCCCCCCACACACTCCCCTTCCCCCCACACACTCCCCTCCCCCACACACTCCACTCCGCACTCCCCTTCCCCAAACACTCCCCTTCCCCCCCACACGCCCATTCCCCCCACACACTCCCCTTCCCCCACACACTCCACTCCGCACTCCCCTTCCCCAAACACTCCCCTCCCCCCACACACTCCCATTCCCCCACACACTCGACTTCCCCACACACTCCCCTTCCCCCCACACACTCCCCTTCCCCCACACACCCCCCTTCCCCCACACAACCCCCTTCCCCATGCACTCCCATTCCTCCCACACACTACTCTTCTCCCAAACACTCCCCTTCTCCCACACACTCCCCTTCCCCAAACACTCCCCTTCCCCCCACACGCCCATTCCCCCACACACTCGACTTCCCCCACACACTCCCCTTCCCCCCACACACTCCCCTTCCCCCACACACCACCCTTCCCCCCACACACCCCCTTCCCCCATGCACTCCCATTCCTCCCACACACTACTCTTCTCCCAAACACTCCCCTTCTCACCACACACTCCCCCAAACACTCCCCTTCCCCCACACGCCCATTCCCCCCACACAATCCCCTTCCCCCACACACTCCCCCACACTCTCCCATCACCCACACACTCCCCTTCCCCCACACACTCCCCTTCCCCCCACACAATCCCCTTCCCCCAAACACTCCCCTTCCCCCACACACTCCCCTTCCCCCCACACAATCCCCTTCTCCCACACACTCCCCTTCCCCCACACACTCCCCTTCCCCCCACACAATCCCCTTCCCCCCAAACACGCCCCTTCCCCCCACGCACTCCCCTCCCCCACACACTACTCTTCTCCCAAACACTCCCCTTCTCCCACACACTCCCCTTCCCCCACACACTCCCCCACACACTCCCATCACCCACACACTCCCTCCCCACCCACAGCCCCCTTACCCCACACTCCCCGCTCCCTACACACTCCCCTTCCCCCAAACACTCCACTTCCCCCACACACTTCCATTCCCCCTACTATTCCACCCCTCACACACTCCCCTTCCCCCCAACCACTCCCGTTCCCCCACGCATTCCCTTTCCCCCCACACACTCCCTTCCCCCACACACTCCCCTTCTCCCACACACTCTCCTTCCCCCACACAATCCCCTTCCACCACACACTCCCCTTCCCCACACACCCCCCTTCCTCCACACACTCCCCTTCCCCCACACAATCCCCTTCCACCACACACTCCCCTTCCCCTACACACTCCCCTTCTCCCACACACTGCCCTTTCTCCCACACACTCCCCTTCACCCACACACGCCACCCAACACTCCCCCTTCCCCCAAACACCCCCCTTCCCCCACACACTCGACTTCCCCCCCACAACTCCCCTTCCCCCCACACACTCCCCTCCCCCACACACTCCTCTCCGCACTCCCCTTCCCAAACACTCCCCTTCCCCCCACACGCCCATTCCCCCCACACACTCCCCTTCCCCCCACACATTCCCCTTCCCCACACACTCCCCTTCCCCCCACACACTCCCCTTCCCCAACACACTCCCCTTCCCCCACACACTCCACCACATACTCCTCTTCCCCAACACAATCCCCTTCCCCCCACAAACTCCCCATCCCCACACAATCCCCTTCACCCACCACACTCCCCTTCCCCCACACACTCCCCTTCCCCCACACACTCCCCATTCCCCCACACACTACTCTTCTCCCAAACACTCCCCTTCTCCCACACACTCCCCCGCACACTCCCCATCACCCACACACTCCCCTTCCCACCCACAGCCCCCCTTACCCTACACTCCCCGCTCCCTACACACTCCCCTTCCCCCAAACACTCCACTTCCCCCACACACTCCCCTCCCCCACACACTCCCATTCCCCCCACACACTCCTCTCCCCCCACACACTCCCCTTTCCCCCACACACTCTCAGGACATCAGACTACTCAACACACTTAAGAAAATTCCATGAACAGTACCCAAACAAAGACAAACAAACTGTGAAAATAACTGGCTCAATGTCTCCAGTACTAAATTTGCACTTTTTCTATATTGCACCTTTCATTGTTGCACCCTTTATAAAATACCTCAAAGTTTTTGCTACATTTTGGCACACTGAGAATATTTTAATATTTTAAATAATGTAATGTCTATTGTCTATTTTATTGGTATGTTGTCTGTCTGTGTATTTAATATTACTTGCACATTTGGAGTATGGGGAAACATAAATTTCAATCCTCTGTGTAACTACTGTCGCATAATTGAATTGACAATAAAATTTACTTTCAACTTTGAACTTTGAACTTAACAACATCTTTCCTTTAACATGGTGCCCAGAACTGAAAACACTACTCTAAAGGTAGACAAACATGCTGGGAAAACTCAGCAGGTGAAGCAGCATATATGGAGCAAAGGAATAGGTGACATTTCAGGTCGAGACCCTTCTTTAGACTGAAGAAGGGTCTCGAAGCAAAACGTCACCTACCCCTTCGCTCCATAGATGCTGCCCTCACGTGCTGAGTTTTCCAGCATTTGTCTGCCTTCAATGTTTCCACCATCTGCAGTTCTTTCTTAAATACTCTAAAGGCAGCCTCACCAACATCTTATATGAACTGCAACATGACCTCCCAACTATACTCAGTACTCTGACGGATGCTGGCAATTTCCAGCTGTCAAACATTAATACTTAACAATATTACAATTCTGTACAAACATCCATGTGCTGTTTTCCTCAATGCCTGAGCTCAGTATGACTTGCAGCTCGCAGGTACAATTATGTCAGGAGCACGGTGAGCAAGCGCCAAAAAACACACATCCGGTTACAATCCCTTGTCTTAATCAATGAGGACTTGTCACAATCTGTCATTCCATTCACCTCGATCATATTTTTCCAGTTACCTCATTTTCAATTTGTGGCTTAAGGACATCAATCTCCATCTCCATCGATATTTCAACCAAATATTATATCGATATATCAATCATGATATTACCAAATCCTCTCCATTTATGAAAGTTGGGATGAACTCCTCATACTTCCTGTTTAATTAGTGGCACACTTCACCCTGGGAAAGAATGTACAATTCAGTTGAAATTTTCAGTTATAACTTAATCCTCTAAAAACTCAACACAACTAAAAACAAGCAAAGAGGCTTCAAACTGAAAAATACAAGCTTCATCTTGTCATCTTCGAAAAATGATAAATTCAGATTCCCCCACCAAATGGAATCCCCTTGTAAAAGTGGCAATTTGTTAAACTTTGCCAGACCTGGCTGCTAAACATAATGACCAAGAGCAGCTGTAATGCAAGATTGCAACAGATAAGAACCCAAACACAACTGTGAAGGACTATCCTTCACTCCGACCTGATAAGAAAGTCTGTTTTTCAGAAAAATGACTCAGCTTTGCTATTCTGACTACATTCTTGGTCATTGTCCACATCATAGAAACTAGGTGCAGGAGTAGGCCATTCGGCCCTTCGAGCCTGCACCGCCATTCAATATGATCATGGCTGATCATCCAACTCAGTATCCCGCACCTGCCTTCTCTCTATACCCTCTGATCCGCTTAGCCACAAGTGCCACATCTAATTCCCTCTTAAATATAGCCAATGAACTAGCCTCAACTACCCTCTATGGCAGAGAGTTCCAGAGATTTACCACTCTCCGTGTGAAAAAGGTTTTTCTCATCTCGGTTTTAAAGGATTTCCCCCTTATCCTTAAGCTGTGACCCCTTGTCCTGGACTTCCCCAACATCGGGAACAATCTTCCTGCATCTAGCCTGTCCAAACCCTTAAGAATTGTGTACGTTTCTATAAGATCCCCTCTCAATCTCCTAAATTCTAGAGAGTATAAACCAAGCCTATCCAGTCTTTCTTCATGACAGTCCTGACATCCCAGGAATCAGTCTGGTGAACTTTCTCTGTACTCCCTCTTTGGTAATAATGTTCTTCCTCAGATTTGGAGGCCAAAACTGTACGCAATACTCCAGGTGTGGTCTCACCAAGACCCTGTACAACTGCAGTAGAACCTCCCTGCTCCTATACTCAAATCCTTTTGCTATGAAAGCTAACATACCATTCGCTTTCTTCACTGCCTGCTGCACCTGCATGCCTATTTTCAATGACTGGTGTACCATGACACCCAGGTCTCGCTGCATCTCCCCTTTTCCCAATCGGCCACCATTTGGATAATAGTCTGCTTTCCTGTTTTTGCCACCAAAATGGATGACCTCACATTTATCCACATTATACTGCATCTGCCATACATTTTCCCACTCACCCGGCCTATCCAAGTCACCTTGCAGTCTCCTGGCATCCTCATCACAGCTAACACTGCCCCCCCCCCCCCCCCCAGCTTAGTGTCATCCGCAAACTTGGAGATATTGCCTTCAATTCCCTCATCCAGATCATTAATATTTATTGTAAATAGCTGGGGTCCCAGCACTGAGCCTTGCGGTACCCCACTAGTCACTGCCCGCCATTGTGAAAAGGACCCGTTTACTGCTATTCTTTGCTTCCTGTTGCCAGCCAGTGCGCTATCCACATCAATACTGAACCCCCAATGCCGTGTGATTTAAGTTTGTATACTAATCTCTTATGTGGGACCTTGTCGAAAGCCTTCTGGAAGTCCAGATACACCACATCCACTGGTTCTCCCTTATCCACACTACTAGTTACATCCTCGAAAAATTCTATAAGATTCGTCAGACATGATTTACCTTTCGTAAATTCATGCTGACTTTGTCCAATGATTTCACCACTTTCCAAATGTGCTACTATCCCATCTTCAATAACTGACTCTCGCAGTTTCCCCACTACCGATGTTAGTACAACAATATCTGTTGTACTAATATCTTGTTCTATCCATATCATTTCTGTGTTTGTGTAGGAAAGAACAGAATACCTCCCTCTCCCTCTCCCCCTCTCCCTCTCGTAAGTGCAATTAAACAAAGTTACACTATGGGCCACATCTTGCATAAGTAGACATTCTTTTTTCCTCAATATCTGGTGTACTATATCTTGTTCTATCCATATAATTTCTGTGTTTGTGTAGGAAAGAACAGCATATGCTGATTTAAATCGAAGGTAGACACAATGCTGGAGCAACTCAGCGGGACAGGGAGCATCTCTGGAGAGAAGGAATGGGTGATGTTTCAGGCTGAAGAAGGGTCTCGACCCGAAATGTCAGCCATTCCTTCTCTCCAGAGATGCTGCCTGTCCCGCTGAGTTGCTCCAGCATTTTGTGCCTACATTTAGTTTCTGTGTTTAACAGTCTATACAGCTGACCTGTTGCTGTGGCAGCATTTTGTGGCTGGACCTCACCATGTTGTGCATGTCAATAAACTCAATTTGAACTTGATTTGAATCTAACAATGTTCCCCAATATCCCCCTCTCCTTCCCCATTCCTCTCTCCTCTCCTTCCCCATTCCCTCTCTTCTTCTCTCCTCCACCCCTCACCTCTCTCTCCTTCCCCATTCCCTCTCTCCTTCTCTCCTCCACCCCTCACCTCTCTCCCCTCCACTGCTCCCCTCGCCACTCGTCTCTCTCTCTCTCTCTCTCTCCCCTTGTCCTCTCCACCCGGGTCGTTCTTGTTTCCACCTCGAGTTGCTCCACACGACGATCCAGGGGCGGATCTTGGTGCTGGTGTCGCCCTTCTCCAGCCTCCCCGACGCCGCCAACGCCTCATCCACGAGCGACGACATCTTCCCGCGTGCACTGTGTAGATAGCCGCTGTGCCGCACAGCGCGCCGGGAAATGTAGTTTCAGTATCTACAACTCCCGGCAGCCCCCTGCTGATTCAATCACTATTTTCCTGTAAGAACATTCCACATTTTTAATCCACCATTCTATATCCTCAATTGCTGTTCACGGTAATTGCATTGGTCTATCAAAATGTCCAGCATGTCTTTTTCATGCTGCAATTTTAGCTCTCTGCAATTGCTGATAGTGGCGTGGCCCCAGCTGGACATCTGGAAATGAAGCAATTAACTTGCCCAGCAGACTAGCCACTTGCCTAATTGATGGTTGTTTGCCTGTAATCAGTTCTTTACAACCCTCAATCAATAGCAGCTTATTTTCCTTGGGTAAACGCATTGTCATGTGTTGTGAATTAATAGTGAACCCCAAGTAATCAATTATCTTATTATGCAGATGATACCAAGATAGGGGATGTTGTGGATAATGAAGAGGTCCAGGAGATGAATGTTCAGCTTTACAAAAGAACAAATAACTATTTGATAGTATATACAGTGGAACTGTACGCTATTTTGATGGCAGTTCGGTGGATGGAACAGATGCAACCATGTAAAGTATTAATATGTAGCGACTCATTATCTGCAATCCAGAGTATTGGGTCTTGTGCATCCCATAGGCGGCCTGACTTAGTTTATGAAATCCTGCTACTATTAAGCCAAGTGACAAGGAGGGGCAGTGACGTGACTTTGTTGTGGGTCCCAGCACACATTGGTGTTCTAGGGAATGAAAAGGTCGATAAATTGGCAAAGTAGGCTGTAAAAAAAAAAAAGATATATAGAGGTAAACTTATTACTATCCAAATCTGAAGGAAAACACATCGGGTGGAAGAAAAATAAATCAGGAATGCCAACAATACTGGGAACAGCAGACAAAGGGGAGATACCTCTATTCGTTACAAAACAGAGTGGGCATTACAGCAAGAAGAGGGGGAACAGGAGGGAACAGGTAGTATTAAGAAGATTGAGGATAGGATACACTCACCTGAACAGCACATTAAAAATATTGGGGAAACACGCTACTGGGCTGTGTGAGGAATGCCATCAACCAAAAACAGTTCAGCATGCCATAGTTGCATGTAGGAGATATGAGACAGAAAGAGGATTTATGATCATTGAAATGAGGAAATTTGGATTGACAGAAATATCAGTAAAGAACATTCTAGAGTGTGGAGGGAAAGGAAACGGAATAAAGTTGTTGTTTGACTTCTTGAGGGCCACTGGGCTTATAAAAATGATCTAATGTAAAGACATGAGTACTGTGGAATGAAGCCAGAAGGTGGCAGCAATGCAACATTGCGGATGCCGGCTGCCGTAATACTCCAAAGAAGAAGAAGAAGAAGTTAGGGAAGAGGATTTCCAAAGTATACAGAGTGGTTTAGGCCATTTGGAAGAATGGGCTGAAAGATGGCAGATGGAGTTTAATGCTGATAAATGTGAGGTGCGACACCTTGGCTGGTCAAATCAAAATAGGACGTGCATGGTAAATGGTAGGGAATTTAAGAATACAGTTGAACAGAGGGATCTGGGAATAACCGTGCACAGTTCCTTGAAGGTGGAATCTCATATAGATATGGTGGTAAAGAAAGCTTTTGGTATGCTAGCCTTTATAAATCAGAGCATTGAGTATAGAAACTGGGATGTAATGTTAAAATTGTACAAGGCATTGGTGAGACGAAATCTGGAGTATGGTGTACAATTTTGGTCGCCCAATTATAGTAAGGGCGTCAACAAAATAGAGAGAGTACAGAGGAGATTTACTAGAATGTTGCCTGGGTTTCAACAACTAAGTTACAGAGAAAGGTTGAATAAGTTAGGTCTTTATTCTCTGGAGCGCAGAAGGTTAAGGGGGGACTTGATAAAGGTCTTTAAAATGATGAGAGGGATAGACAGAGTTGATGTGGATCAACTTTTCCCTTTGAGAATAGGGAAGATTCAAACAAGAGGCCATGACTTCAGAATTAAGGGACAGAAGTTTAGGGGTAACATGAGGGGGGACTTCTTTATTCAGAGAATGGTAGCGGTGTGGAATTAACATCCAGTGGAAGTGGTAGAGGCAAGTTCGTTGGAATCATTTAAAAATAAATTGGGCAGGCATATGGATGAGAAGGGAATGGAGGGTTATGGTAAGAGTGCAGGCAGGTGGGACTAAGGGAAAGAGTTGTTCGGCACGGACTTGTAGGTCCGAGATGGCCTGTTTCCGTGCTGTAATTGTTATATGGTTATATGGTTATATGGTATCAGTCTGGATTTCTCAGAGTGAATGACAAATCCCTTTCTTTGAAATGTGAGTTTTACTTTGAAAACTGAAGCTGTTGCCATGGCTTCTGTATCTCCCTCAATTAAAATGTCATCCAAATAAGCCATTATCAAATGGCTTTGAGCTCTTAGCAATGCTACAATTGGCTTCAGCAGTTTTGTAAACAATCTGGGGGCTGATGTCAGCCCATTTGGTAATGCTTTAAACGGCCAAATCTAAGACATCCGGACACATTTCAAATATCTGCGATGTTGCACATGCACCGCAACAGAATAATATGCAACTTGGAGGTCTATGCTTGCCATGTAGCATTCTGTTGAAATTAATTGCAAAGCATTAGTAAAAGTCTCCCATTTTAAATGCTTATACTGTACAAAGGAGTTGAGACTCGTGAGGTCCAAAATGATTCTAGTTCCCCCTCCTTTTTTTGTTGTAGAGAAAATACTAGATACAAACTGATAGTTTTGATAAGTTGTTTTCTCTATTATCTCTTTTTTACTCAAAATCTCAATTTATATTTAAATTCTTCTCATCTCCTCTTTGGCGAAGGAATATATTATTTTTGGAGTATGTTGTGTAGGGGGATTTTCATTTTGGTAAAATTCAATTCTAAACCCCATAATACTGCACAGTATATATGCATCAGATGTTATTAGTTTCCATTATTTTACAAACAATTGTAACCTACCCCCAACTTGTAAGTCGGATACATCTGATATGTTTCTTTCTGAACCAGAGCCACCTACCTCAGGGTTTACTGGTGTCACTATTTGTACCTTGCCCCTTGTGGAAATACCATGACCTCCACGTCCTGGGGTTGTATGTCTATATCTTGTATGTGAGTACGAGCGACTTGTTCCTTCACCAGTTCACCTTCGGTATGGGTAATACCTTCTAGCTGCGCTGCCAAACATCGGTGGTTTCATCATCCCGAGGGTTTTTGATTCTTTACTGAGAACCTTGAGTTTTTTGGCAAGCTCTTCTCCAATGAGTAAATTTGGCAATTGTATATTAGATGGTTTACAGAGCCCTGCAATCTTAGGATGTATGGTAGGTCTTATCGCAGTTTTACGAATACAGTTTATTTCAAAATGTGCATTACACATCATTCCCATTACATGCTGTTGTGCTATTGTCACGTTCCCTTCTTCCAGATCTTTGGCAAAATGCCGTAATACTTGACCCAATCAATCTTAATACCCGCTGTAATCTAATTTCTTGAGCTCTTACCTTAGGTCCATATATTTCCACACTTCTTTGTTAACAGCTGGCACTCCTAGCAGAGCACAGTTTTGCGGGATTTCATATTCATTGATAACTTCATCCATTGTTGTATCTTCTGATTGATGGAAAAGCAGGTAATTTATACTCTCTGCCATTTCCTCTGGAAGAGGTTGTCCCTTGTGTCTGGGACTATAGAAGTTTTGGGCCAGCCCTGGCATTTTTCTTTTTTGCATTGGGTTCTGGTCCTCAACTGGTTCATTATCAGAGTATTCTGGATATTCCTCCTCATAATGGGTTTCACCTGGTTCATCATCAGGTATTTTTCTTCTTTTTTGGAGTTTTACGGCAGCCGGCATCCGCAATGTTGCATTGCTGCCACCTTCTGGCTGCATTCCACAGTACTCATGTCTTTATATTAGATCATTTTTATAAGCCCAGAGGCCATCAAGAAACCAAACAACAACTTTATTCCTTTTCCTTTCCCTCCACACTCTAGAATGTTCTTTACTGACATTTCTGTCAATCCAATTTTCCTCATTTCAATGATCATAAATCATCTTTCTGTCACATATCTCCTACATGCAACTAGGGCATGCTGAACTGTTTCTGGCTGATGGCATTCCTCACACAGCCCAGTAGGGTGTTTTCCCAATACATAATACAATTTATTTGTCACTTGAACCTCATAGAGGCTCAAATGAAATGTTGTTTCTGCAGTCATACACACAAGAAAAAAAGACCCAAGACACAACACAATTTACACAGACATCCATCACAGCGCATCTCCTCCTCGCTGTGATGGAAAGCAAAACAACGTATCTCTCCCCTGCTCTCCCCATTCCCCTCCCGATGTCAGAGTCAAAGCCCCCGGCGGGCGATAACAATTGTCCCGCGGCCATTTACTCCGCGCCGGGTGGTGCAAGGCCGCGCTCCGGGCCTTGTTGTTGCAGGCCCCGGCGGGCGCTAGTAAAGTCCCGCAGCCGTTGAAGCCGCGCCGGGCGGTGATGTAAGGCCCCGCTCCAGGTCATCCTCGACACCGCGACTCGGGCGGGTGAAGTCGCCGTTGCGGAAGCCCCGAAAAGCGGTCTCCCAGCGGGGACCCGCGGGCTCCCGGTGTCACTGTCCACCAGACCTGCGGTAAGCCTCCGAATCTTCAGGGTCGGGTCGCAGCAACGCGCCACCACCGCTCCTCCCGCTCCGGACTCGGCCAGCTCCACGATGGTGGGTAGGTCCGCAGGCTCCGTGACTGGAGCCCCAGGCCGTTCCGGCTGGAGGCCGCTCCACGGTGCTAGGCCCCAACGACAACGGAGACCCGACAGAGAAAAGGTCGGGTTCCCCGTGCAGGGGATAGATTTTAAAATTCCCCCCCGCCCCCACACACACGCATACACAATTTTTTTTATAAAAACTACATTCAAACGGGACAAAAAATAACAAAAAGACAGACGGACTGCAAAGGCCGCTGCGATGTGAGTCGCGCCGACCACCGGGAGAGAGACAGACAGACATATTTTTAATGTGTTAAAGAGGGAACTGCAGATGCTGGAGAATCGAAGGTTACACAGAAAAGCTGGAGAAACTCAGCGGGTGCAGCAGCATCTATGGAGCGAAGGAAATAGGCAACGTTTCGGGCCGAAACCCTTCTTCAGACTGATCAGGGGTGGGGGTGGGTGGGGACAAGAAAGGGAAAAGGAGGAGTAGCCGGAAGGCTGGAGGGTGGGAGGAGACAGCAGGGGAGCTGAGGAAGGGGAGGAGACAGCAAGGACTAACAGAATTGGGAGAAGTCGATGTTCATGCCCCCGGGGTGCAGACTCCCCAAACGGAATATGAGGTGCTGTTCCTCCAATTTCCGGTGCTGCTCGCTGTGGCCATGGAGGAGACCCAGGACAGAGAGGTCGGAGGCGGAGTGGGAGGGGGAGTTGAAGTGCTGAGCCACCGGAGGTCAGCTAGGTTATTGCGGACCGAGCGGAGGTGTTCGGCGAAACGATCGCCCAACCTCCGCTTGGTCTCACCGATATAGATCTGCTGACATCTAGAGCAGCGGACGCAATAGATGAGGTTGGAAGAGATGCAGGTAAACCTCTGTCGCACCTGGAACGATTGCTTGGGTCCCTGAACGGAGTTGAGGGGGGAGGTAAAGGGACAAGTGTTGCATCTCCTGCGGCCGCAAGGGAAAGTGCCCGGGGAGGGGGTGGACCGAGAGGGAAGGGAAGAATTGACAAGGGAGTTATGGAGGGAGCGGTCTTTGTGGAAGGCAGATATGGGGGGAGATGGGAAGATGTGGCTAGTAGTGGGGTCACGTTGGAGGTGGCGAAACTGACGGAGGATTATTTTTTGTATGTGATGGCTGGTGGGGTGAAAGGTGAGGACTAGGGGGACTCGGCCCTTGTTGCGAGTGCGGGGATGGGGAGAGAGAGCAGTGTTGCGGGGTATGGAAGAGACCCTGGTGCGAGCCTCATTTATGGTGGAGGAGGGGAACCCCCGTTCCCTGAATAGTGAGGACATTTCAGATGTCCTGGTGTGGAACGCCTCATCCGTGGAGCAGATGCGGCGTAGACGGAGGAATTGGGAGTAGGGGATGGAGTCCTTACAGGAAGCAGGGTGGGAAGAAGTGTAGTCCAGATAGCCATGGGAGTCAGTGGGTTTATAGTGTATGTCGGTTAGAAGTCTATCACCTGCAATGGAGATAGTGAGGTCAAGGAATGGTAGGGAAGTGTCGGAGATGGTCCAGGTGTATTTCAGTGCCGGGTGGAAATTAGTGGTGAAGTGGATGAAGTCAGTCAGTTGTGTGCGGGTGCAGGAGGTGGCACCAAAGCAGTCGTCGATGTAGCGGAGGTAGAGGTTGGGGATGGGGCCCTGGTATGTATTGAACAAGGATTGCTCGACGTAACCTACAAATAGGCAGGCATAGCTGGGGCCCATGCGTGTGCCCATAGCTACGCCTTGTATTTTGAGGAAGTGGGAGGAGTCGAACTCGAAGTTATTGAGGGTAAGGACCAGCTCTGCTAGGCGGAGGAGAGTGTCAGTGGCTGGGTATGGGTTGCTTCTCTGGTCGAGGAAGAACCGGAGGGCTGTGAGACCATCGTGGTGGGGGATGGAGGTGTATAGTGATTGGACGTCCATGGTGAAGATGAGGGGGTGAGGGCCTAGAGAATTGAATGCGCGGAGACGACGGAGAGTGTCTGAGGTGTCTTGGACATAGGTAGGGAGGGATTTAACCAAGGGTGATAGGATGGAGTCAAGGTATTTGGAAATGAGTTCGGTGGGGCACGAACAGGCGGAGACAATGGGTCTTCCGGGACAATCAGGTTTGTGGATTTTAGGGAGAAGGTAAAATCGGGCTGTGCGGGGCTGGGGAACGATGAGGTTGGAGGCTCGGTCGGGTAGGGCATTGGAGTGGATGAAGTTGGTGATGGTGCTGGAGATGGTGGCCTGGTGCTCGTCAGTGGGGTCATGGTCCAGGGGTAAGTAGGAGGAGGTGTCCGATAGTTGGCGCGTGGCCTCAGCTTTGTAGAGATCGGCGCGCCAGACTACCACGGCACCTCCCTTGTCAGCGGGTTTGATAACCAAATCTGGGTTGTTGCGGAGTGAGTCGATGGCAGAGCGTTCCTGTGGTGAGAGATTGGAGTGAGACAGGGGAGTGGAGAAGTTGAGGCGGTTGATGTCGCGACGGCAGTTATTGATAAAAAGTTCTAAAGCCGGAAATTGGCCACGAGGGGGGTTCCACGAGGAGGGGGTGCGTTGGAGACGGGAAAAGGGGTCATCAGTGGGGGGCGAGGACTCCTTCCCATGGAAGAAAGCTGTGAGGCGGAGGCGACGGTAGAAGCGCTCCAAGTCGTGGTGGGCGCGGAATTCATTGAGGTGGGGACGGAGGGGGACAAAGGTAAGACCTCTGTTGAGGACGGACCGTTCGGTGTTGGAGAGGGGGAGGTCGGGGGGGGATGGTGAACACTGGACAGGGATGGGGGTTGGGTCCGGAGGAAGGCAGGTGGGGACGAGGCGGTGTGTGGTGGGGGGGGTGGTGGGTGGTCAGGGGGTGGGGGGGTGAGAGGGCTGTGGTGTGGGTGGGGAAGAGCAGGGGCCACACAGTTAGAGGGGGTGGGGGGAGGAGACTTACAGTTAGAGGGGGTGGGGGGAGGAGACTCAGTCGAACTGCCACTGAGGTGAGCAAGGCTGGGTCGACTGGCACTAGGACCCAGTGGAGTCAAACCCAGGAGAGTGGGAGTAAGCAGCGTGAGGGCTTCAGGCCCAGTGGAGAGTCCAGGCTCCAGGTAAGGCGACGGCTGTGGGTTGTTGGGGGGAGGTGGAGTGGCGGGGGTAGGCGGACCCGATGGTGGTAGTCCAGAGGCGCGGGTCAACGGACCCGATGGTAAGAGTCCAGTGGCGCGGGTCAGCGGACCCGATGTTCGGCGTCGATGGTCGGTTGAGTCGGGGTCCGCGGGCGATGTGTGGGAGGTCCCGGTGGGCGGATGGTCGGCGCGGCGGCAAGGCTCGGCCAACCCGGGAACGCGACGAGATGAGCGGGGTGCGGTGCAGCGGCCATGCTGGGAAGGCCCCGGTCCCGCGGCGATGCCCGGTGGGTCGGGGTCGGGTCCGGCGGTGATGCCCGGTAGGTCGGGCCCGGCGGCGATGCCCGGTAGGTCCGGTCCGGCGGCGTTATTGGGGAGGCCCGGTGAGACGGCGGCGTAGGGTAGGCCCGGTGCGGCGATGAGGCTAGGTTGTCCCAGAGAGCGGCGAGGGTCGGAGGAATCGGCGGGGAGAAGAAAGTCGGAGTTACCGTAGCGGCGAGGCTGGGCGTTATCGGTGGGCAGGTGAGGGTCGGCGGCGGCAGCATCAACGGGGAGGTCGGTGAAGGCGGCGTCCTGGTGAGTGTTGAAGGCGCTCCTCGTGGCCAAGATGGCGTCGTGGGACTCGGGCAGGCGATGCAGGGCAGAGTCGGGGCCCGGAGTCTGCGGGTGTTGCGGGCCGTCGGGAGAGGCCTGGAGGCGGGATAATTTGAGGTCCTTGGTGTAGTTCAGATGGGCCAGGACTTGTTGATTGAAGCGGTGGATCTTCCGGCGGATAAAATATAATTGGGGTCCGTTGCAGGTCTGGGTAAGTGAGGCCTGAAGTTCAGGGAGTGTCAATGTGAGTTCCTGCTGGTGCCGACGCATCGCGGCTAGGGTGGACCTCAGTGCCCGGTTGGAGAATTGCTGGGTATGCGGTGGATGGCCAGTCGGTACCGATGGTCCGGTTGGGGTCCGAACTGGGAGGTAGGGAACTGTAGCTGGAAGCCATGGGGTATGAGATGGAGGCGCAGGCAGGCCCCGAGGAAGCAGATGTGGCTGTGGTATCGAGTCTGGGTAAGGATGTGGCCGTACAGTTGGAGGGCAGGAGGGATCACAGATGGGGGACAGTTAGAGAGGAGGTTGTGAAACTGTCTCCGGAGAGAAGAGGAGAACTTCTTCAAGGTAGGCATATCTTGAAGAGATAACGCAGTAGAGTGTACACAGTGTTAATGAGGGAACTGCAGATGCTGGAGAATCGAAGGTTACACAGAAAAGCTGGAGAAACTCAGCGGGTGCAGCAGCATCTATGGAGCGAAGGAAATAGGCAACGTTTCGGGCCGAAACCCTTCTTCAGACTGATCAGGGGTGGGGGTGAGTGGGGACAAGAAAGGGAAAAGGAGGAGTAGCCGGAAGGCTGGAGGGTGGGAGGAGACAGCAGGGGAGCTGAGGAAGGGGAGGAGACAGCAAGGACTAACAGAATTGGGAGAAGTCGATGTTCATGCCCCCGGGGTGCAGACTCCCCAAACGGAATATGAGGTGCTGTTCCTCCAATTTCCGGTGCTGCTCGCTGTGGCCATGGAGGAGACCCAGGACAGAGAGGTCGGAGGCGGAGTGGGAAGGGGAGTTGAAGTGCTGAGCCACCGGGAGGTCAGCTAGGTTATTGCGGACCGAGCGGAGGTGTTCGGCGAAACGATCGCCCAACCTCCGCTTGGTCTCACCGATATAGATCTGCTGACATCTAGAGCAGCGGACGCAATAGATGAGGTTGGAAGAGATGCAGGTAAACCTCTGTCGCACCTGGAACGATTGCTTGGCTCCCTGAACGGAGTTGAGGGGGGAGGTAAAGGGACAAGTGTTGCATCTCCTGCGGCCGCAAGGGAAAGTGCCCGGGGAGGGGGTGGACCGAGAGGGAAGGGAAGAATTGACAAGGGAGTTATGGAGGGAGCGGTCTTTGCGGAAGGCAGATATGGGGGGAGATGGGAAGATGTGGCTAGTAGTGGGGTCACGTTGGAGGTGGCGAAACTGACGGAGGATTATTTTTTGTATGTGATGGCTGGTGGGGTGAAAGGTGAGGACTAGGGGACTCGGCCCTTGTTGCGAGTGCGGGGATGGGGAGAGAGAGCAGTGTTGCGGGGTATGGAAGAGACCCTGGTGCGAGCCTCATTTATGGTGGAGGAGGGGAACCCCCGTTCCCTGAATAGTGAGGACATTTCAGATGTCCTGGTGTGGAACGCCTCATCCGTGGAGTCAGTGGGTTTATAGTGTATGTCGGTTAGAAGTCTATCACCTGCAATGGAGATAGTTAATGTGTTGTTCAGGTGAGTGTGTCATATCCTCAATCTTGTTAATACTACCTGTTCCCTCCTGTACCCCACTCTTCTTGCTGTAATGCACACTCTGTTTTGTAGCGAATAGAGGTGTCTCCCCTTTGTCTCCTGTTCCCAGTATTGTTGCCATTGTTGATTTATTTTCTTCCACGCAATGTGTTTTCCTTCACATTTGGATAGTTGTAAGTTATCAGGTATTTCATGCGATGGCTCTATTATTATAGGCCGACACTTTTTTGTCCCTCTTTGGGGTACATCTTCTTCTTCTTCTTCTTTGGAGTTTTACGGCAGCAGGCATCCACAATGTTGCATTGCTGCCACTTGGGGTACATCAAGCTCTTCCATTGAGCTGTATATTGGCAGCCCACTTTTGGGTGCTGCTCCATATTCTGGGTCTCCTGTAGACCAATGCCTGTATTGTCTTTCAGACATTTGTGGTGCTGCGTCCTTGTCAGGCCAGCCCATATATTCATCTTCATCATCAGGCATTTCGGTCGCTGGCTCAAATCTGGGCCAACGTTTCCCAGAACCTCTTCTGGGTGTTCCATGCGGTTGCTCTTTGAGCCCGCATCTTTTATACTCCTGGACTTTGCCTTTATAAATAATTTTATTCATTTCTTAGTGTTAGTTAATGTCGATTAGCTTCTCTCTTTCTCACTGTTTCTGTCTCTGTGTGTCTCTTTCTCTGCTTCACTCTCTCACTGTTCCCCCCTCTCTCTCTCTCTCTCTCTCTCTATGTATCTCTCTGTATCTCTCTCTCTGTTGCTCTCTCACTCTCTGTATCTGTATCTCTAAGTATCTGTATCTCTCTCTCCCTCTGTGTCTGTCACTCATTGCCTTTATCTCCCCCATTCTCTGTCTGTCTCTCTCTCTCTCTGCTTCTCTCTCCCTCTCTCTCTCTAACTTCTACAGGTGCACAGTAGAGAGCATGCTGACCAGTTGCATCGTGGCTTGGTTCGGCAATTTGAGCGCCCTGGAGAGGAAAAGACTACAAAAAGTAGTAAACACTGCCCAGTCCATCATCAGCTCTGACTTCCTTCCATCGAGGGGATGTAACGCAGTCGCTGCCTTGAAAAAAACTGGTAGTATCATGATAGGCTCACACCATCCTGGCCACACACTCATCTCCCTGCTACCTGAAGACTGCAACAGCCAGGTTCAGGAATAGCTACTTCCCCACAGCCATCAGGCTATTAAACCTGGCTTGGACAAAACTCTGAATATTAATAGCCCATTATCTGTTATTTGCACTTTATCAGTTTATTTATTCATGTGGGTATATATTTATATTATGGCATATGGACACACTGATCTGTCTGTAGTCAATGCCTACTATGTTCTGTTGTGCTGAAGCAAAGCAAGAATTTCATTGTCCTATCAGGGACACATAACAATAAACTCACTTGAACGTGAACTTGTCTCAATGTATCTGTGTCTGTTACTCTCTCTCTTTCTCTCTCTCACGCTATTTGTCTGCTTCTCCCTCTCTCCCTCTCCGTCTCTCTCTCTAT
Organism: Leucoraja ocellata; assembly: GCA_036785375.1. NCBI lineage: Eukaryota > Metazoa > Chordata > Chondrichthyes > Rajiformes > Rajidae > Leucoraja > Leucoraja ocellata. The sequence goes on from JAWMAR010001810.1 coordinate 121,842, forward strand.
CTCTGTTATGTTCTCTGTCTGTCTCTCACTCTCTCCCCCCTCTCTCTCTCTCACCCTCTCTGTCTTTCTCCCTATCGCTGACTCCCCCTCTCTGTCTCTGTACCTCTCTTTCCATCTGTCCTCACCTCAGTCTCTCACTCTGTCTGTCTCTCTCTTTCGCCATCTCTCTGCCTCTCTCTCTCTCTCCCTCTGTGTCTCTCTCCTCTCCCTCTCCCTGTATCTGTATATCCCTCGTTGTCTGTCTCTGTTTCTCTCCCTGTGTCTCTATCCCTCTCTCTCTGTGTCTCTCTCTGTCACACTCTGTATCTCTCTCTCTCCCTCTCTGTACCCGTCTCTCTCTTTATGTTACTCTCCCTCTTTCTGTCTGTCACTCTCTCTGTTTCTCTCTCTTTCTGACTGTCTCCGACTCTCTGACTCTCTCTGTATCTGTATCTCTCTGCTGTCTCTCTTTCCCTTTCCCCGTCTCTCCCTCTCACTCTGTATGTCTCTCTTACTCGTTCTCTCTCCCTCTCTCTGCTCTGTCTCTCCTTCTCTCTCTCTGTATCTGCATCTCTCTCCCTGTCTTCCTCTCTCCCCCCGTCTGTCTCTCTCCCCGTCTCTGTACCTCTCTCTCTCTGTTTGTGTGTGTGTGTCTCCCCCACGCTCTCTCCCTCCCTGTGTCTGTCTCTCTTTCTGTCCCCCTCTTTCTACCTCGGTCTCTCAGTCTTTTTCTCTGAGTATCTCTGTCTGTCTCTCACTCTCTAACTGTCTCTCCCTCTGCCCCTCTCTTTCTCTCTCTCTCTCTCTCTCCCTCTGTTTCTCTGTTTCTCTCTCTCGCTGTGTATCTGTATCTCTCTGTCTCTCCCCCTCTCGGTCTCACTCTCTCTCTCTCTCTGTGTTTCTCACTCTCTCTCTCTCTCTCTCTCTCTCTCTCTCTCTTGCTTTCTCTGTCTGTCTCTGTCTCTCTCTGTATGCCTGGTTCTCTCTTTCTCTCTCCCTCTCTGACTCTTTCTGTCTATCTCTCTCCTTTTTTCACTGTCTCTCTCTCTCTCTATCACTCTCTGTCTGGCTCTCTCGATGTCTCTTGCTCTCTTTCCAAGTGTGTGTCCCTCTCCCTCTGTCTCTCGCTATCTGTATCTCTCTCGGTCTCACTCTGTATCTCTGTCTCTCTGTATATGTCTCTCTCTCTCTCTCTCTTCCCCTGTCTGTCTGTCTCTCTTGCCCGGTGTCTCTCTCTCTCTCCCTGTATGTCTGTGTGTGTATCTCTCTTTCCCTCTCTCTCTGCCTGTCTCTCCCTCTCACTCTATCTCTCCGTCTCTCTCTGTATCTCGTCTCCCTCTGTATCTCTCTTGCTGTCTCTCTCCCCCTCTCTCTCTGTATGTCTGTCTCTCCCCCTCTGTGTCTGTCTCCCTCCCTCTGCCTCTCCCCCCCCTCCCTTTGCCTCTCCCCCTCTCTCTCTGTACCTCTCCCACTGTCTCTCCATCCCTCAATGTCTCTCTCTGTGTCTCTCTCTGAGTATCTGTCTGTCTCTCTGCC